>CM053786.1:894655914-895255914 GCA_028749045.1 Cupressus sempervirens | reverse complement strand
CTAAAGAGTAGAAAACCACCCTTGGTTTTGTTGAAGTTGGGTCCAATTGGTTTGCACATGTAACTGTTAATAGGAATTGGCTAATCCTTAGGTTGTGTGAGTAATATCAATTTGATATTGAACCTTGTGTTGTTCAATAGTTTTGAAACTCTAACACATCCCATCAAGGGTAATAATAGAACTATCTGCAAGTTGCAAAATTGTTGGTGTAGCCCTTAGTCCTTCTATTTTCAACTACTTCATAGTATCCTTGGTCATAACATTTATAGTAGCTTCAAGATCATTTAAAGCATTTTTAAAAAATTGACCATTTATATTGACATTCACTACTAGACTTCCCGGATCAAAATATTTTGGTGTGATCAATTTCCCTAGCATGATGTTAGCCAATTGTCCCACAACATGGACTATGGTGGGGTCCTTTTTTTTCATTCCAGGTTTCTTCAAGCAGGCTTCCCTAATAGCTTTTCCATAAATTGGAACATCCTTAATGTCTTGAAATAGGGGTATTTGGACATGTATGTTTTTTAGTTGATCAAAAATATTAAAAAGTTGTTCCTCTATTTGTTCAAGTTTCTTTTGTATTAGCTTTTCTAGAAAAGGAGGTTCCACTGCTAGTTGAGTTGGGGTTGAAAAAGTAACATTGGTTGAGTCAATAGTTTCAGCAACTAAGGGTTTTGATGTTTTAGGAGATTCTAGTATTTTAGTTATAAGAGGAAATTTAGGTGTTGGTAATGTTGTACTAGATCTCAAATGTATATTAGCAACATTTAGGGTGTAAGTAGGATATTGTTGAGCATCAACACTAGACATGGGCTACTATGGTTGTTTTCTATTTGGGTTTGGTTTAGTTTGTGCAGGTAACTATGTTTTCTTTCGAGGTCCAAGATTTGTAGTTGGTTGCATTAGAGCAAGTTGCTGAACAAGAGGTGGTAATTGTGGAGCACCAGTATTTTGGTTAGGCCATTGTTGAGATCCCCTCCATTGGTTTGTAGTTTTCCAATTCCCTTGGGGTGGTTACCATATGTTCTACTAGTTTTTCAAGTAGTTCTATTGGTTTTTCCATTGGTCACTCTATTGTTTAGGCCAAGGTGGTTGGGAATTCTGTGGCCACTGGGATTGTTGCTAGTTGTTTTGCCCAGCATTGTTCCAATTGGGTTGATTTTGTGGAGGACCTTGAGGATTACAATTTTTCCATTGATTACCATATGAATTTGAATTTTGCAAGGGGTCTTGAGGCATACCTTGACATTGGGCCCATGGTTGGCATTGAGCAACAAAGAATACTTGCTCCTCATCTCCATCTATCTTGACATACTCAGTTGGAAGATGTTGTTTCTCCATGCTTGTGACCAGTTTACATTGGCAATCCTTCTTCTACTTCTGACAATGAGGGTAGTATTCAGTTAGTTGTAACTCAACTTTGGTTTGCTTCTTCTTTGTAGTAATTGTGTCTAGATGTGTAGTGACATAATTGATGATGTCTTGTTTGAAATTTGACAATAGGTTAGATATCTCGAGCTTTGAAATGCCTTGATTGATTCCTTTAGTAACTGTGGAATGAGGTCCTTGGCCTTTCTTCATAGTGGACCTTGATTAGTTCTAATAGATCTTCTTGAGGTCATCCTAGGAAGCTTGATATATGTCATCACCAGCCATCAGGTCCAATGCTTCTAGATAGTCATCATTCACACCTCTTAGAAAGACTAGCTTTTGTGAATCCTTAGACAACACATGCTAAGGGTTCTTCTACAGTGTGTATAGAAAATGTGAAAAATAGTCTTCTAATGTTTCTTCCTCCTTCTGGGATATCTTGAAGACATCATCTCCTCTTGAACTAGATGCTTTGCAATACTTTTTGTACTTATCCAGAAATAGATTTTGCATCTCATCCCAACTTCCTCCTACATTGGCTCCTAAGCCCATGAACCATTGTAAAGCCGATTCTTTCAATGTTGCTAGAAACAATTTAAGCTTATGGGCATTAGTGTTGTAGTCAAAACTATGAAAAAGTATATCAAATTCAAATAAGAAAGTATCAGGGTCTTCAGTTGCAAGGCCATAGAACTTTGGAAGAGTAGTGGGAGGTATGTTCTTAAGATTAGCATTGGTTACAAGACTTGGAAGAGGAAATGGAGAAGTAGGTTGTGCCATGATTGGAGGTATTAGATTATGAGGTTGCTACTAAAAAGGGACCTTGGGTACTGGATGATTAACAACTGGTGGATTCAGAGCAGTGTTATCAAGAAAATTGGCCAATACTTTAGTGAAAGATTGAAGACTACTTATATCTATTGGTTCAGCTCTTGATGATGATGCTATTGGAAAAATAGGGCTTGCATCTTAAAAAGGTAACTCAACTTCTCCTTCTTCAATTTCTTTGTTCAAATTAATAGACTCCCATGGAAGAAATCTGCCATATTCATCTCAATGTCTTCCTCTTTAATGCATGCAATTAAATTTTTCACACTGGTGAAAGAAACTTCAAACTGGAGATTTCTAAAAAAACTTATCTAAGAACTTATGACTCAAAAATGCTCCTAGCTTGACACCATCCCCGACAACAGTGCCAAAAATAATTTGCCTCACAATAGGTGTATCATTTTCATGCTCTATGCCATGGTTAGGAATAATATATTCAAACTAAGGACTATTTTTCCCACTTATGAGGTGCATTTAATGTTGTCAACCCAAGGACGTATACTTGAAATGGTTAACACAATAGGTGTACTAAGTCTCTTAATGAGTCACTAAGCTTATGCTGTAGGAAAGTAAACTGAAAGGACAAGAACTTACACTATTTCTATAGGAAACTAACACACCTAACTCTATGAATACTGGAAATACAATGAAAGGATAATAAATATTCCAATTCAGTTCATCCACTATAACTATTCTCACATATGTTGCAAGAACATTCACAAAGTGTGATGCTATAGGAACTCACAACTTCTACTTATGATACTATGAATGCTTGGAAATAAATCTATTCTATCTTGATCTAATCCACCTTCCAAGTGGACCCCCTTGGTTGGCTTCACTAAACTAGTAATACAAGATAGAAGCCAAAAACTATTTCATTAGATTTCAAAAATTCATTACATAACACAAAACTATCAAAACACATCTATAAAAATTAACAGTTTGTTCTCATAAACTCTTTCTTCGAACTGGCTAAACTAACACACTTGGGTCAATTTCTATATATAGGAGATCAACACTTATTCCATAATAGAAAATTAAATGACCTAGCTTTAAATCTGTAGGAGAGAAAGAAGGAAATAACAACTCAAGGTAGGAAGAAGGAATAATGGCTTAAGGCATGAATAATAAAGTTTGAACATTCGCTTGCCATAGAATAAATGTAGAGAAGGAAATAATTCTTCATAGCTCCTCCTTACTCGCTACCATGTCTTCTACAACTATTACAACTTTCCTCCACTATGGCTACTCCTTAGTGTTCTCTTCTCCTTGAATGTTGTTGGTGCTCAACTTTTGAATTCCTCCAATCATCTTTCATTTTTCATTAACAGGTTAGTTACAATACAAAGGCATGTTTGCAAATAAACATTGATCAAATTAAATTCAAATATAAAAACACACATTTTGATAACTATATGAAATGCTACATAATATATATAATACTAGAAAAGGATGGCATAATTTCTACCCATAGGTTTATCATAGGTTCTATAAACATAGGTCCACAAATGTTTCGACAAAGATAAAATAGAGTATCAACAAAGTATCTTAAACTATCATGCAATAAAGGCAATATTTGGCCTTATCAAGCACATTATGCAGTAGTTAAGAAGATATTTAGATATCTAAAGGGAACACTAAAGATTGGATTTTGGTATGACAAATCTAATGATTTCACTTTATATGCTTATACTGATGTTGACTAGGTGGGTAGTATGGATGATAGAAAGATCACCAGTGATGGAGCATCTTTTCTTGGAAGAAGATTGGTCTCTTGGTTAAGCAAGAAGTAGGATTGTGTCTCATAGAGTACACCAAAGTTAGAATATGTTGCACTAGCAAACAATTTTAATCAAGTTGTTTGGATGAAGTAGATGCTGAAGGATATAAGGATAGAATTTAGTGAGCCTATTGTCATACATTGTAATAACACAAGAACAACGAATATGTCTAAGAATCTAGTGTTGCATTCTAAGACTAAGAACATTTCTATTAAATATTACATGTTGAGAGAAAAAGTTGCAAAAAAGGAAATAATATTGGATTATGTAAGTACCAAAGAGAAAATTGTAGATATTTTCACCAAGCCTCTCCCCAAAGAGACTTTTGAGTATTTGTGAGGTATGCTAAAGATTATGTCCCTACCTACATTAGAGTAGATGATGCAAGAGTGCATCAGTCCAGTGATACATAGTACTATCATTTGTCTAGACTGAATGCTAATGCTTCCTATATGAGGGAGTATTTGTGATGGACAGAGTCATCTAGGACTCTTGATAAACATTTTTTTGAAGAGTGTCTTTGGACACTTGAGCAGGTCAGATCTACAGTTGTTGTAGTGATAGATGGTTGCTAAAATATTTGACATTGATGTCAATAGCAGGTAGATTACAACATGAAAAATATTTTGATACATGAAGAAGTCACATAGCACATTGAGGTATATCAATGGGGGAGAATGATTGATGAAGATGATTTCAAAAGAAAGGATAACAGTCTTTAACAGTTGGTATTCTTGGAACTAGATATTTTGCATCTATGTTGCCATCAATGACAAAGGGGGATATTGTTAGAAGAATGAATATGATGATATTCCTATGGGGGAGTATTGTAGAAACATGATTAGATTATTATTTTGATGATATGTTACATTCATGACTATTTTTTTCATTGATGTCAACATAGCAGTTTTCTATGGTATCTAACAGAAGAACAATGATAAAGATCAAGTTGGTATAGATAGATCATTGGGAATTTTCACTAGTGAGGTTAATGGGAGATAACACTAAGTGTCTAGCATATGAAATTAACCTTGGGTGAAAAATATATTAAGTCTAGAAGAAGTTATGCAAGTTTTGGTGAAGACTGTTCTGAGATAGAGTTTGCAAAAGCATATTCTAGTAAACTTGTTATATTTCTTAGTAGAGTTGTTATTCTGAGAAGCAAGGTTAAAGTTGTGTAGAAGACATGTTGGATATGATGTGGCTAAGCTCACTCATCATGATATTACATGTACAAAAAGTTATTAAAGTTACAAGGTGACATATTGATGTTATTGCTAAGTATGTAAATCTACTAATCTACTAACATAGAATGTAAACCAAGAACTACTTCATTATATTTAAATCTCTCCTTACATTAGAACAACACATAAAACTATAGATAACTTGATACAAGATACAAAAATGTTTTTCATAAACTTTCCAACCTCTAAAACCATTGATCCAATCCCTATAAATAGAGCATTGACACTTATTCTAAAATAGAAAGAAAAAAAAAACTAACTAAAGATCTGCTAGAGAAGAAGGAAATATAACAACCCACAGAGTAAGCAATAAATTTTGGGCGACAAATTCGACGTAGTATTAAATGTAGAGGGAATATAGCAACACTTCATCCCTGCATTCCTGGATAATGGCTCCTCCTTTGTAGTAGTTGTTTCTTCTAATACCATGATGATTTCTTTGTCACAACTAGGCCTTAACACTCCTCCTTGAATGCTATCGAGCACTCTCTAGCTTATTCCTTTCCTAGTAAGTTAATTGTAATACAAAAATACGTACACAAATAAGAATAATCAAACTAAATCTAGATATTAGAACACACATTCTGATGGTTATATGAAATACTACATTATATGTATAATATTGACAAAATATGTCATAACTATCTACTCATGGTTTAACAGTTCTATCTAGACTTTAACATAAGTTTAACTAGTTATGAGTTCACAAATGTCTTAATAGTACTAAAAATAGAGTATTAAAATTAACATAAAATAGAGGCAATAATTAGCCTCATCATCTACCCCCTAGTAAGTTTAATGCTTGTCCTAGAGTATTGCATCTTTTGGAAAGGGAGTAAAAATCTCCAACCTCAATCCTTCCTTGCCTATTACTCTTGAAAGTTTAGTAGAATCCCCTTGTTCTTTCCTAGAAATCCCTCCTATGATCCTCTTGTAACCTATCAAGTCGATCAATGTTGATATCATACAAGGGCCAAGGAGCATGGGTGGTTGCATCATTAATGGACACCATAGTTCTTGTCTAATTTTCCTTCCCAATTAAATGCATTTTGGTGTGTGGTGAAGGGCTGCCTCGAGGTTGATAGGACTATGTGGTTCTAAACTTTTGAATCCCTTGGGCAGTCTACTCCATCAACTTCTAGCACTGGCCATGGCTCTTTGAAAGAAAAAGTAAGGCATGTTGTCATATTCTACATGCACTTTTGTTTTGGCCTCAAAGATTTGTTTTCTTATTTCCTTGTGAATACTTCCATAGGTCAGCTTGAACCAATCCCTAAGGATTTTTTATGGTGCATTTCTTTCTACTCTTAATGGCAAGGGTTTATTTTCTCCTATTCTTTGTAATTGTCCAGTTGTCTATCATAGTTGGATTCATTGTGCATTGAAGACATTAGAGCCCTAAGGTGTATATCCCCTATGTAAAGTAAAGGATTCCATTGAGTTTCTATAGGGATGATGAAATTATGCATATCCAATTCACAGAGTAAATTTTTCTCCCATGATGGAAGAGTTTGGGACAAACCATACAATTCTTGAGCTGACTTGAATTCTGTATTTATATCTCTCAGGTTCATCATTAATTGGAATAAGAACAATTGTTCTTTTAAACATATGGTATAGATCTTAGGTGGTGGCCTATAAGTAATTATTTGGTTAGCCAACTTAAGGGCATGATCCATCTTTTTCTTCTCTCTTGCCAATTGCTCTTTTAATTCTGCAATTTCTTCACCTTGGTCTGTTATTACCTTCTTCATCTTATTTTTCTCTTCTTTCCATAGGGTAGTTGTTAATGCATGTTTATTATATAGCTGAAAAAGAAGCATTTGTAAGGTAATTGGACCACTTTCTTCATCTTGGTTATTTTTCTTCCTTTGTTCCCTCCATGAGTGTTCCAAGAAGTTTGTAAACCATGTTTGCTTATAGGAAACTAGGGCAGTTTTTGAACAAGCTAACTAGTGAGAAATCGGGTCTTCTTTTGCTTCAAGTCTTGAGATATCCTATTGGCTTATTTTGGAATCATTTTGGCATTCCTTCCTCTCATATTTACATTCCTCATTAGGATTTTGAGGAATTTTAGGACTTTTAGGTTGATTGGGTGAATCATCTGGGACTACTTGTATCGGAGGGTCTTCATCAAAGTGTTTATATAAAGTGGACTAGGTTTCTGAGGGTGTTTTAGGGACTTGTCCTCTCATTCTAGGGCTTCTTCTTATAGGGGTTTCTTCAAAAACCACATCCTTTTTCCTATTAACCATTTTTGCTGTCTCTACTATAGGAGTAGCTACTGCAGGAATCAACTTAATTTTCTTCCATTTTGAGATTGTAGGGTTTTTCTTTTCAACTACAAGAACTAGAGTTTCTTCTTGTAATTTCCATTTTCTTTTTACTTAGGTAGAATTAGGTACATTTCTCATTTCAGTAGGTAAAGGCACATTTTCTTGTACATTTTTAGTTTCAGAGCCTTGGGCATCTTTCTGAGTAGCTATGTTAATGGGGGCTGCATTATCTTGACTAGGCTGCACATTAGGGGCAATCTGAGGCTGCGGGGTTTTATGCTAGACAAATTCTACCCATGACATAGGAGAGGCATTCCTCAGAGATATTTCTATGATTAATTAAACTAGGGCATGGTGAGTAATATAATTGTCCTTTCCTTTTTAGGTTTCCTTAGTGCTAATGCATAACATATTGAACAAGAAATTGGGGATATTTACTAGAAGATTATGCCTTACATGATTGTGTAAATTAAAATGATGTGCATACAAATTAGAAAAATTTACTTCATAGGTAAAATACCTAATAATATACATGGCCAACTCATTATATGATGGAGGAATGGCCATTCTTTTGCACCCCTACTTTGTAATCTCCAATTGAGGGTCATTTGTTATAGTAAATTGGGCCCTAGCTGATTTGGTATCATGCTCATTGGGGTAGTGTTCCCTTGCTACTAACAACCCAATTACTTATACTATTTGTTCCTCTATGGAAATGACTATCAATCCCCATACTGTTGCTTCACCATCCTCAACTATATTTATAAATTCAATAGCTACCTCTTCATCAAACTCCATTAATTTTAAGAAATATCCTAGCCAACCACATGCGTTGAATCTTCTTACTACTTCTACATCGAAAAGTAAAACACTATGTTCTACTAGTTCACATCATTGCAATTGACCCCCCATTTGTGCCTACCAGTATCAACATCTACTCTATTTTCAATGATTACCCTCTTCTCTTCTATAAATTTCAGACTTTTTCTTCAAAAAACCATAGACCTTTGTTTTACATTCCTCTAGTGTTTCTGTCATAAACAAAAAAAAAAAAGTGGTTTTAATAGAATAAATCATAGATATGCAAGAAGCATTTCAAAATTTAAGTTAGGTCACATATGATTTAATTTTGGATCACATCTTAGTCTAACAATGAGAGATTATAAATGTACAACACTTGACACTTGCATACTATAGAGACTAGATTTTAATCAAACAAAGGGAAAGTATAGATTTGAATATCTTTAATGAGTTAATAGGAATTTCATGTGGAACTAGTAACCTTCCTTACCCCCTATGAAACTTGGACAAGTGTTCTCACTTGTCATACTTGGCACGAGGTATAGAACTAGCATAAGGCCATAACTATATATTTAATGCAGTAGTAGATATAACCAACTAAATATATGTGCTAAAAATGAATTAAATTTGAAAAGCTTATACCTATCAAGTTGATCATTTCATGTACCAAATAAAGGTGGAAAAAGTTGAAAAATGATAGGGACATCATAAGTTAGTGGATTCACCATATTATTGAAAGCATAGGAAAATGATGACATGGAAGGTGGTGGGTGGTAGAAAAAGAAATGAAATGAGTTGGAAAAGAAGAATTTAGAAAGTGAATGGAGAATTGAACTTTATGTAAAACATAAAGTTTTTATTATGAGCATGCTCGAAGGAATTCTTTTTGAAGAGCTATAGGAAGAAGGTTGGGACCCTCTGCTATAGGTAGTATTACTTGTGGTTCATTTGAAAGGGGTTGTTGAAATTTTTGCAAGTAGTATTCTTTTGTTTGGGGCTAATAAAATAACTTTAGCCAATGTCCATTGACAAGTAACTTGAAGTGTACTGGACCAATTGTGGTTAACTAGACTACTCCATTTGCAAAGACATGGCTTATTTCATAAGGACCCAACCATCATGTTTATAGCTTGCCTAGTATGTCTTTGAATTTGGAATCATAAAGTAATGCCTAGTTGCCAACTTGAAAGTGCTTACACTGAATGTGGGAGTCATGCCATTGTTTTCTTTTCTTCTAAATAATTTTTGTTTGTTCCAAGGTAGACATGTACATTTCATCCAAAGAATTAAAATGTAGTAAGCACTCTCTTTATGCTGTAGGAAGATCAATGTTTAACTTTAGCATTGTTCTTAAAGTTTTGTGTTCAAATTCAATGGGTAGCATTTCTACTTTTCCATACAATAGTTTGAATGGTGTGAACCCTATGGTGGTCTTCCATATTGTGTGATATGCCTAGACAACTTCTAGTAATCTATTGCTCCAATCTCTATGGTACAAATGAACTATCTTTATCTCCTAATTTGTAACTTCTTCTTGTCCACTAGTTGGAGGATGATAGGGGCTTGATTTCTAATGTTTGATATTGTATTCCTTCATATTTTTGTTATCAGATTGGAAGTGAATTGAGTACCCTGGTTAGTAACAAGTTCTCTGCATATGCCATATCTAGTAAATATTTCTTCATATATAAATTCAACAACTTTAAGGTCACGGGCATGCTTCATGGATTTGAATTCAACCTATTTCATCAGTTAGTTAGTGCATACAAGGATGTATGATTCCCATTGGATGGAGGATATATTGGACCAATAAATTTTGTGCCCCATTTATCAAATGGTATTATCACCACCTGTGGGGTGAGAGGCCTTTCATCTGATATTGTTGGTTAGCACATCCTCTAATATTTATCACACTTTCATGTATAATTGGCTACATCTTTATGAAGTTGAGGTCAATAGTAACTAGTTGTTAAAATCTTCAATGCTATTCTTTTGGCTACAAAGTGCTCCCCACATGGTTCATTATGACATGTATGTATGATGTCATATGTCTCATCTTCTTGCACACATCTCCTCATAACTTGATCAGGTCCAATGTAAAATAGTGTGTTATCAATCCAAGAGAAATGGAAGCTTTTCTATACAAGCAACCTCCTATCCTTGTAAGAGAAATGTGTAGGCATTTTGTTAGCTAAATGTAATTAGCTATGTTTGCATACCATGGGGTTTGGATAAGAATATGAAATAAATTCTCATCTAGAAATGTATAATCTATCAAAGTAGTATCTCCTTCATCATGGTGGATTCTGGATAGATAATTAGCTACCACATTCACTCTTCTAGGTTTCTCAATGATTGTGATATCAAATTCTTGCAAAAGAAGTAGTCATCTTGCTAACCTACCTATGATGGAAGGTTTTTTCATGAGGCACTTAATTATAGTATAGTTAGTATGGAAAAATATGGGATAACTAATTCCATAATGCTAGAATTTTTTTAGAGCATAAACTACTATTAATAATTCTTTTCTAGTCACTGTATAGTTTAATTCTAGTCCATGATAGCTCTTACTAATATAGTCGATTACATTTTCAAGGTTTTCATATTTTTTTTTCCTAAGAATACACTTATGGCATTATCAAAAGCATCTATATATATTTGAAAAGGCAAAGTCCAATTAGGACCCCTAAGTATTGGTGTTGTTGTCAATAGTGACTTAAGCTACTAGAAGGAGTCATCACATTCCTTGTTCTAGGAAAATTCAACCTCTTTGGTAAGAAAAGTATATAGAGGACTATCTATCTGACTAATTTTTTTGATAAATCTCCTATAATAGATAGCATGTCCTTAGAAAGATCTGAATTCTTTTTACTTTGTGGGAATAGGGAGTGCAAGAATTGCCTCTATTTTTGTAGGGTTTACCTAGATTCCTACTTTAGAGATAAAATGTCCCAAGACCATGCCTTCCTGCATCATCAGAAAGTATTTCTCATTGTTGAGAGATAGGTTGTGTTCTTTACATTTTATTAATACTTTCTCTAAGTTCTTTAAGGCTTCCTCAAATATAACACCAAACATAGTGAAGTCATCCATGTATATCTCCATGCAATCATGTGATATATCAGCAAAGATGCTGATGACAACTCTCTAAAAAGTAGCAGGTGCATTGCATAGGCCAAATGGTAATACAAAATAAGCATAGGTACCCCAAGGACATGTAAATGTAGTCTTCTCTTGATCTTTTGGAGAAATACTTATCCAATTGTAACCACTATATCCATCCAAAAAGGAGAAGTATTCCTTTCTAGCCAAAGTATCCAAAACCTGGTCAATAAAGGGAAAATGAAAGTGATCCTTCTTTGTGGCATTATTTAACTCTCTATAATCTACACATATCCACCACCTACTTCCTTTCTTAAGTGCAATAACTAAGGGTGATACCCATTTGATATTAGAGATTGGATAGATGAATCCAACATCCAACAATTTTTGCAACTTAGTCTTAACTATCTTGTGTAATGATGGATTTATTTGCCTCTGACACTGTCAAAGTGGCAAGCTTCTATCATTGATGTAGATCCTATGAGTTTAGAGCTTAGGGATCAATCCTACTATATCCCCATAATCACAAGCAAAGGCTTTTTCATGCTAATGGAGTAGCTTGGTTAACAATCCCAATTGTGATTGGGACAATTTATTATTTACATGGAGATTATGACTAGG
Source organism: Cupressus sempervirens (assembly GCA_028749045.1). Classification (NCBI taxonomy): domain Eukaryota; kingdom Viridiplantae; phylum Streptophyta; class Pinopsida; order Cupressales; family Cupressaceae; genus Cupressus; species Cupressus sempervirens. The sequence goes on along the minus strand of CM053786.1, from coordinate 895,243,887 downwards.
AGAAAGTTCCACAATAATAGTTAACTCTACCATTGACACTTTTGGTATTGGACTTGCGGCTACTTCACTTGACAACAGTTGATTGATTATCTCAGGGCTTGTTAGGTAGACACTATTGAGATCAGATTGAAAAAGATCATTATTAAGGGAGATTGTTGAAGAAGACTATAAGTTTCAATCATTGTCTTGTCACTAATGTCAAACCTTCTATTTTATGGTAAGACAACTACTTATAAGATTTAAGTAATGTCACTTATTTGATTAATAAAGATGATTTGATCAAAAGATGTAACAATAGCACCTAAAGGAAAGGTTGAGTTATGATTATATAATGAAGTACAAGAAATAGTTAAGACAATGATAACATGATGCATTGATAATCTACTTAAAGTTACAAAGGCTAGCTATACTAAGAAAGTCTAGAAGAAAAAGTTATACAAATTTTTTCTACCAAGCTTGACCAAGAGGATAGTAGGTGTCGAGAAAAGTCAATGCAAGTAGAGCAGAAAATTAGGTGGAGCTGAGTAAAAGAAAATTCTAGTGGATGTCGAGCAAGATAGTTGATGTTGAGTAAAGTTTAGTTGATGCTAAGCACTAGTAAACTTTAGCTGATGTCGAGTGATTTCAGAGAGGATGCCAAGTAACACAATATGTGTCAAGCATCAAAAAAAAGATAGTGCCAAGCTTCTACATCATTTTTGAGATCATGGATTTGATGAATCTAAGCCAACAATTTTATTTTCTTGAATTATGTGAACTAGGTTGAAGATAAGGATGATGAGCTAGCGGCACAAAATTTAAGGTAAACCATTTTTAGGTGAATTCAAAGAGGATTCAAGGAGAAGTTTCTAGAAGAGATATGGAATACAGGGTAGATACATTGTATCCTACCTAATTTTTCATAACCCTAAATTTGATGATGAAGAATGAGTAGAAAAATATCTTAATTTCCTATTTATAAGAATGGCTGGTCATGAAGTAAAGCTTTTCATGTGCAAGAACCTGAGGAAGTGAAGGAGTTAAGGATTTTTCTTCATTAAGTGACCTAGAGAAGAGTTTGCATTAGCATGCTAAGCAAGAAGGCTTAAGGAGATAAATGCTTGAAGGGTGAACAAGCTATCAGAGTTGCAATGAGTGAAGGCCAAGTAGAATGGAAGACTAAATAGTGATATATAATTTGCAAATGGAGTTTTAAGTTGTATTAGATCAAGCTTTATTATTACTCTCTAACAATTGCATCAATCTAGGGTAAATCCTTTGGATTAAGTTTGACCTAACAGTCATGTGTACATCCTTTAATCGAGTGAAATTCTAAGTAAATGGTCTAAAGTCCTCTAACAAGGCTCACTTCTAATAGGGTGATTGAAATCCTTTAACATGGTCACATTTAATAGTGTGTATTGTAACCTTTAATAGGGTTGGCCTTTCATAGGGCATCACTTCAGAAGAGTGAAAAAGAGTAGCATGTTACTGGTGGTTTTTCCCAAATTGAGTTTCTGCATTATTCATTGTGTCAAATGTGTTGCTAAATCTTTCATGTTTCATGTTTACATTTCTACAAGTTGATTTGATAGTAACCTACAAGTTTTAAGTGATTTCATAATCTGATGGATGTATGCATTGGTATAAATGTTTTATGGGTTCACTAAGCTATGAGAAGTTTTATTTATACATCTAGATCTTGGATAAGTGATGCACCCCCCTCTTAGTTATTCTAAAGAATTCCAATAGACACGATCTTCATAGGTACATAGCTCTAAGACAAAACTCTTACCGATATCTCTAGCCACTATACATTCATTGGTAAGAATGCTTTGTATTACATCATCTTCCTCCTACATTTTTTGAAAAGAGTTCTTATGCAACATCATGAGCTGAACTAAAAAATTCAGCTCTTTCTCTTCACCCCTAAATCTAGCCAAATAGGTTCTCCCAAGTTTGGTTAAGGTTGGGCAGGTGGGTATAGAGTTAGCTTCCTTATGGTTTGACTATGTAAAATTGTCATACTGCCAAATGTGCAATTGATTTGAACATCATTGGTGGCTATCCAAGGTCTCCCTAATATGATAGGATAGCCAACAAGTTTTACTTTAGGTGATAGGATAAGAAAATTAGTAAGGTACTCCCATGAATCTAAAGTTACTATCACATCTTCTATGAGACCATCTGGAGTGACAGTTGAACTATTAGCAAGTTGTAACACTATGGGAGTTGTCCTTAAGCCTTCTATGCATAACCTATGCATTGTATATTTACTAGTCACATTTATTGCTGCTCCCAAATCAACTAAAGCATTTTTCATAGCCTGTCCATTTATGATCAGGTTAACTACTGGACTACCAAGATCTGAATACTTTGGTATCACTACCTTCCCTAACATGATATCTATTAATTTCCTAACAACATGGACTATTTTAGGATCTTTCTTCTCCTACCCTAACTTCTTAAGGCCTGTGTCCTTAATAGCCTTTCCATAAAGAATAAAATCCTTGATAGCTTGGAATAGAGGGATCTGGATGTGCATATTTTTTAGCTATTCAACAATTTCAAATGTCTCATCCTTTTGGGATATAGATTTCTTTTTGTTTAGCCTATGTGGAAAGGGAGAATTTACTGAGGTGTGGTCAGCAGTCCTACTGGATACATTAGTTGATGGGTTGGTATTAGGTAGTGTAGCTTCTAGAAGTGGTGTTGTAGGAGTGTCTACAACTTTTGTGATAATATGATATTGTGGTGTAGGTAGAGTTGTACCAAATCTCAAATGGATATCAAATATCTCTAGTGAATAAGTAGGGCACTGCTAAGTATTAGTAGTGTATGCTTGCTACTACTATTTCTTGTTGTTTGGATTTGGTTGAGATTGAGTAGGCAATTATGTTGGCTTAGGATTGGCATTATTTGGTGTAAGAAGTGGAATTATTACAGGTGGTTGTACTAGAGGTGGTAGCTGTGGGTTACCAAAATTTTGGTTAGACCATTGTGGAGGTCCCCTCTATTGGTTATTTTGCTACCAATTTCCTTGTGGTGGTTGCCATTGATTCTGCTAATTTTTCCATTGGTTATTTTGCTGATTAGGCCACTAGTGGTTTTGCTATTTTTTCCATTGATTATTAGGCCACTAGTTTTTTTGCTAGTTTTTCCAAGGAGGTTGGGAGTATTGAGAAGGATTATGATAACTTTGATTTTTCTACTAATTATTGTAAGGATTTGAAAATTGTAGAGGATCTTGAGGCATACCTTATCTTGAAGTCCATGGTCAACATTGAGAAATGGAGAACACTAGATTGTTGTCCCAATCTATCTTCATGTATTTAGTTGGCAAATGTTGATTCTCTAGGTTGGCTACTAGCTTACATGTGTAGTTTTTCTTTTATTTGTGGTAGTGAGGAAAATACTCCACCAATAATGATTTAGCTTCTACATGCTTCTTCTTTGTAGTCATAGTGTCGAGATGTGTAGTGACATCATTTATGATATCCTACTTGAGATCTGTGAGTAAATTGGATATCTTGAGCTTTGAAATGCACTAACTAATCCCTTTAGTGATGGTGGATCGGTACCCTCTGCCTTTTTTTTACAATTGACCTTGAGTAGTTGAGATAAATTTTCTTTAGGTCATCCCAAGAAGATTAGTATATATTGCTACTAGCCATTAGGCCTAATGCTTCTAGAAAATTATTATTTACTCCTTTCAAGAAGACTAGTTTCTATGAATCCTCTATTAGTACATGCTGAGGGTTCTTTTGTAGTGTGTATGAAAATTGTGAAATATACTCTTCCAATGTTTCATCCTCTTTTTGTGACATTTTAAAAATGTCCTCTCCTCTTGAATCACTCCCCTTGTAATGCTCTTTGTATTTCTTTAGAAATAGAGTTTGCATCTCATCTTAGGTACCTGCTGCATTAGCTCTAAGCCCATGAACCATCATAAGGCTAATTCTTTTAGTGTTGCTAGAAATAACTTGAGCTTGTCAGCATCGATGTGATAGTCAAAGCTATGAAAGAGTATGTCAAACTCAAACAAGAAAGTATCGGGATCCTTAGTTAGAGGGCCATACAAATTTGAAAGAGTAGTTGTGGGTATATTTTTGAGATTAGCATTTTTTATAAGGTTTGGGAGAAGGAATGGAAATGTAGGGTGTGCCTTTACTAGAGTTATTTGATTATGAGGTTGCTACAGAAAAAGACCATTAGCTATAGGATGGTTAACAACAGGTGGATTTGGTCCAAAACTATCAAGAAAGCTTGCCAAGATTCCAAAAAAAGGCTAAATACTACTTATATCCAAAGGTTCTTCTCTAGAGGAAGATGTTGTAGGAAAATCAAGACTCACATCCTCAAAGGGCAACTCAACTTCTTCAATTTCATTGTTCAAATTAACAAACCCTTGTGGAAGAAATCTACCATATTCATCACTGTCTTCCTCTTCGATGCATGCAATTGAATTCTTCATGCTTGTGAAGATATTTGAGGACTACAAATATTATTCAAAAACTAGCCATATAAAAAAAACTATGACTTAAAAAGATGTTCCTAGGTTTGACACCATCCCTGACAACGACACCAAAAATGGTCCACCTCACAATAGGTGTGTGATAATCATGCCCAAATCCTTACTTAGGAATAGTTCATTCAATCTAAGGATTACTTCTCCCACCATGAGTTGAATTTAATTTTTCAACCTAGGGATGTATACTTGAAATGGTCAGCATGGTATGTGCACTAGGTTCCTTGAAGAGTCATTATACTTATGCTGTAGGAAAGTAAAATGCATATAAAGAATCTACGTTAGTTTTTCATGAAAGTAATGCACTTAACTCCTTACTAAAATGAATGCTAGAAATGCAACTCTATGCTAACCTATATCTCAACCTAGATCATCCACTATAACTACTCTTGTAGTTAGTACAAGAGCATTCATAAAGTATGATGATATAGGAAGAAACTATAACTTCTATCTAAAATACTAGAAATGCTAGAAATAAATCTACACTACTCTAATCTAATCCACCTCCCAAGTGGTCCCCCTAGGTTGGCTTCTTCTAATCTACTAACACATAATGTAAACCAAGAACTACTTCATTATATTTCAATCTTCCATTACATAAGAACAACACATAAAACTACATATAACTTGCTACAAGATACAACAATATTTTTCATAAATTTTCCAACCTCTAAAACTATCAATCCAATCCCTATAAATAGAGAATCAATGCTTATTCTAAAATAAATTTCTTAAACAAACTAATTGAAGATCTACCAGAGAAGAAGAGGGAAATATAATATCCCACAAAGTAAGCAATATAGTTGGGTGACCAATTCAACATAATATTAAACACAAAGGCAATACAGCAACACTTCATCCCTGAATTCCTAGATAATGGCTCCTCCTTTGTAGTAGATGTGTCTTTTGGTGCCATGAAAATTTGACCTTGATGCTCCTCCTTGAATGTTGTTGACCACTCTCCAACTTCTTCTTTCCCTAGCAAGTTAGTTTTAATACAAAATATGTATGCAAATAAGCATAATCAAACTAAACCCAGATATTAGAATACACATTTTGATGGTTATATGAAATACTGCATTATATGTATAATATTGGCAAAATATGTCATCACTATCTACGTATGGTTTAAGAGTTCTATCTGGACTTTACCATAATTTTAACTAGTTATGAGTTCACAAATTTCTTGATAGTATTAAAAACAAAGTGTTAAAATTAACATAAAATAGAGGCAACAATTGGCCTCATCACATAGTACGGACAATTATTTTGTAAGGAATAGTTGAGAGATCAGTTGGATAGTGAAGTTCAGTGGCCTTGCCCCAGAAGTTGTTTAGATAATGGGTCCTTCTACCTTCTACAACTCCTAACAAGGTTGGGACAACTCCTAACTAGTTTGGAATCTCCTAACAAGGATTCAATGTCTCCTAACAAGGACTCTTATATATGTACTAGATGTTTTTATAGACTTTGAATAAGGTCCACCCTCTAACAAGAAATGTATATATTAGTATATCTTTGTGGGCATCATTCCCACTAGGGCTTTCCCTCTGATTAAGGGTTTCCCTAGTTAACAAATCTGGTGTAATTATGTATGTGCATCTTATTATGGTTGATGTTTACTTTAACTAAATGGTTAAGATCAGTTAAGGTTGATTAAATTTAATTGAATAATCGATACACCCCCCCCCCCCCCTTTCAGTTATCTTAGTGGACTATTATTTCTAACATGAACCTATGGTACTTTATTGTGATAATACAAGTGCTATAAATATATCTAAAAAACCCATCATGCACACAAATGCTAAGCACATTGCAATCAAGTATCATTACTTAAGAGAGTTAGTTCAAGACAAAGAATTGAAGATGAAATTGTTACAAATAATAGTCCACCAAGATAAATGGGGGGGCAGGGGGTTGAATTAGTTATCCAATTAAAATATTTATCAACCTTAATTAATCTTAACCATTCAATCAAAGTAAACAACAAACATAAGAAGATGCACATACATAATTACACCAAATTTGTTAACTAGGGAACCCTTGATCAGAGGGAAAACCTAGTGGGAATGATGTCCCCAAAGATATACTAATATATATTCCCTATTAGAGGATGGACCCTATTAGGAGTCTATAAAAACATTTAGTACATAAGAGTCTACATTGGGAGACTTTGAATCTGTATTAGGTGACTCCAACCCTATTAGGAGTTGTAGAAGGCAAAGGACCCACTGTCCAAACAAATTTTGGGGAAAGACCACTAAACTTCACTGTCCAATTGATCTCTCAACTATTCCTTATAGAATAATTTTTTGTACTATATTTTATCATCTTTCCTTTGTCCTATCAACCAAAATAATCACTATCAAACCTTGTAGATGTTGTGGTTTCATAATGCACGCCCCATTTCTCCTAGAAACGGGGACTCCTAGTAGAATTTTTGTTTTCTAGACCCCTAGTTTGGGGTATGGATCATTTTGGGACTCTACCTAGAGTTTGGGTCAAGCCATAGTCCTCTTCTTGAAAAAACCATGTGCCAAAGTTGACGAATCTTAGAGGAAAAAGATGTTTTCATGCAAAGGTGTGCACTAGGGCACCTAAAACACATGTACACCTTTCCTAGGTGCCAAAGTGTGCTAGATGCAATCCTACACTAGAATCACCCTTTGGAGATGCACACCTATGCACATGCATAGGTGCACACCCCCAAAGGGTGCATATGGTTCTAGGACCCCCTTCCCTCACTTCATTATTCTCCTCTACACTTTAGTGAGTGCACTTCTGCACCTTTAGATGTGCACTCTACCAACCTGCACACAAAACAAACATTTTAAAATACTAGAAAGGTGTGTATATGCACACCTATCCAAGGTGCACACATGTACACCTATCCAATGTGCACACATGCGCACCTTTCTCACACAAACATGTAAAAGAAACCAAAGGTAATGGTGCACACATGAGCACCGTGTCACCATTTTTTGACTCTAAACACAAATGACTAAGTTTCCCCCCCTCGCACTTGCTTTGTATGTACATAGTTGCACACATGCATATGTGCACACCTCAACAAGGTGCATAGGTGCACAATTGCACCAAAATGGCCTTAAAATGACCATTTAGTGCACTTAGCGCACCTATCAAGGTGTGCTAGGTGCGCTATTTTGTATATTAGGGGCTTATGGGGGGATTAAATTATTTTTTCACTATTTTCAAGGGTTTTGAGATAGGTTTTTTGTTAGTTAGGGTTTGTTTAGGGTTTGATTTTCAACTCTTCAAACTAATGTCTACTTCTTTGTATAGGTAAAAAGGCATCCTTAACTTGTCAGGGTCATAACTTTTGACCTAGAGCTTGGAATTCAAAACTGTTTACCCTATTGGAAAGAAGAACTAAAAATATAATTTTAGTCCCTAAAAGAGTGAGTCTTTAGCTACCTATTTTTAGGGACTAATGAAAGTTTCAACTTGAAATTTTGAGAAGAAGACCTCCAAAAGTGCTAATTAAAAGACCTAGAAAAATCTTGTAAAAAGTGTGAAATTTTTTCAAACATTTGATGGTTTTGGATTATTCAAATCACTTGGTCTTTGACCAAGAAGGATCAGGTAGTCAGAGAGAAGAAAGAGTCAAGCAATTTATGCTGGAGATCAAAGATATAGAGGTTGGACACATGAACCAGAATAGGTTCCTCATCTTATGCAACTATTAATGACAAGATTCAACATAGGTGCCTTGGGATTTTAGAAGCAGAAGGAGTTCAAGTCTATGAAGTGAATTTATTATAAATTTAGGAATGTAATATGTCTTCAGGTCAATATTTTGATGCAATAATATATGCTATTGGTGCTCACACTTGGAGTGTAGTTATTATTTGATGTAGGAGCATCCTAGGTTGTCTTGTAATCCTACACCTTTTTGTTCATTCTATTAGGTATTCCTTAGCACCAATTTTAGTTGATGCCAAGTTATTCCTTAGTTGTCAAGCTACTTTGGTTCTCGAGTGATTTCTTTGGTTGTCAAGCTCCTTTGGGTGCCAATTTATTCCCTTTGGTTGTCGAGTGATTTCTTTGGCTACCAAATTCCTTTGGATGCTAAGTTATTCCCTTTGGTTGCCAAGTATTGGAGGATACCGAGTTCATGTGGGTGTCAAGTGCCAATATTTTACTAAGTCTTCATTTGCTAAGTAGTTTATGTCTAGTTCTAGTTTGGGTTGATATTGTTTACATTTAATTTTGGTATAGGTAGTTAATATTGGTTGTGAGCTAACTTGTGGCTTTTCTATGTTCTAGAATCTTCTATAAGCCATTTTGGAAATTATTTAAAGAGATCTTGGGTAGATTCTTGGAGAGTAGAATAAGAATGTGCAAATTTACTGATCTTGGATTTGAATATATTTGTATCCAGAAGGCCTTAAAGCTGGGCATGTATGTTGAATATTTGAAGAATAAATAAAAGTATTTTTGCTTCTCCTTTCTATGGTTGTTCTTTTTTCGTGTTTTCACTGTGTCATCTCTTGTAGGGTGGTTTGGATAGATGGGTGTGCCTTTGGCCCTAGTTGTTTTCCTTTCTCCTTGCATCATTATTGCCTAAATGTGTTATATTTTGTAATTGTATGTTCATGGAATGTAATTGAGCAAATAGTTTTATTGTGTTATTTTGTTTGAGCGATCTTATAGTTTTGGTGTTTGCCATGTATTTATGAATTTTGCTGAAGCACTTAGTTGGAGAAGAGGTCACCATATTGTTCTTGCATAGCTTTTTGTCTCACATGAGTGCACTTTTTGTGGCCTTATGATTTGATGAAAAGTGAAACATCTTACAGTTACTGAATTCTCATCAATGATTGCATTAATGGAATTGATGAAGCATTGCTCCTATTTTCATTGGTTACCTATTGATCTTTTCAAATTCTTAACTCATAGAAATGGTGCTTTTGTGGCTTATGTCCATTACAAATTTACTTTTCAAGTTATTTTCTTACACTTCTTGTTACCCTATCTTCGTTATTTTATTTTACAAACATTTGCTTAAAATTAGGAATTCATATAGTTGCATAGTTAGAACTACATTCATTACAAAAAAAAATACAAAAAAATATTTCTTTTGTGTGTGGTTACTATTTGAGAAAGGAAATAGATTCAAGATCTTATCCAAAATTGGTTAGAACTAACAAAGGTCTCCTTGTGATAAATACATTTATCTTCTACTTAGTGGATTCTAGTAGGTTGCAAGATCACCCAGAAACTTGGAGTTGATCTCAAATTAGCTTTTCAAGAGAGGATTTCAAAAGGATTCCTTCTGTTAAGAATTGTGCAAAATGAAAACTCAATAGTAGATTAGGTCATGAACCTCAGATCCAAATATCAAACCTTAGATCTCAAAATAAAACCTCGGCAACAAAGTTTTCTCCAATTTTACTTTGCTCTGCTTATCTTCACAATTATATCTTTTCTTCTCCTTTTCACTCTTCTTTCTTACTATATTCTTCTATACATAATGAAGGAAAATTTCCTTCCTCTATACCAAGTCCACAAAACTATTCCCTTGAGTGGACTATTACACCTTCTCAATTAATCATTATAGGACCTCATTAAGAACATGTTTTACTTAGTGATAGCATTAAATCAGTGGCCTTGTAACTTGAATAACTTTTGTATTTCTAATGTTATGATGAGAAAGCTTAGCCATGTCATATCCAACATGTCTTCTACATACCTTTAAACTTGCTTCTTAGAATAACAAATCTACTAAGAGATATAACAAGTTTACCTGAGTCTTCACCAAAACTTGCATAACTTCTTCCAGACTTAATATCTTTTTCACCCGAGGTTAGATGCATATGATAGACACTTAGTAGTATCTCCCATTTACCTCACTAGTGAAAATATTCAACGATCTATATGTACCAACTTTATCTTTATTATTGTTCTTTTGTCAAATACCAAAGAAAATTGCTAAGTTGACATCAATGACAAACATAGTCATAAATGTAACATATCATCAAAATAATGATCTAATCATGTTTCTACAATACTCCCCAATAGTAATATCATCAAAATTCATGCTTCTAAAAATATCCCCCTTTGGCATTGATGCCAACATAAATGAAAAACATCTAGTTCCAAGAATACCAACTGTTAAAGATAGTTATCCTTTCTTTCAAATTATCTTCATCAATCAATTATAAACCTCAATGTGCTCTATATCAAATTTCTTTTCATGCTATAATCTATCCCCCATTGACATCAATGTTAAAGGTTTTAGTGACCTTCTATCACTGCAACAACTATTTCTAATTTGCTCAAGTGTTTAAAGACACTATTCAAAACAATATCTATCAAGAGTCCTAGATGACTCTATCCATCACAGATACTCCCCCATATAGGAAGCATCAAAATTCAATCTAGACAAATAATATTGCTCTATATCACTAGAATGATGCACTCTTGCAACATCTACTGTAATTTAGGTAGGGACATAACTCCTAGCATACCTCACAAATACTCAAAAGTCTCTTTAGGAAGAGGCTTGGTGAAAATATCTACAATCTAGTCTTTAGTGCTTACATACTCCAATCTAATTGCTTTTTTTGAAAATTTCTCTCTCAACATGTGATATTTGATAGAAATGTGCTTAGTCTTATAATGAAACACTAGATTCTTAGACATATTCACTATGCTTATGTTATCACAATGTATGACAATATGTTCACTAAATTCTATCCTTATATCCTTTAGCATCTGCTTCATCCAAACAATTTGATTACAATTGTTTGCTACTACAACATATTCTTCCTCTACTATACTCTATGAGATACAATCCTGCTTCTTGCTTAACCAAGAGACCAATCTTCCTCCAAGAAAAAATGCTCCACCATTGGTACTCTTTCTATCATCCATATTGCCTACCCAATCAACATCAATATAAGCATATAAAGTGAAATCATTAGATCTTTCATACCATAAAACAAACTCTAGTGTTCCATTTAGATATCTATATATCCTTTTAACTTTTGTATAATGTGCTTCTCTGAGATCATCTTGAAATCTTACAACAATTCCAACTACATTTGCTATATCTAGCCTTGTGTGAGTCAGATATTGCAACCCTCCAATTATAGATGTGCACTTCTTCTGCTCAACAATAGGTGTCTCATCCTTTATAGATAACTTGTGTCTAGTTATTATAGGTGTTCCAACTAGTTTACATGTTTCCAAACCAAACCTTTTCAATAGATCTTTCAAATACTTAGTTTGAGAAATAAAGATTCCTTCTTTATCTTGCATAATCTATAATCCTAGGAAGTATTTCATTTCCCTTATCATACTCATTTCAAATTCCTTCTTCATTTATTCTACAAACTTTTCACATTCACTATTATCTCTTCCAAATATGATATCATCAACAAATATTACCAAAATCATCAATCCATCATCTATTTCTTTCTATTATAGATTATTGTTTGCCATACCTTTGCTAAGTCCAAGTTCTATCAAATGATTGTCCAACCTTGCATACCAGGTTCTGGGTGCTTATTTTAAGCCATAAAATGCTTTCTTTAATTTTCATACCATGTTGTTGTCATCTGTTAAAGGAAAAACTTTAGGCTATTCTATGTATAGTGCTTTTTCAAGTTCTCCATTTAGAAATGTTGACTTAACATCCATCTGATACATTGTGTCTTTCTTATGTGCTACATAGACTAAGAATAACCTTACTACTTCAATTCTTGCCATAGGAGCATAGGTTTGTTCATACTCTATTCCTTCTTTGTGTGAGTAACCTTTACATACCAATGTTACTATGTTCCTTACAACTTCACCTTGTTCATTCATTTTGTTTCTAAATACCAATTTTGTTCCTATGACATTCTTGTTTGCTGGTCTAGGGACTAATTACCATGTTTCATTCTTCACTATTTGATCCAATTATTCTTTAATATTTTTCTTCCAATATTCATCTTTGCAAGCCTCATCTACATTATTTGGTTCTACTTGAGATATCAGACATATTTCCTCATTGATTTTGCTTCTTGTCATCACACCTTTGTCTCTATTACTGATGATCTAATTTGGTGGATGATTCTTTGTCATATTCTTACTAGAAGTAGGATTTGTTATGTCAACTCTTGGATTTTTTCTAGGTTCTGAATTTTTTTCCTAATGGCACTCAAAATTGCATTCCCGTTTTGAGTGTCCATTCCAAATTTTGAGTCATTTTGAGCCCCTATGAATGCTTTTCATGCATATGTGACCGAATATCATTTCAAGGCCTAGGTGGTGTTTTAGTTGTTTAATACCATTTATTTGGAATATGCATGTGTTTCATATTGTAATTTTATCATCCTAAATCATTCCGCAAAGTTCTGTTTTGAGCCAGTGTCATATTTCATAATTCTACCCAAGTGTCAAATAGTGATCAGAGGCTCAATTTTCCTTTGAATATCTTTTACCTGGTTAAGATTCATGACTTTCCACTTTGAGTATGTTTAGTATTCATACCAAAAAACCTATGTTCCAAGTTTCAAATCATTTCAACTTGGTTTGACTAGGTTTTGAATGTCTCGAAGTTGGTAAGTTGCCTTTGTTGTAAATCTGCATATTGTTCATAATTCTAGGTAGCCATGTTTGACCAATTATAACTTTTTACTAGTTGAACCAAATAAGAAAATTAATTTTTCATCATATTTTAGGGGTAAAATATTTTCTATGCTCTAGATTTGAGCTTATGATGAATCCATTTGATCAATTTTCAAATGTGATTCTAAATGCAATTTATAACTTTTTACTTCTGTCATAAAATGCAGATTGGTTAGTACTCCAATTCAAGATGTTATAACTTTAAATCTATAAATTTTAGAATCAATTGGTTTGTATTCCTACATTCTACTCCAAAAATACTTCAAGTGCACCAATTTGTAAACCATGATGAATCTATATGCACACTTTCCCAAGGTTATTCCATTTGCAAAAAAACACTTTTCTACTGATGTTTCTAGTCTTGCAAATCCAAGTAGCCAACTTCAGGCCTTTGCCAAATTTGTCTTGTCATTTGACATGAGCCAAAATTGGAGGTTTATACTCTTTATGTCAGTTTCTACCAATGCTCTAGTTTCTACAATCTCAAGTGCCTATTTGCCTAGTTTTCAAAGCTCAAACCAAACACACTTTGTGGTTTTCTAACATGTTTATTTGCAGGTGATTTTAAGTAACTTTGGAGGTCGATATCTTTTGACCCTAATGTCGTTATGTGAAAAAATTTGGTAGGCCTCTTGAATATGTCAGAGAGACAAGATATTTAGAGTTTCAAAACTTGGTCAGGTGTTTAAATTAGCTTTTAAAGCTAGGCAATAGGCCTCCTAACAATAAATTCATGGTGGTAAGGAAATGATTTAAAATAAGTATTCAATGGTGAATTTGTGATCAAATTTGATTTCAATCAGTTCAAGATGATCAATGGATAGGTTTGCATTGACAGTTGTTTGAAAATGATTTTTTTTTTTTAGCTAGACCCATTTTGGGGTCTAACTAATTCCATCAGACTGATGAAAGTGTGTGTAAATTGAAGTCCTTGAAAGGGAAATTGTAACAATTCTAATTGTTTCAATGTTCACCATATGCCTGTAGTCATTTGAGTTCAAATGAATGTGTAGGATCAAATGTATGGTGAATAACATGTGGAAATGAATGGAATGCATTGGATGTTGTCCATTCTCCAAGCAACATCTTAATAAAAGGAACCAACACTAGTGGATTTTTTGATTTCCAACACTAGGAAGCATGAAAGTGCAGACTATATGATACATGTTTTGGAATCAATATTGGATGACAAAGTAGAAATGTTCATTTAAAAAATGTGGAGAATGTTGATCTTTGAAATAAAAATGGTAGAGATAGGGCTTTCTTCCAAGTCGAAGATATAATGGACTTCATTTTGTTTTACCTGAAATAAACCATTCTATGACATTAAGAAGGACGACATCCATAGCTCCATGTAGATTAAAGAAGAAAGAGATCCACATGAATGAGTAAACTCCCATGCCTTGAACTTGAGGAATAGAGAATCTCACAGCAAATCACATTAAAGAGGGCACCCACATCCAAATAGCAAGTAACCTATGTTTTGAAGTAGGCCATGATATTGGAGGAGATTGCTGTCAACATTTGAAACTAGCACCTACAAGTTGAAGCCATCCATGTTTGCAGTAGTATTTAACATCAGAGGGAAAAGATATCCATACAAAATAAGAGCAACCAATCCCCTGGTGTGGGCAAGAAATGGTCAAGAAATGGGCATCCACAATAGGGGAGCTATTTTAAGAGGTTGCAACTTATGGGGAGAAGCTATTTAAAACATAAAGGGGGATGTCTAGAGGTAGAGGCATCAATTTGTACATCTGCAAGAGCTCAAAGGATTTCCATGGTTGCAGAGCAAGGGATCTCCACATAGGGGAAGATTAGAACATCTCACGCAATGGAAAGAGGAAAAAAATTGCCTTGGACTCAAGAAGATAGAGAGGGAGCTGAATAGGGGATAGCTAAGGGACCTCCATGTAGAAGGAAAGATAGCCATTAGATTTTCTAAACTTGCACTAGCCAAAGGTGTCATTACTTTGACAACATAGGATTTAATTAAATCCCACATGCTTTGTGTTCAAATTCTTATTGATTTGTAAATATACAAACACACAGTAGTGAATTGTCTTCAAGACATGTCTCTGCTTATGTGAAGGGGCTCGCCTAGCTAGTTGGCATGTTGAAGTCAATGGATTTTAAATTCCCACACCTTGTGTGTCCAATTGGGAGATTAGGGAGGTAGTATCAAATAGCTCCAATGATATGATAGTTTCGTAAGATCACACAATAATTTTCAAAGGCTTGTGATGTTATGAAATTGCCTTTGTCATGTGGTCAGAAATGGCCTTTGTCATGTGATCAAAAATGGACTTTTCCTATGGTCAGAGGGCCAAGAATGGAGATATAAGATGCTATGATGGGTAATATGGAGAAATAAAATATCATGAGTTTTTGAGATCGTAAAAACAAGTTTTTATAGGTAAGATATTACAAGGTTATCATAGCATCAAAAGGGTCAATAAATTCATGCGAAGATGTTACGACTATATCATGGGATTGAGAGTAAAAATATAAGGCCTACAATATTATGATTTCATGATGCATAAATTTAAAAATAAAATATTTCAAATGCTTATGTGAAGTGGGCCCCGCTAGGTAGGGTGTCTAGTGAAGAGTGGACATGTGGCATTAGTGGATTGGAGAAATAAGGGGAAGGAAGAGAAAATGAATAAAAACATAATTCACAAAAATCTTCAACTTAGAGATTCAAATTTTGATAAATTTGATTAAATTTTAAGATTTTATATAGTTCAACTATATGGATCTTAGGGGCATGATTTTTATCACGAGGGCCAAAATTTTGAATTGATCTCAGGGGCATGATTTTTATACAAATTGTGCAGTATAATATGCTGTAGTAGTAGAGCGGGAAATAAAATAAGAAATGTTTTATGTTTTCAATATTTAAATTTAATGTTTTCAATAAACGTCCTACATGTGGTGGCATACCTAGAGTAGCAGTTCGATGAGCTCTCCAGATATAGCCACCTAGGACCAGGTATAGGTTTTTTAAATTAGAATAGTTTTAATTCATAGATAATGATTGTCAGATTCCAATAATAGGTAGTAGGCAGTTTCAGATTCTTATCCTTTTCTTGGATAGAAGATGAAAAAAAAATGTGGATATTTAAAATGTGGCCTACTGCATGATTGTCAGATTCCAATAATAGGTAGTAGGTAGTTTTAGATTCTTATCCTTTTCTTGGATAGAAGACAAAAAAAATGTTTCTCATCCTTTTATTAGAAAAGGAGAGTCAGTTTTACATAAGCCGGTTGGCTATGTAAGAGAGGTATTCGAATTTGGGTAATAGAGAAAAGTTTCAGTTTTTGCCCTAGAAAGGATATAGATAATTGACTATGGAGTTTGGCAGCAATTCGATCTTGGTCCCTCTTGTAAAAGTGCAAATATATTTTCTTTGAGGACATTTCGGGTTAAAGATCTTGGTGTGCGGGTGAAGATAAACTATGGAGATTTATATATTCTGATTAAGCCAATCTTGAGTTTGGTTCGAGTTTGATCCCGACTGATTGATGTCGTGCCCCTTGAAGTAACTTAGTTGAGTGAGTATTCCTCCTGAACTTTCCAAGGTGTGGCTCTGCATCATTTTTGGTATCAGAGCTTGAGAGTTGCAAGTTGTGAAGTTATATGTTGAACACCCCTGATCAAGATTCTTTAGCAGGGTCAAGCAAGATGGTGACCAATGCAGAGTTAGCAAAGAAGGTCGAGGAGCAAGAAGAACTTCTCTAGAACGAGAATAGAGAGTTGAAGGGGATAGTGGCAAAACTAGCCAGTAAGTTGGAATATATGCAGAGTGTAGTTGAGAAGAAAGAAATGAAAGAAGAAATGGAAGAAGAGGAATATGTACTTGGCAGTGAAGAAGATAGAATAGCTGAGAACGAGAGGCCATTTTTTAAAGCTTTAAAGGATTTGGGAGGAAAACTCGTTGATTTACCTATGTTCACAGGAAAGATGGATGCTGAATTAGTGTTGGAATGGATTGAAGCCTTAGAGAATCATTTTGAATGTGAGAAAGTTTCAGAATCACAGCAAGTTAAATTGGCCAAATCTAGAATGAAGGGAGCAACCCTTACATGGTGGAATTTTGTGCAAGAAGAAAGGGTAAAGGAAGATAAGAGGAAGATCTATTTGTGGAAGAAGATGGTGTCAATGATAAGAGAGACGTATCTCCCTAAAGAATATGAGGTACAGTTGCATCAGAAGAGGCAGAATCTCAGACAAAGGGATATGGATGTCTATACTTATACAGAAGAGTTTCAGAAGTTAAGTCTAAGGTAAAAATTTTTAGAACTTGAGAGTATCAAGGTAGCAAGATACCTAAATGGTTTGAGGATGAACATACAAGAAGAGTTGCAGTTGCTAAGTCCTAACACAGTAGCTAAATGCTATCAGCTCGCTTCGAAGGTGGAAGAGAAAATCAAAAGGAGACAAGAAAATAATAACAGAGGCAGAGGAAGACAACCATTCAGAGGAAGAGGTACATTTGCAGGAAGGAGTCCAAATTTTCAGCCACAAATGGAGATGCATAATGAAGTTAATAAGTTTGATAATTTCAGAGGAAGTTTTAGAGGTAGAAGGCCAAATTTTAGAGGAAGATCACCAGGAAGGACAAATGGACCAATAAGATGTTACAACTATAATCAGGAAGGTCATATGGCGCACAAATGTCTGGCAAAAGCAAGCTCTAGTGCTCATGGCAAAAGAATAATACATCTGACACAAGAAATGGATTTACAAGAAGATTCAAACAACCATGGTTATCCAAAAAAAGGGGAAGCACTTATGATGAGAAGAACACTATTGAAAAGGCCTGTCAGAGAAGAACCACCATAAAGGAAGTCCATTTTCAGAACTACCTGTAAATCTGGAGGAAAAGTTTGCAAGGTACTTGTAGACTCTGGTTCTACAGAAAATTTTGTGTCTCTTGAAATGGTGGAAAAGTTGAAGCTATCAAGAATACAAAACCCGTATCCTTACAGAATATCTTGGTTAAATAAAGGGCAGCATAATATAGTGGAAGAACAAGCTTGGGTGGAATTTCAGATTGGAGCCTATAAGGATAGATTATTGTTTGATATTGTTAACATGGATGCATGCCATTTACTTTTTGGCAGACCCTGGCAATATGATCTCAAGGCACATCATGATGGAGTGAAGAATACATATACCATTACAAAGAATGGAAAGGTCATTGAATTGATACCTTTAGTTGAGCCAAGTCAAGAAGAAGCAAAAGCTGCAGAAGCCAAAGTTATGGTGATGGGTAAGAAAGAATTATTGAAAGAAGTGAAAGAAAAGAAGAGCCCACTCTTTGCACTGATTCCTGTACTCAAGGAAAAATTGCAGAATGATGCTGAAAATCAGACTGAGGAAGAAAATTCAGAGATGGATTCTTCAAACTTGAAGGTGGAAGTGATAGAAAAGAACAAGGAAAAGGTACCTGATGAAGTGGAACATATTCTGGACAATTACAAAGAAATTATAGCTGATGGAATACCAAAAAGTCTCCCACCAGTGTGAGAAATCAGTCATTGCATTGATCTCATACCAGGATCAACATTACCCAACAAGGCGGCATATAAACTAACACCACAACAAAATGAAGAAATGGCAAGACAAATTGGAGAGTTGCTAGAGGCTGGTTTGATTGGTAAAATTCTAAGCCCATGCGCCGTACTTGCAGTCCTAGCACCAAAGAAAGAAGGAACATGGAGATTATGCACAAATTCAAGAGCACTAAACAAGATCACTATAAGGTACAGATTTCCAATGCCTAGAATAGAAGATTTACTGGATTGTTTAGGGAAAGCAAGATATTTTTCAAAGATTGATTTGAAAAGCGGGTATCATCAGATAAGAATTAGGCCAGGAGATGAATGGAAAACAACATTTAAGACAAATGAGGGATTGTATGAATGGAAGGTAATGCCATTTGGATTGTCTAACACTCCTAGTACGTTTATGAGGCTTATGAATGAAGTTTTGAAGGATTTTACAGGGAAGTTTGTGATAGTATATCTAGATGACATTTTGGTTTCCAGCGAAACAAAAGAGGAGCATCTGAAACACATAGATTTGGTGTTGAGAAGGTTACAAGAGGAAAAGCTAATGATCAATATTGAGAAGTGTAGTTTTATGCGAGAGGAACTGACATATCTTGGCTTTGTGATCTCAAAGGGAACACTCAAGATGGATCAAGATAAGGTAAGTGCAATTCTTTCTTGGCCAACTCCTAGAACTATTGCAACAGTTAGAAGTTTTCATGGTTTAGCCACTTTCTACAGAAAGTTTATTAGAAATTTCAGCTTGATTTGTGCACCTATTTTGAACACCATAAAAGGAGGCCAAAAGTGTAAATTTGTTTTGATAGAAGAAGCCAATAAAGCCTTTGAACTTCTTAAGCAAAAAGTGGCCCGACAACCAGTCCTAGCATTTCCTAATTTCACTAAAGTCTTTCAGATAGAATTTGATGCAAGCAACATAGCCATAGGAGGTGTTCTTAGTGAAGAGGATAGACCAGTAGCCTTTTTTAGTGAGAAGCTCAATGAAGCCAAACAAAGATATTCATCATACGATTTGAAAATGTATGCACTTGTTCAATCCCTGAAGAAATGGAGACACTATTTGCTACCCAGGGAATTCATCGTATACACAGATAACCAGGCACTTAGTTTCATAAATAGTCAAGAGAAATTGAATCATAGGCACATGAAATGGGTGGAGATATTGCAAGCATTCACATTTTCTATCAAGCACAAGAAGGGAGTAACAAATAAGGTTGCTGATGCATTAAGCAGAAGAACTTTGACTACGTCACAAATCCAGTTGGAAACTACAAGCATTTCAAATCTGAAAGGTATGTATGTTGATGATGCTGATTTCAAAGACATTTATCAAGCATGTATTAATATGGATGAAAGGTACAATAGGGAATATTCTAATTTTCTGGTTCAAGAAGGATTATTGTTCAAAGGAGGACAACTTTGCATCCCAAAGTGTTCAATGAGAGATAATATCATACAAGAGAAACATGGTGGGGCATTATTTGGTCATTTTGGACTAGATAAGACTTTAGAGCTGGTTCGTAGACACTATTTTTGGCCAAAGTTACAAAAGGATGTGCAGAAGTTTGTGAAAGAATGCACCATTTGTCAGAAAGGTAAAGGTAAAAGTACCAATGCAGGATTGTATCAGCCCTTACCTATTCCTTCATGACCATGGGAAAGTATTAGTATGGATTTTGTTATGGGATTACCAAGAACTCAGAAGGGGTATGATAGCATTTTTGTTTTTGTGGATAGATTCAGTAAAATGTCACATTTCTTACCATGTAAATCCACCAAAGATGCATCATACATTGCAGATTTATTTTTCAAGGAGATAGTGCGAATTCATGGACTACCACTAAATATTGTTTCAGACAGAGATGGCAGATTTGTGGGTCATTTTTGGAGGACTCTTTGGAAGAAGCTAGGCACAAATTTATCATTTTCATCTGCATATCATCCACAGACCGATGGTCAAACAGAAGTTGTCAATAGATCTTTGGGAAATCTATTAAGATGCCTTACAAAACAACATGGAGAAAAGTGGGATTCCATAGTTGCTCAAGCTGAATTCTCATACAATGATACAGTGAATAGAAGTACAAGGAAATCTCCATTTTAGATTGTGTATGGTACACATCCAAGAGGAATTCTCGAGCTGAGGGAACTTCCAAATACTTTTCCAAGTAGTTCACATGCTGAAGAATTTGCAAAAGCTATTAAAGAGGTCCAACATCAAGTCAAGTTGCAGCTACAGAATTCAAATCAAAAGTACAAAGAAGTTGTTGATCAGAAAAGAAGAGAAGTACAATTCAAAGTTAGTGATTTAGTATGGTCGTATCTGAAGAAAGAGAGGTTATCTCAAAGGAAGAATACAAAGTTACTACCTAAAAAAGTTGGCCCTTGTCAAATTCGGGAAAAATATGGACATAATGCTTACAAGATTCAGTTACCTATAGACATTGATATTTCACCCATATTCAATGTTTGTGATCTCACACAATACAGAGGTTCTGAAACACAAGTTGTACATGAAGATTTAGTAACAGAAGATCTACAACAACTACCTAAACCAACACCACCTCAGTTGGAGAAAATCCTAGATACAAAAATAAAGAAAACTCGCAGATGACAATATACTCAGTATCTAGTCAAATGGAAGAACAAACTAGTGACAGAGGCTATTTGGATGGATGAGCAACAAATTAGCAAACATGGTTCATCAGTACACGATCTCATCTCAAGTGGACTTGAGATTCTTTCTACAGGGGAGTATGCTGCGGTAGCAGAGTGGGAAATAAAATAAGAAATGTTTTATGTTTTCAATATTTAAATTTAATGTTTTCAATAAACGTCCTACATGTGGTGGCATACCTAGAGTAGTAGTTCGATGAGCTCTCCAGATATAGCCACCTAGGACCAGGTATAGGTTTTTTAAATTAGAATAGTTTTAATTCGTAGATAATGATTGTCAAATTCCAATAATAGGTAGTAGGCAATTTCAGATTCTTATCCTTTTCTTGGATAGAAGATGGAAAAAAAAACATGGATATTTAAAATGTGGCCTCCTGCATGATTGTCAGATTCCAATAATAGGTAGTAGGCAGTTTCGGATTCTTATCCTTTTCTTGGATAGAAGACGAAAAAAATGTTTCTCGTCCTTTTATTAGAAAAGGAGAGTCAGTTTTAAATAAGCCGGTTGGTTATGTAAGAGAGGTATTCGAATTTGGGTAATAGAGAAAAATTTTAGTTTTTGCCTTAGAAAGGATATAGATAATCGACTATGGAGTTTGGCAGCAATTCGATCTTGGTCTCTCTTGTCAAAGTGCAAATATATTTTCTTTGAGGACATTTCGGGTTAAAGATCTTGGTGTGTGGGTGAAGATAAACTATGGAGATTTATATATTTTGATTAAGCCAATCTTGAGTTTGGTTCGAGTTCGATCCCGACTGATTGATGTCGTTCCCCTTGAAGTAACTCAGTTGAGTGAGTATTCCTCTTGAGCTTTCCAAGGTGTGGCTCTACATCATAATATACTATTGAACTAGGAAGAAACATTTTTTTCATTTCTATAGTCAATTTTTGCACAGGTATTCACTGGAAGTAGCTACAAGAGGTTTGGTAATTTTGGGGGCTTCTCAATGAAAAAGACAGATTTATTATTGTTGATGAAATTAAGATCAAATATACCAAGAATTATATTAGATTTGACTTCATCAGCAACTTTAAAGATGATTTTATTGTTTTAAATAAGGTTAGTTGCAAAAAAGTTTTTTTCAGCAAGAGCATATGAAGAGATGATTAAATCAAATTGAGGACTCCTATACCTTGGATGTGTATCTGATATTTTCTTATAAAGATATTTTGCTGATTATTTTGAGGGATATCATATATTTTGTTGCATCATTTATGGTTTTAATTGTAGGTAGTTGAAGGAAGACCAGTTTCAACAACAATCAAATTGAAGACATTTTTAGTGAGACACATGTCAAATTTAGAGTACAGACCCTGAAATATCTTCTCTTCTATATATATTTCTTCTATGATCTTTGTATGGGTTCCATTCTTTTGAGATTTTCTCATGATTGTGAGACTAGATAAGTTCTAGAGTTAGAGAATTTCCTAACTGTTGTGATACCATTCTCAGTATTCCTCTATTATGAACAACAATAGTGTATTTATTTTGAAACATTTTATGATATATAGTCATTCATTTTGTATTTTATGAGTTTTGACATATAGATGATGTATTGGTTTCAAGGAAATTAATACAAGAGTTTCATTTATTTTAGTTTCATTCTGATTCTCATCTCCTTCCTCTGTTAGCTGCAATGTTTTGTGTTTAAGAACAAAGAGCTTAAATTCAATTGCAATTCCTTAAAGTTGTATGTCTGGATAAACTTGTTGTTGGAACAAAGAAGCTAAGTAAATTCTTGTTTACATTAATAGGGTTTCAAGTTACACTAGGAGGATATTACAATAAGTATGAGAGTTTTACGAAGATAAAAGTCTATTTGCAAGTCAGATAGATAGATAAGATATCTAGATATATGAGTATACTTTAGGTGTCCATGTGTATGTTAAGGTTTAGTTGATGCCCAATGGATAAAGGACTAGTCATCTTAGAGATTACATGTTCTCTATTGTTGCATACTTGGGTTATGCTAAGATCCAAATTATCAATCAAATATCTTTCCCTTTATGTTTAAGAATTAAAAGAGTTTTCCCTCGGTTTATCAAGTTCATCTGCTCTATTATTAGCTATTTCACCCATGAATGCTTGCATAAAAATAGAAGATTAAGGGATTTTATCTATTATCTAGATTCACTTTATGCCTTTACACTAGTACCATACAAAAAATCTAAAGTCCAGTTGCCTAGGTCTTGTAGATCCTGAAGAAGAAGAAGGAATTAACCTTATAGTTGGCCCAAGATTAGTAATCAAGTGCATCCATCATAGAAATTTTCTAGCCTTAGATGTATTGGTTTGGTTTCTTGGTTATTTTTAAATCCATTAAATCATGAGCCAACAAAATGGCAATTCTACTATGGACTATGTGGAGTAATTCACTATTGAAAGGAAAATAATCTTTGGTATGAACTTATATATTTTAGTCATGTATTTTGGCATGGTTTTTCCCATCTGACTTGGCCAATAAAATGGTGACTCTGTTGGGGACATAAAAGTTGTAAATGCTTGATAAGGAGCTGGAAATATCTGATATATTGTGCATATTCAGTTTGATATGCAAGGTTTTGTGTCTCCTAGTAATGTTTTATCTAGGAAAATAGTAGCTTTGAAGGTTGAACACACATTTTATTATCACTAGTGTTTCCATCGTTAGTTAGTTCAGCTAGGAAGTGTTTTCAAAGTACTATAGTGTTCAGAGTCAATAATGAACAAGCATGGTTTGTTCTCTATTTTGAAGATTGTAAATCTATAATTGTGGTTTGATGGTTTGCATTTCTCCTGCCATTGAAAGTCTAGTTCAGATTTTGTCAAGTAACAAATCTTGTTTTATATTCTCATATTTGTGAGTGGTGACTCTATCTCTATACTAGTGTATCCTAGTTGATTTCATGTTTAAAAGTTGAAGGACTTTCGGTTGTATGGATAGATCTGAAGCTCTTGATAGTTTCTTGGAAAATAAGTGTTTTTTACTAAAGTTTAGTGTTGTTTTTGCTGTTATAGAAAATCTAAATTTTTGATAGTGAATCATAGCTATGATTTATTTGTCCTTTTAAACAAGGTGGTAGATCTATAATGGTTCATATATGATGTGAGGAATTTAGTAGAGGAAAGTTTTTACATCAGCACTAAAGTTATTTTACTTTTCATGAGTTGCTTTTTCATGAAAGTTTAATGTTAAAATCAATAACTCTTTTCAGTGATTTTCAACACTAAAGAAAGATGTGAAGTTTTTATTTTAAAATGGATTTAGACATTAGCTCTAAGGTTAATCTACCAATTTTTGAAATTTTGAAAATTGTGGCTAGTAATATTGTTATGTTGAATAAGCAAATCCACAATATGATTGTTAGTATTGTCAGGGGGGAAATGGGAGGCATTCAAGGTCTAAATGTTCAACAAGTTTATGTAAATTTTAAATTAGTAATCAGTATGATGCCTTTGCATTCTAGAGTGGAGGAATCTTCCCTACCAAGTTTTTTCCTAGATATTATAGTGCCTGATTCAGTTAATTGGCTAGCACCTATAAGATCACAAGAGCTTTTACAAGCTGAGAGATTCATTAAGGATATGGAAATTGATAATGATAGTGTTCATATTATGTCTCCTAATGATGATAATACATGTGCTGAAAGTCAAGGTAATGATGAATATAATGAATCCATAAATAATGATAATCTATCTTTTGAATGTGAAGAGATGGATTCAACTTCCAATGAATCAAAAGATTGCAACCAACATAAAGAAGATGCATGTGAAAATGAAAATGAGTCTTGTGATAGTGAATATGAGTTTGAAGAGGTTTGTAACATTAGTAGAGGTAATAATTTCCATTATAGAAATGTGTGTAAAGATGATTTTGATTTTTTAGATTTTTGTATTAATGTTGCTACTGCTATAAGTTCTTCATGTCATCTAGATAGTAATCATAGCTAGGAGAAGATTTGTGAGGAAATCTTCTTAAGCTCTAATGAGATTTTAGATTTGTTGGCTCATGATTTTGAGAAATTTGTATGTACTTCTAAGGATGATCATATTTTCTCTCATATTTTTTCTTCATTTAGTCAAGTCACTTCCCCAATGTTTGATGTAGAAAAAGATACAGAATCTAAAAAATATTTATCAAACTTTGGAGGTGCATATGACAATATCTCAAGTGTATATGCACATGATGACTTGATAGATGCAGGGGATGTATTTGAGGGGAAGTTTTCTATTGTCTTAGTTTTTTCTCATGTTGATGATTTTTCTGCAATATGTTTTGATACTTCAGATGAAGAGGAAAACATTGAAAATCCTATTTTTGATTCTAAATTTCCTTTTTATACTAACAAATCATGTAATAATACATTTGATGATTTTAAGGTTCCCTCTAATAGTTGGTTAGATGAAGATAAATATTGTGTTCAACAAATTTTTGATTAGCATTTTTAGAATAGTTTTTCAAACTTGGTAAGGAATCAATTTTTTTAGTGTGAAGGTTTTTTAGCCAATGATAAATCTTACTTGATGAGTTATATAGCTGCAAAGAGGTAGGGATCAGATTTTACATACCTTTCATACCCATATATGTAAGGTGAGTTACACATTGATTCACGTAACTTGTTGAATAAAGTAGAATACCAAGCTTTTGTGTTTCCAGTTGAAGGTGTCCATGAGTCAGTTAGTGATGATCAGTTTCTATTTAATATCAGTAGTTATGATCATGCTAATTCATATTTTCATTGTAAGCAAGTTGAAGAAAGTCTATCTTGTTTTTATCTACATTATGAAAGTGATGATGATAGTTTTGTTTTGCCTAACAAAGTGATTGAAAGTGCAGATATGTTGGGTAAAACAAAGAAGAATTAAAGTTTTAGTTTACCTCAAGAATATGTTAATGAAAATCATGTTTTTGATAGAGATAAGAAGCTTTGAAAATTTTTGCTGGTTCGGGGCCATAGTTTGTACATAGTTAAGATAGTTTCCCTCTTTTTCAGTAAGTTGTTTGAGAAGGTTTTGTTTAGAGTGGTCTTCTTTAACCAGAGATCTAATTTCTTGCCATGCCCACAAGGGGAGTTCATCCCTAGATAGAGCCACTGATGGCACTCAAAATTGCATTCCCGTTTTGAGTGTCCGTTCCAAATTTTGAGTCATTTTGAGCCCCTATGAATGCATTTCATGTATATGTAACTAGCTATCATTTCAAGGCCTAGGTGGTGTTTTAGTTGTTTAACACCATTCATCTGGCATATGCATGTGTTTTGTATTGTTATTTTGTCATTTTGAATCATTTTGCGAAGTTTTGTTTTGAACCAGTGTCATATTTCATAATTATGCCTATGTCAAATAGTGATCAAAGGCCCAGTTTGCCTTTGAATATCTTTTAGCTGGTTAAGATTCATGATTCTCCACTTTGAGGATGTTTATTATGCATACCAAATAATCTATATTCCAAGTTTTAAGTCATTTCAACATGTTTTGTCTAGGTTTTGAATGTCTCAAAGTCAATCAGTTGACTCTATTGTAAATCTGTGTATTGTTCATAATTCTTGGTAGCCCTGTTTGACCGATTATAACTTTTGATCAGTTGACCCAAATAAGAATTTTTTTTTTGCATCATATTCTAGGGGTTAGAGACTTGCTACGCTCTAGATTTAAGCTTATGATGAATCCATTTGATTAGTTTTCAAACATGATTCTAAATGCAATTTATAACTTTCTATTGGTGTCATAAAATGTAGATTGATTGGTACTTTAGTTCAAGATGTTATAACATTAAATCTATGATTGCCTGGATCAATTGGTTTGTACCCCTACATTCTACTCTAAAAATACTTCAAGTGTACCAATTTGTAAACCATGACGAGTCCGTCTACACACTTTCCTAGGGTCATTCCATTTGCAAAAAAACACTTTTGTACTTATGTGTCCAGTCTTGCAAATCTAGATAGCCAACTTCAGACCTTTTCCAAACTTTCCTAGTCATTCATCATAAGCCAAAATTGGAGGTTTATATTCTCTATGTTTGTGTATACCAATGCTCCAGTTTCCAAAACCTCAAGTGCCCATTTGCCCAATTTTCAAAGCTCAAACCAAACACACTTTGTAGTTTTTTCACATGTTTATTTGCAGGTGATTTTAAGTAAGCGACTTTGGATGTTGATATCTTTTGACCTCGATGTTTTCATGTGACAAGATTTGGTAGGCTTGTTGAATATGTTAGAGAGACAAGATATCCAGAGTTATGAAAATTGGTTAGGTTTTTAAAGCTAGGCAATAGGCCTCCTGACATAGAATTCACCATGGTGTAAAAATGATTTAAAATAAGTATTCAGTGGTGAATTTGTGATTAAATTAGATTTGAATGAGTTCAAGTGATCAATGGATCAGTTTGCATTGACAGTTGTTCAAAAATGAATTTTTTTAGCCGGACCCATTTTGGGGTCCGACTGATTCCATCAAACTGATGAAAGTGTGTGCAAATTGAAGTCCTTGAAAGGGAAATTGTAACAATTCTAATTGTTTCAATGTTCACCATATGCCTAATGCCATTTGAGTTCAAATGAAAATGTAGGATAAAATGTATGGTGAATAACATGCGGAAATGAATGGAATGAATTGGATGTTTTCCATTCTACAGGCAACATCGTAATAAAAGGAACCAACACTAGTGAATTTTCTGATTGCTAATACCAGGAAGCATGAAAGTGTAAACCATATGATACATGTTTTGGAATCATATTGGATGAAAAAGAAGAAATGTTCATTTTAAAAGTGTGGAGAATGCTGATCTTTGAAATAAAAATGGTAGAGATAGGGCTTTTTTCCAAGTCAAAAATATAATGGACTCCATTTCATTTTACCTAAAGTAAACCATTTTGTGACATTAAGAAGGATGACATCCATAGCTCTGTGTAGATTAAAGGAGGAAGAGATCTGCATGAATGAGTAAACTCCCATGCCTTGAACTTGAGGAATAGAGCATCTCACAGCAAATCACATTAAAGGGGCACCCACATCCAAATGGCAAGCAACCCACATTTTTAAGTAGGCCATGACATTGGAGGATATTGTTGTCAACATTTGAACCCAGCACCCACAAGTTGAAGCCATCCACATCTGTAATAGTCTTCAGCATTAGAGGGAAAAGATCCCCATGCAAAATAAGAGCAACCAAGACCCCGATGTGGGGAAGAAATGGGAAAGAAATGGGCATCCATGATAGGGGAGCTATTTGGAGAGGTTGCAGCTTATGGGGAGAAGTTGTTGACATCATAAAAGGGGATGTTTAGAGGAAGAGGCAGCAATTTGTACATCTACACGAGCTCCAAGGCTATCCATAGTTGCAGAGAAAGGGATCTCCACATAGGGGAAGATCATAATGTCTCACACCATGGAAAGAGGAACACAATCACCTTGGACTCAAGAATGCAAAGAGGTAACTGAATAGGGTGCAACTAAGGGACCTCCATGTAGAAGGCAAGATAGTCATTAGATTTTCTAAAATTGCACCAGCCACATGTGCCATTACTTTGATGACATGAGATGTAATTAAATCCCACATGCTTTGTATTCAAATTCCTATTGATTTTTAAATGCACAAACACATGATAGTGAATTGTCTTCAAGACATCTTTGCTTATGTTAAGGGGCCCACCTAGCTAGTTGGCATGTTGAAGTCAATAGATTTTAAATTCCCACACCTTGTGTGTCTAGTTGGGAGATTAGGAAGGTAATATCAAAGAGCTCTGATGATATGACAGTTTCATGAGATCATATAATGATTTTCAAAGGCCTACGATATTACAAAATTGCCTTTCTCATGTAATTGAAAATGGCCTTTTTTGCATGACTAGAATGGACTTTTTCGTATGGTCAAAGGGCCAAGAATTGAGATATAAGATGATACGATGGGTAAGATGGAGAAATAAAATCTCATGAGTTCATGAGATCATAAAAACAAGTTTTTAAAGGTAAGATATTACAAGGTTATCATAGCATTAGAAGGGTTAAAAAATTCATGCATAGATGTTATAACTATATCATGGGATCAGGAGTAAGAAATATAAGGCCTACTATGTTATGATTTCATGATGCATAAATTTCAAATTAAAATATTTCAAATTCTTATGTAAAGTAAGGCCCATTAGGTAGGGTGTTGAATGAGGAGTGGACATGTGACATTAGTGGATTGGAGAAATAAGGAGAAGGAAGAGAAAATGAATAAAAATATAACTCACTAAAATGTTCAACATAGAGATTTATATTTTGATAAATTTGATTAAATTTTAAATTTTATATAGTTCAACTATATGGATTTTAAAAATTTTCAATCTTATTATTCTGTTCATAGCTTGAGGGCCAGAATTTTGAATTGATCTCAAGGACATGATTTTTATCCAAATTGTGCAGTATAATAAACCATTGGAATTGGGAAGAAACAAATTTTTCATTTCTATAGTCCATTTTTACACAAGTATTCACTGAAAGTGGCTACAAGAGGTTTTGTAATATTGGGGGCTTCTTAGTGAAAAATGCAGATTTATTATTATAGATGAATTTAAGATCAGATATAGCTAGAATTACATTAGATTTGACTTCATTGACAACTTTAAAGATGATTTGATTGTTTTAAATAAGGTTGGTTGTAATGAAGTTTTCGCCAGCAAGAGCAGATGAAGAGATGATTAAATCAAATTGAGGTCTCATGTACCTTGGATGTGTATCTGATATTTTCTTATGAAGATATTTTGCTGATTGTTTTGAGGGATATCAAATATTTTGATGCATCATTTATGGTTTTAATTACAAGTAGTTGAAGAAAGATCAATTTCAACAATAATCAAATTGAAGACATTTTCAGTGGGACACATGTCAAATTCATAGTACAAACCCTGAAATATCTTCTCTTCTATATATCTTTCTTATCTGCTCTTTGTATGGGTTCCAATCTTTTGAGATTTTCTCATGATTGTGAGACTAGATAGACTCTAGAGTTAGAGAATTTCCTGACTGTCATGACACCATTCTCAGTATTCCTCCATTATGAACAACAATATTGTATTTCCTTTGAAGCATTTTATGATATATAGTCATTCATTTTGTATTTTATGAGTTTTGACATATAGATGATGTATTGGTTTCAAGGAAATTAATACAAGAGCTTCATTTCTTTTAGTTTCATTATGATTCTCATCTCTTTCCTTTGTTATTTGCAATGTTTTATGTTTAAGAATAAAGAGCTTAAATTCAATTGCAATTCCTTAAAGTTGTATGTTTGGATAAACTTGCTATTGGAACAAAGAAGCCAAGTAAATGCTTGTTTACATTGACAGGGTTGCAAGTTACACTAGGAGGATATTACAATAAGTATGAGAGTTTTAGGAAGATATATATCTATTTGCAAGTTAGATAGATAGATCAGAAATCTAGATATACAAGTATACTTTAGGTGTCCATGTGTATGTTAAGGTTTAATTGATGCCCAATTGATAAGGGACTGGTCAACTTAGAGATTGCATGTTCTTTGTTGTTGCATACCCGAGTTATGTTGAGATCCAAATTATCAATCGAATATCTTTCCCTTTATATTTAAGAATTAAAAGAGTTTTCCCTCACTTGGTTTATTAGCTTTAGGTGCTTTTTTATTAGCTATTTCACCCATGAATGCTTGGATAAACATAGAAGATTAAGGATTTTATCTGTTATCTAAATTCAGTTATATGCCTTTACACTGGTACCATATAAAGAACCTAAGGTCCACCCAACGAGGTCTTGCAAAGCTTGAAAAAGAAGAAGGAATTAACCTTATAGTTGGCCCAAGATTAGAAATCAAGTGCATCCATCATAGAAGTTTTCTAGCCTTAGATGTACTTGTCTAGTTTCCTAGTTATTTTCAAATCTATTAAATCAAGAGCCAATAGTTCCTATCCTAGCTCTTCTTCATTTTTCAAATCATTGGTAGTCTCAAAGAATACTTCGTCATTCCTTTTAGTAACAACTTTCTCATCATTAGATATGTAGTCAACTATTCTTTATTGTATCCTAAATTTCTCATCAAATCTTACGCTTGCACTTTCAACAATAGCCTTACTTGTTAGTGTATATGAGCAATGTTATTATGCTAATAGAAACCAAATTTAAATAAAGCTTCTACAAACTAAACAAAATTCATAAACTTCAAGATAGACTAAGATGAGCTCTCAATTGAGAATATGAGACATTAATGGACTCTCTCAATAAGAAGCTCTCTTGTTGAGTGGCTTTGTCTAAATAGATAGGATGTATGCTCAAGCTTATGCTTCAAAAAGGGCTTCAAATGGAGTTGGAATTTGGGTGTGAGTGTATGGTTTTTATGTAAAATGGCTTCTTAAAATGGAATTATGACTTTACTTCATGGATTGTGTTGTTTTGCAAAGGGGAAGGATCTAATTTATAGGTAAGAGGCTTGAGGGATTGAGGGCTAAGATGCAAGGATGAGAAAAAGCTCATGGAGGGCTCAGATTGCATGAGAGGAGAGCACATGGATTGTGCTTCCTTACAACCAATCAGGGAGTGACACATGTCACAAGGTGAGAGGATGGAGGAAAGGGGAAGGATGAGTCAACAAAGGAGGCTCAAGGGATAAAATCTTCATAAAGACCCTCATAATGGCTTTGGAAGAGTCATTTATGGCCTAGTGGGCTTCATAAAGTTTTATGGTTGGGATATTTTGAGGGAGATGAGAGGAATTTTGACTTGGGCTTGATTAGGAAGGTTTTAAGCTTGCTTAGGATTGTGCAAATGATTAGAGGATGGATTAGGATGTTTTAGGATTAGCTTAGGGATAGGCAAGTGGATGGCATTTAATGAGAGTGGGTGAAGGAGGAGATATTTGTTAACTTTGGCTTGGGTTAGTAAGTTTTAACCCATGTTTAGAGAATGTGACAAGGTTAGGAGGGGATTAGGATTAGGTTTAAAGACATCTTCTAGAAGAGTCTAGACTTTGGATGAGGATAAAGACTTTCTAGAATAGTCTAGAACTTCCTAGGATGAGGATGAAGACTTTTTAGAAGAGTCTAGAACTTCTTAGGATGAGGATAAATTAGATTTTTAGGAAATAAATAAAGTTTTATTTATTTCAAGGGTTTGGGTTGAGGAGATATTTATTAAAAAAAATTTAATAAACATGAGGATTAATATTTAATCTTAATTAAATATTTTGAGTTGGGATTAGGGGTAAGAAATGATGGGATTAGCCTTTAATCAAAATTAAAGAAGGATTAGAAGATTTTGGAAGAGGTTAGTGGTCTTAAGGAAATTGGCCAAGTTTTGGGCAAATTTTTTTTTTAAATTTTTTTTTGGGTTTTTTGGTCAATTTATTAATTAAATAATTAATAAATAAAGAAATAATGTTTAAATAAGATTTAAACATTTTTGGGAGGGATTCCTTAATTAAATATTTTTAATTAAGATAAAGAGATTTAATGGCATAAAAATTAATTAATTAATTAATTAATAAATGATGATGTCATCAGGAATTTTTCAAAAAATAAAAATACTTTATTTTCTAAAGGTTTTTATGTGTCTACAGTTAGATTATAACATCTATAAGCTCTTCTTTTCAATGAACAACCAAGAAACATACCTTCATCAGTTCTAGCATCAAATTTATCAACATCATCATCTCTTTTGATATAACATTTGCTACCAAAAATTCTGAAATACTTAATTTTAGGTGAGTGACCAAACCATAATACATAAGAGGTCTTGTTTGTGTCTTTCCTAAATTGCACTCTATTCATAGTGTAGACTATTGTATTCACAACTTCTCTCCAAAATGTCTTGGATACATCATTCTCAACTAATAGAGCTCTTGTTGCTTCTTTTATTGACTCATTTCTTCTCTCTGCAATGCCCTTTTGTTCAGGACTCTTCAACTCAACTCTTTCTTTTGCTCTAGGATTGAATTTTATCTCTTCAATCTGATTACCATTCTGCAAATCATTGCTAATGACAACTTCCATAATTTCATGGCTAGCCTTTGGATCAACAATAGTTACCAAATGGTGGATCTTCTTGCCTATAGGTCCTAAAACCAAGGTTCAAGTCCCCATAGGGCCATTCTCTACTGTGGATCTTAATTGAGAATGTTTTTCCATGGACCCTTGGTGAAATAGTGGGGCTTCTTGCCTGTAGTGCTTACAGCCAAGGGTTAATAAAATTTTGGGTCTTGTCCCTTTGGTGAAATGGTGGGGCTTCTTGCCTGTAGAGCCTACAACCAAGGTTCAAGTCCCTTCAGGGCCATTCTCTATTGTAGATCTTAATTGAGTATGCTTTTCCATTGACCCTTGGTGAAATAGTGGGGCTTCTTGCCTGTAGTGCTTACAGCCAAGGGTTAATAAAATTTAGGGCTTGTCCCTTTGGTGAAATGGTGGGGCTTCTTGCCTATAGGGCCTACAACCAAGGTTCAAGTCCCCACAGGGCCATTCTCTACTATGGATCTTAATTGAGAATGTTTTTCCATTGACCCTTGATGAAATAGTGGGGCTTCTTGCCTGTAGTGCTTATAGCCAAGGGTTAATAATTTTTTTAAGCTTCTGCACCTAGCTTTGACTTACCCTAGCTTCATTCTAGTTTAGGCTTTGGCTTTGGCCTCTGGCTTCATTTCATCTTCTATGCCTTGCTCCTTCGCCTAGATTTGGCTTCAGACTCAGCCTTTGCGCCTGGGCTTGAGTTTGGCCTAAGTTCTGCTCCTGGGTCTAGATTCGGCTTCTTGTCTAGCTTTTTTGCCTAGCTCATCCTGTTTTGTCTCCTGCATTGGGATTTTATGGCTACTTTGGCTTCTTCTCATGTGTCTGGCTTTGCGGTAGTCACTTCTGTTGATCGAGCAAGGGCTACGCCTAGAGTTATGGATGGTTCAACCATTTCTTATGCTGATGCGACTACATTTGAGGCTAGTATTGGTGGTCAGACGGTGCAGCTTGGGTCTCATGATTCCAGGTTCCGTGTTGCTATGCCAGTTGTGGTATGTAACCCAAAAAGGCTTCTTCTAAAATCTTCTTTAGTTGATAAGATTTCTATAAATTTGGATGATTTCTTGGCTATTGCTGCTATCTTTCGCTTTAAGGGTTTCTAGCCCTCTCTTTCAGATTTGCATGCATGGATATCTCGTGTTTGGGAACCATTCATTTTGAAGAGTGCCCAGATTTACCCTATGGCAAGGGGTCTTTTTGTTGTAAAATTTGAAACTGCAGATGACAAAAATGCCATTCTCATAAATAATTTCTCTTGGGATGGGAAGTTTCCCTTGATGGTAAAAATTTGGTACAAGGATTTCAACCCTTCAACTGAAACTTTTAATAAGACCCCTATTTGGGTAAGGCTGCTGAACCTTCCCCTTCCTCTTTGGCTAGAACCTTTCTGGGTGGAGGTGGGGAATTTACTTGGAGACTTCATGAAATCTAATACAGATACTGAAAGCTTGTATCGATCAACATTTTCTCACATTCTTGTTGAGATTGACATTTCTAAGGGTCTCTCAGATATGATTTTGGTGGAATCTCCTCTTGGTTCTTGGAATATTCTTCAAGACTATGAGGGTATCCCCTTTGAAATTATCACTTGACTGGTCACCTAGCTTCGAGGTGCTCTTCAGGTAAATCTAGATAGAATTTGTCCCCTTCTTAGTGGAAGGGGGTCTTAGATGACCACTGCACATATGTGAAGGCTGTTGTGAAATCTTCTTAGATTCCTTCTTCTCTGGGTATCTTGAAGATGGTTCCTCCTTCTTCACCTTCCGTGGTGACTGTTGGCCAGTCTTTGGCTTTTGTTCTTGCACTTGATTTTCCTGCTACTATCCCTATTTTTGGGGTGGATTCTACTTCTATTTCTCTTCTATCCCCTCCTCTAGCTCCTTCAGTGGTGATAGTAGGTCTTTCTCTAGACCTAATTTCTAGATTGGACTCTACTCCTGTCTTTGTTGATCTACCCTCTCATGAATTCTTGTCAATGGATCCACTTTTGGCTCCCTCTGTTATGGCTACTGGTCTTTCTTCTAGGGTTTCCAAGGAAGTTCCTCCTATGATATCTTTGCTGGGTGCCACTGTTCTATCTTGGGTTTCTGCTGTCACTTCCGCTTCTTCATCCTTTTCCCTGGCCTCTAGGGTTTTAGGTTCTGGCTATGATGGTGCTAATTTTTGATGGTAGAAGGCTGCTGGTTTGGTGGAGGATGGATGGACTATAGTAAAAGGAAAAAAGGGAAAGCCTCCCATTCCCTCTTTTGACATGGCACTGAGGTCTAACTTAAAGGGATCAAAAGGGAAAGTCTGACTCACCTGGCTTTTGGCCAGTCGTTCCCTAGTTCTTTTGGCCTTTTTCTCTTGGTAGTGTGTTTCATTTTGGGGTTTTAGGAGCCCGATAAAAGCCTATTTTTGTAGTTGTTATTGTCTTTTTTTTTTTTTTCCGCATTGGTCACCTTTACTTTGGTGACTTTTTTCTCCTTTGTTGACTCATATAGGGTTTCAGGCACCCTTCAAAACCTAGTTGCATGGCTGATGTGTACTATTTTATTTGTGATGCCACTCTAGTCACTTCTTTTTTGTGACTCGTTCTTCCTTAGTACTTTAGTTTGTTTGGTTTGGGCTTCATTGAAATATCTTGATTTGTAAAGGGTTTCAGGGTCCCTTCAAAGCCTATTTATCTTATCAAAAATAATAGTTACCAAAGCTATCTCTTCTACTACTTCCTTTTCCTTAACCAATTCAAACTCATTATCACAATCATTGAAGAATCTTTCCATACTTGTTTTAAATTATTCATCTTCATGAGAAAGTGAACTCTTTCTAGTTTTCCTTACCCTCTTAGGGCATGTACATGAAAAATGACAAAACTCATTACATTTCCAACAAGAAAAAATTTCCATACCTCCTAGCTCTCTTTTCATGATTAGGAGATGAATACCTTCTTTGGTCTTCATGTCTTCTTCAGATCTTGATCTATCTTTACTTGTGCCTCTATCCAAAAACTTAGTGCTCAAATCTATACAAAATTCTAATTTCTTATCAAGAAGCTCCATCTTTTGGGTGTTAAAATTTCCTTCATTAGACTCAGGACTATCTTTTCTAAAATATTTCACCACTGATCTCCCAAAGTTGTTAATCTTATCATTCAAGGACCTGATGCTCTAATACTAATTGTTAGAAATAATAGTCCACCAAGATAACTTGGGGGGGGGGGGGGGGGTCATTGAATCAGCTATCCAATTAAAACATTTATCAAACTTGATTAATCTTAACCATTCAAACCATTCAATCAAATTAAACAAAAAACATAACATGATGCATATACACAATTACACCAAATTTGTTAAATAGGGAAACCCTTGATTAGAGGGAAAACCTCGGTGGGAATGATGCCCATATATATCCTTGTTAGGAGTCTATAAACACATTCAATACACAACTGTCTCTGTTAAGAGACTATGAATCCTAGTTTGGATATTCCAACCCTATTAAGAGTTGTAGAAGGCATAAGGACACATTATCCAAATAGCTTCTGGGGCAAGAACACTAAAATTCACTTTATTCCCTTCTTAAGATTTCACTTTATGCACCTTTTGCATTCATATTTAATAATTAATTAGTAATTATAAAATAGCATTTACCTTTTAGGTTCCCCTTTCTAGGTTTCGATATCCTTTTATAAGGATTGATCTTTTGTAATTATATTACATCTTTTTCATTTCCAGGAATACAATTTACATATTTTTAGAGAAAAACCCTTGCCTCCTCTCATCTTTTTCTTCTGTGATAGGTTTTTTACATGTAGGTATTTGAGGGCTTTGTGGATTTGTATTGATTAAATCTTTCATGGCATCAAAGCTAGATCTACAATAGATTGTTTGTTATTTTGAGAAAAATGAGAACGAGGGTTTGACAGAATAGATCTAGAGTTTTATAGGTATTTCTTGTGAAAATAGGGGGTCTCTAATTTTTGAAGCACTTTGAGGCCAAGTAGAACTCATAGTTGGACTTAGAAGGTGTCAAAACCCCCATTTTCATATAAAGTTTGTCAATTTTGGACAACATTGATCTAGGAGGGAAATTTTTTTGCATAACAAGGTCATACGGTCTCTGTACGCACTCTGAGGTGATATTTTTTTTTTAAAAATTGCAAAAAAGGCCTTAGCAGCGCTACTATGGTTAAAAAAATACTACCAACCACTGACGTAGCTAGCTTACTGCATCGAAACTACTATGGTTACTATAGTGGTTACTGCTAGCATCCTATAGTTTAAAAAACCACACCACTAGCCATTGCCAGCAGTGCCTCCCACCTGCCATAGTAGCCTTTCCCTACTAGTGTCTCTACCACCCTTTGCCACCTAGATGTCACTCCACCACCACTCATAGATGGTGATTTTTTAAAAATGTTTTATTATTAATAAAAATTAATAATTTTGTATTGCTTTTGGGGGCCCTATCAATTGTCTTACAATATCTTGAGCATAAAGAGGTCTTTTTTCGATCCAACAGAAGTAGTGGAAAGTTGGTTCCAAGATGGAGATGATGGATCAAGTATTTTTGGCATTTTTTCTAGATTGATACCTATTTTGGTGCTTGAATTCTATCGATGACTTCTATCTTCTGGGGGGTATAACTTCTTCATTATAGCTCTATTTTCCATTCCGAAAAAAATCTTGAAAGCTCCTTTCAAGAAATTTCTAGATTCTCTATCATTTCACCACTATTTTGTACCAAGTATTTGTCCTTCATATCTAAAGCTATTTTCCTCCTTTCTTGTTTGCACTTTTCTTCTATAAGCTAGGGTTAGGTTATTTTTATTTTAGGGCTTGTTTTTATATTGTTTTCCTTTATTATATCAGCATATCAAAAAAATTAGAAAACCCCTTTCTAAAACAATGGCCTATACCTCATCTAGTCTAGTACTTCTAAGCCTACATAACTATCATACATAACTATCATAAATGGAAATCCCATATGTAGTAGCTTCTCCATTCAAAGGTTTTGTGGTCTTATCTAGACATAGTGCAACCAATTTCTCAAAGTCAATACCAAACTTTGCAACATAGGAATAAGATGGATGGAGCCATGGGTCTGATTTCTTTGAGTGTTTTAGAAAACTTATAGTTTCATCTTGAAGAGTGTTCCACTTCTCAAGAAATGTGGGACAAGTTTAAAGACTTTTTGGCACAATCAATGAGTTTAGAGCACTTTAGATTAAGGTAGAGCTTACTTCTCTTGTACTTGATGCTTTCCCCTCTATTGAGGAATTTCTTATGAGTTCAAATAGTAGAGGACTTTGTTATAGGGATGTAGGAAAGAGAAGATAGATAAGGAGTGCATCTACCTGATTCTCTCAATGCTTCGAGGAAAATTTTAGATTTTCTCTTCTACCTTCCATTCCACTATGGATGCCTTGGGTCCCAAATTTACCATGCCCACTTTTGAGGTCTTTTGTGATCGATTGACTAGAGAGCAATCCAAGCTTACATAGTTGAATACTATTACTAGTTCAAATATTTAGGCATTGCTTTCTTAGAAACCTATAGGGAAACAAAATAAGAAACCAAAGCCCAAGATAGATTTAGTAGGCAGTGAGAGTTCCTCGAAGCCTACTCCTAATTCAGATCCTTAAAAACCCTCTCAGAAGGGTAATTCTTCCAAGTTTGGTGAGTCTTCCTCAAAGACTAAGAAGTTTACAGGTGATCCTAGTAGTTTTTATGGCAAGGAAGGACATCTAATTTCCAGGTGTTGGAAACTTCTTGAGGCTTTAGAGGAGGCCATGTAGTAACTTACAATATTGCTTCTCTAAAGCCACCACCTCCTCCCTTAGGGAAATGACATGCTCTTTCTACATGAGCATTGTCCTCTATAGCTACTTGGATTCTTGATTTTGGAGATTCACATCATATGATGCACTCACCTGATTTAATTACCTTACTTTCTCATAGTGTTACTACATAGATTATAGTTGGTGATTCTTCTTATCTTTCAATCATAGGTTCAAGAACTATCTCTTTAGAAGGTGGTTCACTATAAGAGGTTATCTTGGTTTTGTCCATTTCTATGAACCTCCAATCTATCTTTCAAATTTATCATTCAAGCTTTGGAAATAAAGTTAAGTTATCAACACATGATGTGATTATTTGAGACCTCCATGATACTGACTTAGTTATTGTTACTGGGGAGTGTTGATCCTTAGTCTCACTTATATCAGTTTGATGGCTTTGAGAGCTCCAATTCTATAGGTGTTTCTCTCATTACTCATGTATACATAGTGAGAAAGATTTTTCATGAGTATTTTGGCCATGTCAACTACAAATATCTACAATAGATGAGTATACAAGAGCTAGTGATTGGGTTACCTCAGATATCTTGTACTGATGGTGTGTGTAAGGTTGTGCACTTGGAAAACATCATAGAGATCCTTTTTTGATAGGTAGATCCACACATGCTAAGGCACAATTGGAGTTGATACATAGTGATCTTATGTCATTTCCAACTCCATCTTTTCAGGTGCTTGATATGTTCTCACCTTCATTGACAACTTCTCTAGATGCACATGGGTGTACTTTTTGAGGTACAAGTCTAATGTCTTTGATTCATTTCAAATCTTTAAGACATTTGTGGAGAAGTAGTCTAGTCTTTTAGTCATGTGTATATGCACTGATAATGGGGAGGAATATTTGAATTATTCTTTTAGATATTTTTGTACTAAGCATGGCTTACAACATTAGTTCATAGCTCCCTACACTCCACACCATAATGGGGTTGCAAAGATAAAGAATAGGACATTACAAGAGATGGTCAATTGTATGATACAATCTTGAGCTATGAGTTCTTCATTTTGGGCTAAGTTATCAATTGTGCCAACCATATTTAGAATTAGATATCTCACAAGGCATTGTGATTCTTGACTCCTGAGGAGGCTTGGACTCATGTCAAGCTCGATGTTTCTAATTTTTGTATTTATTGTAGTGAGGCTTGGGAATTTATTCTAGATGCTCAATAGAAAGCCATGGCGAAGAAGAACTAACCACTCACTTTTGTTGGCTACTATGAGGATATGAAGGTGTATAGGTTGTTTGATCCTAATTATAGAGATGTATTTTTTTGGCAAGATGTTCAATTTGATGAGTGTTATCCTCCATATCTAGCTTCTTTCTCACTACCCACTACTTCCTCTACCCCTCCACTAAATTATGCATCCTTTGAGGAAGATCTTGATATTGATCCCCCTTCACCATCTTCACTAGATGTTCCATGAGTACCCAAGTGGGCTTGTGATACTATTGATGTAGTTGAACCTTTGGTAGGTGATCCTATAGATACTAATTGTACTTATGCTTAGACTATTGGTAGTGGCCTTTTAAGTCATGCTATTTCAGATGATCCTTAGAGTTTTTCATAGGTGATGATGTAACCACAAGGTTTGCTCTTGCTACCTAGTCCTTTCCTAGGGCTTATAGGTCATTCCTTTGACCTTGATGGTGATTACCCACTCACCAACCTTGGATCAATCCAAGATCCAATCCATTCACCTTGTGACACCAATTGAAACAAAGTACAACTTCACAGGTGGCTGAAATTTTCATTCACCACATGGCTTGCCAGGTGATTCCTAGGTAACTGGCCACAATATGCTCTCCAGCCTTTCTTGAGGTTCTTGGTGGTCTTCCCATGCTTCATCAAGATTTTTTTAATCATGTTCAAACCAAAATAAAACACTTTAGAAAGATTTTCCAACTTTACAAACAAGTTGGCAAAGTGTTGCTATAATGTTGCCAAAACAAGGCTAGAACATAGACCTTGTGTTTTTCCAACTTCCTTCATCCTTGAAGACCTTTCTACTGCCTTAACATGTTCATATTGACATTATCAAGCCAAGAAACAACTTTCAATAGAAGATCTTACAAGTTCACACAAAGACCTTTACAAATGTTGTTGTCATACAACCAAGAAAAGAGGGTTTCAACACTTAAAATTGTGTGCTGCTCACAAAACCTACATAAAAATCCTTAAAAAAATTAGGTATATGAATACCCTTTTCAAAAATAGAGATTATTCCACCACGTTTAGGCCTCCACCATATGCCAAACACCCAAAACACAAAAATGCTAAAAACTAAAGCTAGAAGTAGTTTTTGAACCCGGTTTTACAAAATCTTGCATAACTTTCTTTCTAGACCACACCATCACATCCAATTGCACCAAGAGTACTGTAGGAACATTTCCTACCACTTTCCGTACTTGTTTTCACATTTTCAATCACCCAACATGTGATATGTTGCTGGTTACAGCGATATTTTCACTAGCCAAGACACTTTTCTTGCCTAGGGCATCAACAAACAATTGTTTTCCTTCATATTTAAGAGCCCTTCTATTTGTAACATAATGTAAATTTTATCTTCCTCCAAATCCCACAGCATCATGGGGTTTTAATGGCGGAAAATGGAGAAAGAGTCCATTTAATTCAAACTGCTGCTATAAACTAGAAAACTGGCAAAAACTTCAAAAAAACTTATGTATAGTATTAACAAAGCTTGTACTATCAACTTGAGCACATGAAAAATATTAAAACTAATGCATATAACTGTTCCAAACAAGAAAAACTAGACTTCCAACCATATTCAACACCAAAATGCTCATTTACCGAGTGGCTGCCATGAAAAAATGCACACAAAATTCGTACATGTATGGCCACTAAACTTGCCAACCCCTAAAACCGATCAAGAATGGACTTATATAGGTGTTTCCAACCTATTTTGGTCATGCTAAAACCCCTAACTAACTCTTTGCACTCATTTTCAACTTTGCAAGAAAAGTTGCAAAAAGTTGCAAAATTGCAATTTTGCAACTTTTGCAATTTTGAGCAATTTTTGCCATAGCTTAAAATTCTTAACAAATGAGTTCACCAAACTTGGTAACGGTTCATATTAGGTTGATTTAGACATTCCAAGATATTTTTTGACCCTTGGTCAACTTTTCTACCACTTTGGTCAACCTAACCCTTGTTGAGCAACTTTTTGGCATAACAGCAACTTAGGAGCAAAAACCCACTTAGCAACTAATGGAACCTTACCTAAGGACCTATTAGGTCTTATTAAGCCACTAGTGATGTGGCTAGCATCACTACAAGCCAAAATGACAAGAAAGAAGCACTAGGTACAAACTAGCCTACCTAGGTGCTCCTGCACCAGGTGACAAGACACTTAGAGTGGGATAGGACTATGGATGAGGATTACTCTTCTTTGATGAGGAACCACACATGGGATCTTTGTCCTCTTACGAAAGGAAGAAAGTTGGTTCAGTGTCATTTGTAGATGGTTCTATTGATAGGTACAAGGTACATCTTGTTGCAAAGGGTTTTTCACAAGTTGAGGGTATTTATTACTCTAAGACCTTTTCCCCTATTGCCTAGATGAATTGTATTTTCCTTGTACTCTCCCTAGCAGCTTCATAGGGATGGACAATTTTTCAAATTGATGTGAAGAGTTTTTTTTGCATGGAGACCTTCAAGAG
Source organism: Cupressus sempervirens (assembly GCA_028749045.1). Taxonomy (NCBI): domain Eukaryota; kingdom Viridiplantae; phylum Streptophyta; class Pinopsida; order Cupressales; family Cupressaceae; genus Cupressus; species Cupressus sempervirens. The sequence goes on along the minus strand of CM053786.1, from coordinate 895,200,986 downwards.
GAGATGTATATGGAGCAACCTCATGGTTTTGTGTATTTCTCTTCAATGGTATGTAGGCTTTAGATGTCATTATATAGTCTCAAATAGGCCCTTAGGGCTTGGTATGAGAAGATAGATTCCTTCTTCCTTGCTTCACAGTTCACTTAGTGTCATTCTGATCCTATAATTTACATTCAGCATCATGGGGCACACTTATTTATACTTTGTATTTATGTGTATGACCTCATCATTATAGGAATCTTAGTCTTCATGATACAGGGTGTTCAACAAGCACAGAGAGAGTAGTTTGAGATGATAGATCTTATACTTTTACACTATTTTTTGGGCCTACAGGTTATTTAGTCTTTAGATGGGAGAACCATACTCTAGCATAAGTACACTCTTGATATGTTTTAGAGATTCAAAATTCTTGATTGCAAGGCTACTCCCACATCTTTTTAGTTAGGTGTTGTTTTATCTATCACTTTCTCTACTCCTACAATGGATTCCACTTTATACAAATAACTTGTGGGTAGTTTGTTGTACCTGACTCACATGCATACTAATATTTCCTTTGTGGTTAGACTTGTTTCTCAATTCTACCATGACCCTCATGAGAGTCATTGGAAAGATTCTAAACATATCTTGAGGTATATTAGAGGTACAACATGTTATGGAATTAACTACACATCATGGGATCCTCACATTATTGGTTTCATTTATTCATATTGGGTTGGTGATATTGATGATCACAAGTCTACTTCTAGTTTTGTATTCTATCTTGGTTCTAGTCCTATCACATGTTTTTTCAAGAAGCAACATCTTCACACATTATCATATACAGAGGAAAAATATAAGGCAACTATATTGGCTAGTGAGGAGGTTTTGTGGCTTCGACTATTGATGAAAGAGTTTGGATTTTCTCTTGATAGTATCACCTTTCTATGGTGTGACAATCAGAGTGTTATACACATTTCATGCAACCAAATTGAGCATCAATAGACCAAGCACATTGAGCTTCACATGCACTTCATTAGGGATCTCATTTAGGATGGTGCCTTGAGCTTGGAGTACATTCCTACTACTGAGCAAGTTGCAAACATCTTCAGTAAACCTTTTGCATCCTCATGGTATCTTCAATTATGTTCTATGCTTGGGGTGAAGGAAGTTGTCCTTGGTGGTCTTAGTGATGAGTCCTTCCTTCTTTCCCATGCTATCCATTTTTGGAGTAGAGTTTTTCCCACTAGGTTTTGTCTATTTCTCTATTTCATAGAGATTTAGTTGTGATTGGGTACCTCATCAGGCCTTGTTGCCACGAACCAAGTTTGCTTTCAACATTGTATTGTAGTTTCCTTGCTCTTTCTGCATTGTTTGTAGCTACATTATTTCTCATCTTAAGTGTGGTGTTATAGTAAAGCATTAATTTAATTTCATTTATTAAATTCACTTCATTCCCTTCTTAAGATTTTACTTTATACACCTTTTGCATTCATATTTAAAAATTAATTAGTAATTATTAAATAACATTTATCTTTTAGGTTACCCTTTTTGGGGTTTTGATCTCCTTTTATAAGGATTGATCTTTTGTAATTATCTTACATTTTTTTCATTTCTTAGAATACAATTTGCATATTTTTGAAGAAAAAACCTTGCCTCCTCTCTTCTTTTTCTTCTGTGATAGGTTTTTTACATTTAGGTATTCGAGGGCTTTATGGATTTGTATTGATCAAATCCTTCAAACTTCACTGTCCAACTGATCTCTCAACTATTCCTTGAAGAATAATTATTTGTATTGTGCTTTATCCTCTTTCCTTTTTCCTTTCAACTAGACCAATAATTGTTAGACCTTTTAGACTAGGTCACAAACCTTGAATGCAAATACCAAACCTTGAATCTCAAAATAAAACCTAGACAATGAAGTTTTCTCCAACTCCACTCTACTCTTCTTATCTCCACAATAATATTTTTTCTTCTCCTTTCTTCTCTTGTTTCTTACAAAATTCTTCCATACATAACAAATAAAAATTTCCTTCCTTTATACCAAGTCCACAAAATAATTCTCTTGAGTCGACTATTACACCTTCTCAATTAATTATTATAGGACCTTATTAAGAACACATTTTACTTAGTGATAACATCAATTAGGCACCTTGTAAGTTGAATAAATTTCTATACATGTAATTTTATGATGAGAGAGCTTAGCCACATCATATCCAACATGTCTTCTACACACATTTAACCTTTCTTCTCAGAATAACAACTCTGCTAAGAAATATAACAAGTTTACTAGAACATGCTTCTATAAACTTCATTTTTGAATAATCTTCACAAAAATTTGTAGAACTTCTTCCAGACTTAATATATTTTTCACTTGAGGTTAGTTATACATATTCTAGACACTTAGTAGTATCTCCCATTAACCTTGCTACTGAAAATACTTAACGATCTATCTGTACCAACTTGATCTTTACTATTGTTCTTTTGTTAGATACCACAAAAAATTGCTATGTTGACATCAATGACAAACACATTCATGAATGTAACTTATTATCAGAATAATTATCTAATCATGTTTCTATAATACTCCCCCATGAGGAGAAGAGATACAACCATAAGATGTTTCACTTGTACTGAACTTGGTCATCTAGCCAAGAACTACATGAATATAGGTAGAATTGAAGATAAAAAGAAAGCAAAAGCTGATAGCATCCAAAATTAGATGAGACAAAAATGGATTCCAAAATCTACCAAGGATTCTAGTCCAAGAAATGATGGTCATGTCACTCAAGAAGTGGGTGACTCCACCATTTCCAACTAAGATTTCATGTATAACTTGAACTAGGCTATCAAGACCACATCCAAATAGTTCCAATTGTAAGGTGAAAAAGATCCAAATCCATATTTAAGATACAAAAGGATTACTGAGGAAGATCAAAATCAATTATCATCAAGTTATCTTCTCTACTAAGTAAGGTCAGGTCATGGACTATATCGAGAAAGGTTAGGAGTAACAAGACACACATTGTTACCAAGTCATGAAGCCTTCACTGAGTAATCAATGAATAGTGGATGACAGCCTATCAAGCATGATGTCAACTCAGCTACCTTTTTACTGAGCATTAAAGGAAAAAATTTAACAAAAGGCAAGAAATAAAATTCATTTTTCACCATGTCTTTTAAGTGTTATTGAAAAGAAGTAATTTTCTATGTGACCAAGCTACCTAAGTGAATTTTCAGCAAAGTTATCAAGGTTCTGATCATTTACTGAGTAACAATGGCATCAAGCAATAGAAAAGTGAAGAAAGGATCTGAGATGTTGGCTTAAGGAATTGAGTGGAAAGTGTCGAATTTCAAACTTATGCCTGTGATTGCAGAAACCCTTGACCCAAGTAGAGCTCAATTGTAAATCCCTCCCAATGTAGTCCTTATTAATGATATTCAAATTCATTTTAAGTATTCTATTCAAGAAATTGGTACTCTAGAGATGGATGATTCCCTAGGTGAATTATGTGTTGATGGAACTCTAAAACTTGAGCATAAGCATCTCGAAGAAAAAGGTTTAACTCATATTCCCCATATGCCCCAAGGATTTCAAATCAAATGGATTAGACTCATTCTAAGTTGGGTGCATAATGGTCAACTATGGCATGATAAACTAGTTGTGATAAAAAAGAAAATGATTCATTGAATCATCGGCCTTCCTATGCTTACCAAAGCTAAAGCCACAAAACCCCTAGGTCAGGCATAATTAGAAAAGAAAACCCTAGCCAAGTGGGCTGGAAGAGGCATGAAAATAAGTAGTGTTATAGATGTAGAGCTAAAATTTGGAATACATGTCATTGCTTATAAGATATATAGTTCGAGCCATCTTGACAATGTATCATGTAAAGCTGTGGACTTGGCTTACAAGGTGGTGAAGAACAATTTATCTTTTGATCTTATAGACCTGTTGTTAAAGCAATTCAACAAGAACATAGAAATTATTTAGACATCAAAGAACAACCCCTATAAATTTGGTTCACTATTAACCTATCTATTCTTTTATGTTCAAAAGTTCTTCCCGTCCAAAGGCATAGTAGTATGGAGAAAAGATGTGCTTGTATTATACCAAATAAATGAATACATTATAGAAATGGGTGAGAACTATGTTAGCATCATGGACAACTATTATGATGTTTTTAAAGAGAAAATGAACAATAGGTTTAGGATACCTAAGAAGATAGTTGAAGACTAAAAAGATGATGTGTTCTTCATGGTAGATAGTGACAAAGTATACATCCAGGTAGTGAAACCTAGAGTTGTATGGGTGAAACCTCTTCCTTATGAAATGAATATTGATGAAACCAAGGATATTATTGAAGCCCTAGTCAATGAACCATTTGATCCCAAGGCATCATACTTTGGAACCTATGATGAAGCCAAAGAAAGAATAGTGTTAGAAATAAAGCTCCCTTAGGTGGTTAACAAAGGAAAGAGGAGGATAGTTAAACTAAAATCAAGCACACCTCTCTTGTTAATCTAGGGAAAAGGTGAAGATGTAGATGAAGTATAGGATGAGGAGGAATCTAAGAAAGAAGAAGAGCCAATGTAGAAGAAATTTGAGGTGATCATCACCAAGCCACCCAAGCCATCCATTATAGTTTTTACAAGGAGGTCAAGGAAGAAGGCAGATAAAGAAGGTAGTGATATCATATTTAGCTAACTTCCACCCAGATTTTAGGATAGATTGAAGGAATTAAGAGAAGGACCTAGTGTAACCAACCTCAAAGCTCTCAAATATGAGACCAAAATAGAGGTTGAGTAGAAATAGATTGAAGACCTAGTCATGGATAAAATTGGTCAATGGAAGTACTCACCTTATTAGCTAGTATCACAGATTCCCAATGTCTTATAAAAAAAAATCAAGTCAATATGGGAGCATACCAAGAAAACTATCAAAAATATATATGCACAAACCTTGAGATAGTTGCTACCAAGCTTGTCAAATGCTAAGGTGAATAAGTCATTGAAGGATAATGAAACAAAATGACTCTCAAATTCAATACTTGTTTAATTTTGATGAAAGATATTGAATATGTTGTGAGGAATTCCACAAACACTTGGAGAAATGTATATCATCTTCACAAGCCTAGTGATCAGCCAATTGAAATAAAAGATTATGATGATGATAAAAGTGATAATGATGAAGAAGAAACTAACACTAAGCCTACACATTTTAACAATGAGGAAGATGAAGAAGACAAGGAAGAAGAAGCTACCGAGGAAGCAAAGGAAGATGATGAGGAGACTGACCCAGTTAAGATAGCTATGGTAGTTATTACCTCACTTCCTCACTCTCCAGGAAAACCAATAGCTACATCAAGCTCAAAGATAGCTTTAGCAAGTTTGGTTGTGACTACTATAAATACATCAAATGTCCAATCACTCTTCATGCCCACTCAGCTTAGTGTATCATTGATAGAAGTGACTACCACTTTGTCTACCGAGCTACAACCTCCCTTCTCTTTAGCTACTAAGTTGGTATCATCAGTCATGGATACAATGGCTTCTACAATTTTGAGTTCTTTAGTGGTAAGCTCTTCAGTTTTGTCTACTTTAGTTTTGAATACTTTAGTTATGATTTCTTTAGTTTTAGATTCCACAAGCATTCCTGTTAGTATCCCATTAGTTAGTACTATATCAATTTTCATTACAAGTCCTAGTATATCAACTATTGTTTCCATCCCAAACACAAGCATTAAGTACAAGGATAGTTGAACCTAAGGCTCTACCATGTATAATTTTTTTGGGAAAAGGAAAGGAGACAAAGGAGGACATAGATTTAGATGACGAAATAGAAATTCCCAAATGGGATATTTATAATCTTTCTATGGACAAAATGCACATATTTGGTGAAGTTGTTCAAAAGAAGGCAATGCAGCAAAGATTAAGAGAAGAAAGAGATAGAGAGTATAAGATTATAGAAGATGCTAAAAACATTTTGTCTAAGGCAATATGAATTTAGGTTGATTCTTCTCAACCTATTTTTTTTCCATTAGCAAAAGTAGTCCAAAAATTCAATGAGGACAATATTGGTTAGGACAAGCTAATTGAGAAAGCTAAAAATAAATTTGATAATAAAGTGTTGGAGCACATTGCTCAGCAAATTGCCATTCATCAAGTTGAGCTTTCATCAATTTTGATCAATCTTGAGGCATCATGTTCTAATGTGACATTACTTTTTGGGAAGTTATGTGATGTTTTCGAGTTCACAAAGGAAATAAAGGGAAAATTGTCAAAACTTGACAAGATCTGAAAGCCAATGCTCAATAGTTGCAACTTGACCCTAGTTCAAGCTCTGCACATCACATGAAGATCAAATTTTTGTCATACATGTAGGTAGAGTTGTTAAGAGAAGAAGCACAGATCTGATCAACATTGATTGATATTCAAAATATGATCCTTCCTATCATGGATACAATGTAGAAACATATTGTATACTCAAAAACCTTGATCCATGATAACAACTTCTCTATTGTAGATCACATGATAGAGCTCTCTATAGAAGTACAAATCACACTACATACATGCAATATTTTGCAAGAAAATTTGTATAAAACCTTGTCAGTCATTCTTAAGATACATTCTAGTTTTCTATCTCATTTTGGTGTCTCTATGTAAATAAATTTATATAAATCTTTGGCATTATTGTCAAAAGGGGGAGTTATATCAATCCAAAGTGTGATTAATGAAGTAATGTAACTACAAGAGAGAATACAATAGAAGAAAAGAAAATTTTTAAGGCCATATCAATATAAGGAGTAATAGAGACATATCCATCATAGAAAGGTGATTAGTACATTCAAGGTATCTCACTCAACAAATTAAGTTGTAGATTAGAGATCTACTATTTCATCCTAATAGGTGAACTAGTCAAAATCCTTTAACAAGGTAGACTTAATAGTCTTTTCATAAATCTCTTTACCAAGTGCATACTTCATTGTATGTTTGTAAATCCTCTAACAAAGATGGGCCTAGTGTAATACCCCAAAATTGGCTTATTGCCATCATCACCAATTTTGATCTATTTTGATCAATTCTAAAGTTCTATTTTACTAGGCAATTCTTATTTTGATTTTCACTACTTAACTTAATTGTCAAATACAAAAAACCTTAATTTACATTAATCGGGCTACTTATTTAATTCCTAAAGTATTGACTCAAATTAATCACACTAAACCCATTGATTAAGATTTAATTTAATTAAATTGACTATAATTTAATTAAATTAAATTATATCCTAAGGCTAATGTACTAAGGAATTAAAAAAAATAAAATTTAATAATCATGCTCACTTTAATTAATTGAATGAAAATTTTCAATTAAATGAAAAAGGCATTTATGAAGTCATATCTCATTTTATTAAATTAAATAATATCATCAAAATCTTCTCTTTAGTTCAGGAATGGAAACTCTTAAGTTGATTGAAATTAGAAAAGGAAACAGATCAATTAACTCCCTTCCCATAAGGAAGTTTCCTTTTTAACCAAATCTTCTCTTTGATCTTAACTGCCCATCCAAATTGATCCTGACTGTTGATCAATTCCTGAATTCTATTTAAGAGATTCTCAATCCCTCATTATAGAGGTTGGATTTTGATGATGTTGAATTTTTGTTGGATTTAATACTCATTTTATATAGCTCTCATATGCACTTTTGTTTAGTATTTTAATGTCATTTTAGAATAAGAATGCATACATTTAGCTTATTGTCTTTTATTTCTTAGATCAATACTTGAATTCTCATATAGATTAATTGCATACTCATATACTCTACATAAATCCTTCATTCTAGAAAGGTCTAGTTGTCTGCATCTCAATCTGAGAGCACATAGGCAAAATCCTTCTAGCTAGAAGGCATCAGGTCGCTCTGTTGGATCTTTTGGATGAACAATTTGATGTTCATTCTAGGATTTTTCCATAGGTAAGGACCATGTTGAAGTGTAGGTGAAAGATCCGAGGCCTCATTTTCATGTATACATTTTTGGCACCCACCATGGGGCCAAGAAAAATAATTTTTCTGGCCCCATCTATCTTAATTTTGTCATTTTTCATTACTCTGTCATACTACTCTGTACAATTTTCTAGATTTTCATTATTGCATGAAGATTTGAGGGTTTTGCGCATCTCTATATGCTTGCTCATGTGCAAAAGTGCCCTATTGCATAGTTTCTCATGTGGCACATCATTTTCTTGTACGGGATAGTGAAAGACTTCACACAAGCCTTCACAAGATTTTTCATGAAATCTTGAAACAACACAATTACAATTTAGCTTTTCAAAATGTTGTTTATCATTTTTTTTACTGATGTGTTTCCTCTAAAGCATTATTATTTCAGTTTTTCTAGTTTTTTGTAGCCTAATAGTTATCTATAGGATGTTTTACAAAGACTCCTTCATACAAAACTTGCCTAAACATGAACTGACAGTGTGTTTGTAGGACGTTTTCAAAGATACAATTGTCGAAGATCAATTTTTAAAACCCACTTAAAAAATGTGTCTTTTACTTGCTTTCTAAACATATTCTAATTAGGGATTGTGAAATTTGTAGGGTGCAAGATAGAAGAATAGGAGATTATGCTCTTCACCACTTGGAGGTTATGACTAAGGGTGAATTAGAAACCTAGATGCTTCTAAAAGATAGCATTTGAGGGAGGCAAGAAAGTTAGTGGTTCTCCTAAACAAAACCTTTAATTAAAAGATGTCAACTTCCTTTTAGGGGATCAAAGTCTTGGAATAGGCCATGGTGGGATTGATTAAGCTAACTCAGTGAATAATGTGTTTTATGTGTTTGGGTGAGGAAATAAGGTAGAGGAGTCTGCTCTTTCCCCTTGAGGGAAATCAGAAACTTTGACCCTTAGATCTAAACCACCATTCTGAATCAATCCTTTAGAGGGCCTATCAGAGTGATCCAACCTTTGGGAATGACCCAAGTGAGCACACTCCTTTCACCAAAGATTCCAACTCACTATAATAAAGAGTCTTTGTAGAGTGAAAGACTCCAAAGCCATATTAATTTCCTCTCCTTCATTCTTGACATCGCATATCAAGGGGAGGCTCTGTCCATTGCACTGGCCGGTGTTGGCCCTAATCTTGCTAAGAAAATGCATGCACTTTCAAATGTTGGTGTGGGCTGCTGGTCTCAACTCCACTTGCAAAGCCACCTAGGATTAATACAAAAGAAAACCAAGTAAAAACTTTTAGTTAGAGGCCACCTGGTTCACCTCCAAAAGAAGGCATAATCTTTGTGCAAGGAGGGGGATGAATCTCTCTTGTAGAACTCACCATAGGCATGCTACTAGGAATTGGAAGGTGGTATATGTACTTGAACCCTACCACAAGGGTGTTCATTTAGCATATATGTTATTGGGTCCTTTGAATACACCAAAAACATGGGTGCCCTCTAGGGGGTGATACTATTGTGTGAGGTGCATGCATGAACATAAGTTGTGGGAAAAAGGTTTTTCCTTCTCTACCATTTTTTGTTTTTAGGGATAAAGCATGTTTGTTATTGATTCTTAAACATGTCCAAACCTACATAAATGAACTAAAGGTCAAGACTCCCCTATCCCTCAATTTTCTTTATCCTCAGTTAGACTGTATGTGACTACTGCTTGCTTCCCTTGTCTTGTTGAAAACACTTTGTCTTACTAGAAACCCAATGCTATTTCACAATTTGAAATCAACCCTTCAACCTGTCTTTATCTATCAAATGAACCAATGCTCTATCTAGAATAGTCTAAAACTATCAAAATCTATTCAAAACCCAATTTTGTTGTCTATCTGGTTCCAAATTTTGCACACAATTTTGCAAGATTTTGTGCGAGTCTCATTTGTCCTATCACTTCTTTGTGTGGGTCTATCTAGATCTTTGTGTGAGGACTTACATATTTCTACCTAAGATCTTGTTGATAGCCTTCTATTTTGTCTGCTAGAACCTATCACTTCTTTGCATGACCTAGAGCACATCCTTGCACGAGTTTAAATTGTTGATTTGAGTCTTTGCACCTACTTGAGTACTTCTTTGAACACCTCCCAGAGGATCTTCATGTGAGACCTTGAGTCAAAACTATCAAATCAACCTATTTGAGCAATTTGCATCCTGAACCTAGTCTATTTCCTGCATTGAGTTACCTCTTCTCTATCTATGAACAGTGACACTCTGCTCAACTGATGTCTTGTGGTCTATACTTTAACTAGTCTTGTCTCTCAGTTGTCTTGTTTCCATCCTTTAGTGTTTGTTATACTTCATATCATGATAGTCATAATCTTTGGTTGTTCTAGCCTACACTCAGACTACTTGTACCTTAGTATACAACACTCTTCCTTTTTGAGACTATGTTTTAGTGTGATCTTGGTCTTGGTCTTTGCTTCTTGTCCTTGTCTATGACTATCACAACAAGAAGTGGGAATTTATTTTATCCTCTTAGACTTAGACAAGGTTGTGCTAGGGGTTGCAATCATAGTAGAGGTCACCTTCCATTTTATACACAGTCTGTATCTAGTTCATCTAGTGAGGCATCTTCACAATCTCCCTCACCTGTCATATCACCTCAAGTTTAGCGAACATTTTCCATAAACCTACAAAAAACTAGGAACCCTTTGTATCAAGAGGATCCTAAGACTAGAAAAAGTCTTGAATCTCCAAAAAAATGTCTAACTTCCTTTTCAAAGGATCTTTCCCATCACAACATACTGAAATTGAACACATTCCCACAATGGTTGATTATGAACCTAAACATGGTAGTCAGAGTAGACATCAAGATCAACCTAGGAATTACAAAGAGAAAGACCATGACATTGCTGAAGAATATGAAGAGGTGGAAATACTTCTTGAACATAGAAAAATGTTGAAAAGACAAAAAATTTTAGAAGGTCATGGAAATCCTACTCAATGAAGAGAAAGAAAAGTACTTTCTCAAACTTGCCCAAGAGGGAGCTAAGCTACCCTCTCATTTCAATGTGGAAATCATTGTCACACCTAAAGAGGAAACTGAGACTTCCAAACTTCAAAACAACTAAAAATCATGCAAGACCAAATGGCCTAGATGATGCATGAGAAAGAAAAACTTTCAAAAACATACACCTTAGTTGCTCTTTGTCCATTTCCATTTGACAAGAGCATAGACATGCCTCCTTTTCCAAGAGGAGTAGAACTACCTAAGTATGAAAAATATTTTGGAACCACCAATTCCCAAGATCACTTGTGAGAATTTGGTGCCTTGTCTATGGAATTTATGCATAACCATACATATCTGATGCATTTATTCCCTAGAAGTCTAGGTGGTCAGGCTTTGGAGTAGTTTTCACACTTGCCTCTTGGTATCAAAATGTTTGATGAAATAACCAACTTGTTTGTCCAACAACATTCCCATAACATTCAACACCCTGTAAATATTTGAGATTTATGTAACCTCAAGCAAAAATTTGGGGAACCTTTCCTCACATTCCTCTAGACGTGGAGACAACTCTACACTAAGTATTCATGCAAGATTCCTGAAATGGAAAAGCTTGACATCTTCACTGATAATCTCATGCCCAATCTCAGATATAGAGTCCAACTTCAAGGTCCATGTACCTTTGAAGATATGACCACATAGGCTATCTACATAGAGGAATTCAAGGTCAAGAAGGGTGAACTTACTCTTCAAAAGGACACAAATCAAGGCTCCACCTCTAACAAGGACAAACTCAAATACATTAACAAGAATCAAGAAGTTGTACATGATGCGGTTGTTGGAAATGTCACTCCTAAACCTACTAAGGCAGCCTTTAATCTCACAGATGGTCTCAATGTGGCCAAAAATGTTGAGAAACCTCCTTTTGACAACAAGACATCTGGGAATTGATCGAGAAACTCATGGGCTACACACCCTGAATGAAAGTATACACCTCTGGGTGAACCTTCGGATGTGGTTTAAAAAACCCTACTACAACATAAACTCATGTTACCACTAGACAACTTTGGCCCATATGATCCGCAACCATTCCCACCATGGTGGAATGAAACTACATTCGCTGAGTACCACCAAAACAAGGGGCACAAAATGAGCAACAACATAAACTTGTGCCACAAGGTTTAGGACATGATTGATGATGGTGACCTTGTGGTAGATGGACATAACAAGAACTTAGATCGTAAGGTTTTCAAAGAACCCTTCCCATCTTACGAAAAAGGAGAGAGATCCAAACCAAAACCTAACAATAAGGTCAACTATACATACTCCAATGATGAAAATATAATCAATATGGTTGAGTCTGTGGGTTTTGAGTACTAGTACATTATTACAATCAAGGGAAAGAAAGATAACACTAAACCCAAGACACCATTTGTCTTCAAAGGCCCTACTTGCAATGCAACAAATAACATATCTTTGCAACAATGTGCTAATGTTATGTTCTCTCACACCAAGTTAGTGCTCAAAATCCCTATGCCTTCCACTCCCAATCTTGAACAACATAAAGACAAGACCCCTAACAGTTCATCTAGAAAAGGTGCAAAACTTGCAATGAATTCAGTAGCAACTAGCTTTAGTGTCCTTAATCAATTGAAACAAACTAATGCTCAAATCACAATCTTTGTGCTGCTTAAAATCTTGCCTACTCGTTGACAGATTCTACACACAGCCTTAAATGGGGCAAATTTTCCTCAAGATTTTGATCTTGAGTGATTTCAATCTATGGTAGGTCACCTAACCTCACCTTAATTTATATCTTTCTCTGAGGAGGAAGAAAACTCGTTGAGTAACCCACACAATCAACCACTACACATTGAGGTCATGATACATCAAACATGTGTTCCTCAGGTAGGCATTGATAATGGCACTGGGTTGAACATAGTCTTTGCTACTCTACTTAGATAATTGACTTATTCTGAAGACTCTATTGATCATTGTTGCAAGATCACTATCAAAGCATATGATGAAGTTGAATGAAAGTCTCTAGGTCTTGTGGTCTTACCCCTTCATGTTAGTCTTGTAGAAAGGGATGTCGCTTGTCAGGTCCTTGACATTCCCTTGGATTATAATATTTTTCTAAGATGGCCATGGATACATGAGATGCATGTTGTGCCCTCCACATACCATCAATGCAACAAATTCTTGTTTCATCTATCCAAAGTCATTGTTCCTACGAGTACTAGCTACACTTGTAATATGCTTAAAGCTACTAATTTTTTTCTCCCTACTAATAGAGAATCTATTGATTATCATGACAATAAGTTGAAACAAATTGAGAAATTAGTCAAGATGAAAGAAACTAGCATGGGTGAGTACCACATTGAACTAGTGCTATCATTGGCATCTCTTCTTGAGTCTCCTTGTCATTATGGGAGACCATCTGAGGCAAAGAAGCCATTCATGCTGACACCTCAAACCAAGTAAAATGGAACTTTTTTCAAGGCTACAATACCCTTAGAAGATGAAAGCAAAAATAGAGCTATTGCTACATAACTTTACAAGGACAAGACTCTAGTAGACCTAACAAAAAAAGCTTGTGAGATCACTCCTGAGAAATATGGCCCTAGCCTTAGACTCAAGAGGTATTTTGGCTATAAGGGAACTAGTCCTATTGGATGCAATAACAATGGTCTAGTTGATCCTATCAAGGCAATAGCTCAAAGAAATAGAGATACATTTGTTTTCGGATTTAAGAAGGTTCCCTTCCATTTGGGGGCTAAAAAATTCATACTAAAGCCTAAGGATTCATCTAGAAATGAGTCACCAGCTGAGTCAGATACTCAAGATGATAAATCAAATAGTGAGGATCTTTACCCTTATCCTATTCCTCACAATTTGGCTAAATTCTTTGTTGAGTCAAATGAATTTATACCATGTTTCAGCACTATGGATGATACTAGTGGCTCTTCTAAGGACAATACTGATCCACCCAGTGCTCATTTAGAAAAAGGAGAGTCTAGTTAGGAATTATGTGTTGAGTACTTGTGTAAAAACCTAGATGATGAAGGAGAGTATGTCCCTATCACTGTTGGGGAATTTTGTGGTTTATCTCCATGCAGTAAAAATTCTCAAGAATATGAGTTTGAATCTTTCTCTGAGGCAACTACTGATAAAGACATTGACCAAGTTCATGTCTATAAAAACCAACTCAAAGTGGGTGAAACGTCTAGGGTTAGGTCAAATAGGTCTAATCCAACTAGTGTCCTCAAGTCATCAATTGCTAACATTAGTACTCAAAGGCATTCAAACACACTTGTGGATGAAGCCACTATAGGTCTCAAATTACTAGTCCAAGCATTTAATGACTATACCATGAATGTAATTGAACCTGCCACTACTCTTTCACTCACATATCTTGAGCTTATAGATTGGAACCCTAATGCATCTAGTGAAGTCCTCACATTCCAAAATGACTATGCTCTTTCCTACTACCTAAACATTCTCAAACCTATAATGTCTTCCACTAGTGAATAGAGCATCAACATGACTAAAGCTGACATCAAATATCTCAGTCATACAATTAAAAAGAAGAAAGATAGAAGGTCTAATGGTGAAAACCACATTGTGGCAGTGTCAAAACCAAAAGATGTATCCAAGGGTGAAAACCTCTCTGAGGCACCCATATATGAGATATTTGATGCACTTCTAAGTCAATTTCAATAGAGATCATCAGTGTTGATAGAGCTAACATAGCAGATTAATCTAGGTATAGAAGAAAATCCTCATATGATACATCTAGCACAATCATTGTCTCCTGAAGAAAAGGAAGAATTCATTACCTTCTTCCAAGAAAAGAAGATAATTTGTTCTTGGACATATTTTGACATGCTAGGACTAGATCTTGATCTTATTATGCATCATCTATCCATCACACTAGGCATTAAACTAGTTAAATAAAAACTTCAAAAAATGCATCCTTATGTTGCATTACTCATCAAAGCTAAACTAGAGAAACTTTTGAAAGTTGGTTTCATCCAAGCCATTGATTATGTTGAATGAATATCCAACATTGTTCCAATCTCCAAGCATAATAAATCTATCAGAGTTTGTACCAACTTCTATGATCTCAACTTAGCATGTCCTAAGGATGACTTTCCACTTCCCAATATTGATATGATAGTGGACATGATAGTAGGATATGATATGTACTCACTCATGGATGGTTTTTTTGGTTATAACAAGATAAAAATTGTGCCAGAAGATCAAGAAAAGGTTACTTTTACATGTGCATGGGGAACCTTCTACTAGAACGTAATGTCATTTTCTTTGAAAAATGTTGGTATGACTTATCAAAGGGTAGTCACTAAAATTTTCCATGATACAATGCATAAGACCATGGAGGACTATGTGGATGATACCTTGGTCAAAAGTGAAAAATGTAGTACTCATTTGGAAGATGTGGGATCTGCCCTAGATTGCATGGAAAAGTTTAGTCTCGGGCTTAATCCTAAGAAATGCACATTTGGTGTCACATCAGGGAAGTTATTAGGATACATTGTGTCTATGAAAGGAATCAAGGTGGACCCCAAAAAAGTTCAAGAAATTATGGATATGCTTCCACCTCATAACATTAGCTAGATGAGAGGTCTACAAGGGAGACTCCAATCTATCCATAGGTTCATCTCATAGTTAATGGATAGGTCACAACCTTTTACAAAGACTTTACATAAGGGTGTGAAATTTGACTAGAATCAGGATTGCGAGCAAAGCTTAACATAGATAAAACAATATCTTGCTAATCCACCCATTTCAATGCCTCATATCTATGGGAAGCCTTTGATTTTGTACATTTATGCAACTGAGACATCTCTAGGAATCTTATTACCTCAAGAGGACAATGATAACAAGGAAAGAGCTATTTACTACTTGAGTTGCACATTGATCTCTTATGAGAGGAATTAAAACATCATTGAGAAAGCTTGCTTGGTAGTTGTCTTCGCTTCCCAAAATTTGAGACACTACATGCTTGCCCATGCTACATGGTTGGTGGCTAAAATAGATCCACTGAAGTACTTGCTTAGTAAGGTAGCTCTTACAGGATGATTGGCTAAGTTTGTCATGATACTCAACGAGTTTGACATTTAGTATGTTGAGCAAAAAGCCACCAAGGGATAGGTGATTATTGATCAGCTAGTAGATGCACCTATGCAAAGTATTCTCTTGATGAACATTGACTTCCTTGATTAGTCAATTTTGACACGTACACATCAAACATGGGTGATGTTCTTCGATGGGTCATTCACACAATAGGGATCTAGTACTAGATTAATCTTCATAACACCATAGAGATATTCAATACCTAAAATATACAATATTATGTTTCCTTGTAAAAATAACATTGTTGAATACAAGCCTTTGATTAATGGCATGAAAATGGTAGCTGAATGGAGAGTGGACCAATTAGATATCTTTGGGAACTCTCAGCTCATAATCAACTAGGTTAATGATGTGTACCAAACTAAGGATGAGAAATTGATCCCTTACAAATGCATGGTTGATGACGTGAAGAAGTATTTTATGCACATCACCTTCCAACAAATTCCTTGAGTAGATAACAAAGAGGCGGATTCCATGGCTACTTTGGCCTCCCTGTTATAGATGCCCAAAAATGATCTTTAACATGAGTTCCTGGTGGAAGTGTTACAGTACCTAACCTATGATACCCCTGATTCTAAGATGATCTATTCTATTGTAAGACAAGACTCATCCTACTACCATCACATTTACTCCTATCTCTATAATAGAACCATTCCACATGGCCTAACCTGGAAAGAAAAACATTACCTTATCAGTAATGCTTCATGATATGTCATTATTTCTGACAACTTATTTAGGAGAGGTCTTGACGGAACACTCCTGAGGTGTTTAGAACCTGAAGATTTCAAACATGCATTAGTTTATGTTCATAAGAGCATTTGTAGATCACACTCAAATGGCTTGACACTAGCTCACAAACTCATTAGAGCTAGTTACTATTGGCCTAAAATGAAGCAACAGGCAATCAAGTATGCTAAGTCTTGCAAGAAGTGCTAGCTACATGGGAATCTAATTCATGCTCCAACCTGGGAGTTGATTCCATCTACTAAAATGTGGTTATTTCAGCAATGGTTCTTCAACTTGGTGGGTTAGATTCACCCAACTTCTTCTAACGGACATAAGTTCATTATCACAACTATAGACTACTTCATGAAGTGGGTAGAGGTAGTACCTCTTGTAATAGAAAATGGAAAAATTGTAGTCTTTTTATCACAAAATACATCATCTATAGGTATGGTGTACCATCCTCCATCATTGCTGACAATGGAGGATAGTTCAAAAATAAAGACCTCAAGAAACTATGCAAAAGATTCAAAATCACACAACATTGGTATTCTATCTATTACCCCCAAGGTAATGGTCATGCAAAAGCATGCAACAAGGTTATCCTCAAGATCCTCCATCACATATTCAGCAAGTCTAGGAGGCTCTGGCACCTCCAGATTAATCCAACTTTGTGGGCATATAGAACAACCATCAGGACTCCAATGGGTACAATGCCCTTTGCTTTGGTTTATGGAGCAGATGTTGTGCTTCCAATAGAGGTCAAGATTCCTACCTTGAGAATCTCTATGAAAGGTCTTATTATTGATGAGTATTATAGAATATCTTGGCTTCAAGAGCTAGTACTACTAGATGAACATTGACAAGTGGCATGTGATCATCTGTGAGCTTATCAGTAGTGAATGTCAAGAAGGTACAATAAGAAAGTTAGGCCCTGTGACTTCCAACTGGGTGATCTCATCCTAAGAGAGAATCCTAAAAATACACAACAACGAGTCCAAAAAGGGAAGTTTGAACCAAATTGGCTTGGTCCTTACATAATCACTATATTGTATGGATCTAGTGGTTACCAAATTTCTATAGCCAAGGGAGAAGTGCTCAAGGAGCCTATCAATACTCTCCATGTAAAGTGATTTTATAGTTGAACTAATCTTACAAGCCCTCTTTACATATCTAAAAGTCCTAAAAAAAATCATTACCTTGGTGAAATCCTAGCAATAGGCACCTTGGAATACCCAAAAAATTGAAAAATTGAAAAATACAAAAAAATGCAAAAAAGAGAAAAAGAGAAAAAAATACAAAAAAATTGAAAAACAAGAAAAGTGCCATTGGTGAAAACCTAGAAAAATGAATCATGGTAGCAAAAAAAGAAAGTTCTACCAAGAAGGTGAAAACCTAGAAAATAGGTGCCTCTTGTTTCCAATGCTACATCTTGTAGTGCGTATGCTAGTTCCTTGTATAGTTGCTTTCTTTCTTTTCCTGCTTTTCTGCACATTTATCCATGGATTGAGTCTCATTATAGCTTGGGGGAACCACCCTTTAGTGTCACTCTTTTCAAGATTCTCCTCATAGAATCTCTATCGTGATAGTCACTAGTCATTATGGTTGTGTCTGCCTACTATCACTAGTGCCACTCCTTGTCAAGATTCTACTCATAGAATCTCTTTTGCAATACTCACTAGTCATTTTGGTTGTGTTTGTCTATTGTTGCTTAGTTCTTTTTAGGTTCTTCATCTTGAATATTCCTCTTTAACCTTAGTCACCAATTGTTTTGACTACATCTACCTACTTTTGTCACCCTACTGAAGAGATTTCTTTCATCTATATTTTGGACATTGACACTTGACATCAATCCCAAAAATATGAACTCAAGATGATATAATTGTTTGGATATGTTGAGAATTTTCTTTTTTTGTTTCATTTTTACTTCCATCATGTCTCCTCAAGCAACTTGATGATGTCATTCTAACTAGAGAATTCATGACTAGGGGCACGATCTTTTTCTTTGCTTTTTATTTCTGGTTTAGTGCCAATAATCTGAAACATTCATCTAAGTGGGGTGTCCACTATAAGAGCCTCCATCTCATATTGGATGGTCGAGTGTACCTCAACTCCTTTTATATGGATGTATTAAGTAACATTGGTTCTTCTCCTTGCTTGTTGGAGTGAACTCTTCATGCTATAGTAGATATTGGCACTCATCCTACTAAGTGAATGTACAGGTCACTACAAGTATATCTAGCACACTTTTGTCATAGGTTACGAACGTAAGGGTTGTTGCAGATAGAATACTTACTAATTACTTATCATGAGAGGGATCTCCTATGCATCTAGTGTGTCTACATGCAAGCAACATTCTGGTCATCCTAGCATTTATGCTTTGATGCTTATGTTAACTTGCTACATTAAAAGGGACAAATGTTCTAGTCAATCTGGCTTCTTGTGCCTTGAATGCTTACATTTAATCTCGAAAAAACTAGAATAGATTTCCTATTCCTATTCCTATGATTGCAATGCTAGTTGGGATTGTATGACATATGGGGTTTTGCTATATGCCTAGTGATGATAATTGTCAAGGCTTGGTAACCAGACATAGGGTTGCACCTAGCATAGGGTTGTATTGCATAAGCATGTAATTCGACTGCAAATCTAAAATTAATCTCTAGTGATGAGAGATTGTTGGTCTCTTCATAGTATCATGATTCTTCATGGCTACACAAGAATTTGACCTTTTGGTTCATCCTCTTGCACTCCATGATGAGATACATGTCACCATCAAACAAAAACATGGAATACTACATGAGATGTTAGTCCATTTACTTATGCATTTCATCAACAAATCCATAAAGTCATTTCATCTACATAAACAACTCAAATCAAACATGCATTTATATAGTAACATCATATTTTTCATTCCATACTCATAGCATATAACATCGCATGCAAATCAAATAAAAGGACAAACTGACAATGACATGTAGACAATGATACTTGAATCAAAATCTCATATATATTAGTGTCAAAAGAATGTGTCAGTACAAAAATGAGCACTGCTTGAGTGCTATCAATAAAAATGGTGTTGGTACACCAATAAATACATAGCTAGGATCATAAAACTTAGAGGTCGGAATATCAAAGATCTAACTCTGTCCACTGCCCTCATGTCCTAGAGGAGGAGGAGGAGGTGGCATATTTGGCCTAGATGGTAGGCATGCACCTCCAAAATATTGAACATACTGAGAAAACCATGGCACCTACTAAGCCTCATCGAGCACTACTATAGAGTATGCTATGAAATAGTAGGCCACTTGGGCTGCCTATAATCTGACATTGTATTGTAGCATCTCTACCCTCTGCTTAGCTGAAAAAACCTACTCTTACAGCAACTGGATCTCCTGATCATGCTCTGCTATCCTAGTGTCCCACATGGCCACCTATATCTGTAAATCTCCCAATTTTCAAGAGGCTTGTCTAATCCTCTCTCTCACCCTCCTCAAGGTATCCTAGGACCTAGTAGCAAACTGCTCCTACATCTCATCATCTCGCATCTCGGGTTGTTGCTCCACAGGTGCTTGCTCTTCTACCTATGGTTTCTATTGTTGGCCCTACTCCACCCCACTGCCACAAACACCTGCATCTGATCCCAATCTATTGTGGGGGAATCTACAACTACCAAACCCTATGTCTCACTTGTGGTGGCTACTGCTATGGTGGCTGCTGCTGTGCTAGTTGCTAGACTGGACCCTATACAAGTGCTTGTTGTGGTCCCTATGTCGCCATCCCCATGGGATCCATGAATTGTGAAAAGGGGTGACTGATAAAATATGTTTGGTATGTAGGCATCATCCCTGCATCTATTATCTCTAGGAGGTAATCCCACTATGATGTAACTAGGTTGTGCACATCTATCATGGACCTCCTAGGATCTAGTCTTGTTGACCACCCTCACTCCAAATCTCCCACCAACCTAGCATAAGAGTAGTACTCCTGCAAGATATCCTGTGGCCACCATACTGTTGCCACACCTGTGTGATGGGAAACCTCTCTATAATCTATGTGGCTTGTGCTATCAATGGCCACAAGGAGAACATCCAACGAAGCTCTCAAGAAGCATCATCCCAATCCCCTATCTCTCTTCAGGGCCACCATACGAGGGAGACTAGGTCATTGAGACATGTCCTCCAATGCTCTGTCTTACCTAGACATACTTGGGTAAGCTACCCCCTGTATCTGCATATATATAGCTCCAACTCTTGGGCATCCTCAAAAATTGGCCATTCACAGGCAAGTCCTCCCATGCCCAAATTTGTGGCACATATACTCTAGCACCCATACTCCTCTTCTTTTTATACACTATCACATGCATCTCATAGACCATGTGGGCGAGCATGCACTGGCCCCACCCAAATTGCTTGGGAGAATCGAGCATCCTCCATAGCATGATACCCCATCTGCACTCTAGCCCATGCTAGCCCCTATTAGGCACCAAGAAGTAGCTGATGAAAATGGCTAACACTAATGCCAACCTGTGCATGGTTCCATATATATGGATGAGCTCATCCCATGTGATGGCTTGCCTTATCACTAACTCTAGCTAGAAGATAGCTTGCAATTCCTTTGTCCCTACTCTAGGCACTATGTCATAAACTACTCATGGCCTATCAAAAGGTATCTGTAGTATCCTGTAGATATACTCTAGTGTGATAGTCATCTCCCCCTGTGGAAGATGAAAAGTGTTCATCTCTAAATTGAAATGCTCCACCAGTGTTGTCAATAGGCCATGATTCACCAACACTTCTGGGATCTGACATAGAGAGGCAAGTCCTAATCTATTAATGTGTGCCATATCAGCACCATCTACATTCCACAACAAAGCTTTGTAACGTAGATAGTGTGATCTAAATGCGATGTCACCAAGGACCATCTACACACACAAACAATAACAACATGCAAATAGTTAGTACTCACTCAAATAGATAGAAAGATGACAAAACAAATGCAAAATTCAGACAAAAAATTAAGAAAACAATTTTTTAACACCAAAATTTTGTGCAACAATTCATGTCCTCATGTGAGAAAACATGTTCTCATGTGAGAAAAGAAGTCTTTGTGCGAAGAAACATAATCTCGTGTGAGAAGTGACAAGAGTTTGAGTGAAAAGTGCTCAAAATCTCATGCATCTCGCATGAAAGGTGGGTATTTCCCATGTGAGATTTCCCACTATCGCATGTGAAGAAACACCAAGCTGGTGGATCTTTGTACAAAGAAAGATTAGGCTCGTGTGAGGAAGGACACCCTCACATGAAAACCAATTGACTAAATCCTAAAAACATGCTAAAAATGTGCAAACACACCTCAAAATGCATGAAAAATTAAAAGTGAAGGAATTTTGTTGACTACTCACTAGAGGTCCATAGTCTGTTGGTTGGTTGTGTCATTTGGAGTGCTCAAAATAGTGTGTACACACTGGAATTGCCATATCTCTCTCAGGGCTCTCTTCTCCACTAAAGAAAAAATGCACAAATTATTTGAAAATGACTTTGCGGGCCCTTATATAGGGTTTGACCTAATTTTTCAAAGTGCTCTAATTTGTGCAAAAATCACCCCTTGGCTAATTTGGCTGTTCCTGAATCCATTTTTGGGATCAAATTCAAAATTTGACACACTTAAGTAGCCTAAAAATGCATTTTAAAATTTTGGGACTGACGCGGTCAAATGCTTGTGCAGTCCAAATTCTTTTGATACTTTGTGAATCTTGGAACCTTTTCACCTCAAATTTCTACAAATTTTCAAAATTTATTCTGGAAAAAGTCAACTTTGGTCAAATTTGGTCAACTTTTGGTCAAACTTGCTCTTCTAGATCTCTAAATCATGCTGACTTGACTTTGAATTTTCTTCTGATCATTCTGATCTCTTCCCTATTCTATTAAATCTTGAATTTCTTCTATATCTCTTCTTCTATACTACTTTACATCATATTTCTAGTGTGTCATCTTTTGATTTTTCTCCCAAGGGGGCAGGATGATTACATCATTGAATCTAAATTTTGGTTTAATCTGAATCTTTATCACTTGGGGCATCTTGTTCCCATCTTATGTCTTCATCACTTGGGGCATCTCATCACTTAGGGCATCTTGTCCCCTTTCTATCTGACATCTATGTCATATATCTCATCTTTTTATTAGCAAATCATAGCTTATATCAGTCCTTGTTAGAGTTTGATGGACAGGTATTGGGATAGTCTAAACCCCAACTCTTGAGGATCAAGCCTTGTTCAAAGGATGGTTCTATGACTCATGATTGGATCTTGCTATCAATTTAGGTATCTAGATGTTCTATCTGGATCCCTTAGGATTAAGTTATGTTATGGAGATAATCCTTAAAAGCTTATCAATTCAAGTATCTAGATGTTCTATCTAGATCTCTTAGGATTAATCTCTATTCTAGAGATAATCCTCAAAAGCTTATCAATTCAGGTATCTAGGTGTTCTATCTAAATCCCTTAGGGTTAAGCTCTATTTTGGAGATAATCCTTAAAAGCTTATCAATCTCAGGTATCTAGGTGTTCTATCTAGATCTTTAAAGGTTAAGCTTCATTCTGGAGAAAATCTTTTAAATGCTTATCAATTTAGGTATCTAGATGTTCTATCTAGATTCTTAAAGGTTAGGCTTCATTTTGGAGAAAACCTTTTAAATTCTTATCAATTCAGGTATCTAGGTATTCTACTTGGACTCCTTAAGATTAAACTCTATTATGGAGATAATCTTTAAAAGCTTATCAATTGCTCTCTGTGCCATAAATTTCAGAACCAATCTTACTTATTGATCTTCACATCATGCTTTCTAATTTTCTTTGAATTGAATATGTTTTTCACACATTCATTCAAAGGGAGGAAAAATGTAATACCCCAAAATTGATGCATTGCCATGATCACTGATTCTAGTCTATTCTGATCAATTCTAAAGTCTTATTTTACTAGGCAATTCTTATTCTGATTTTTGCTACTTGACTTAATTGTTAAATGTAGGAAACCTTAATTTGCATTAATCAGGCTACTTATTTAATTCCTAAAGTATTGACTCAAATTAGTCACACTAAACCCATTTATTGAGATTTAATTTAATTAAATTGACTATACTTTAATTAAATTAATTATATCCTAAGGATGATGTACTAAGGAATTAAAAAACATTTAATTTAATAAACATGCTCACTTTAATTAATTGAATGAAATTATTGAATTAAATAAAAAAGACATTTATGATGTCATATCTAATTTTATAAAGTTTTCAAGGTTACTAATTCACCCCTCCCCTCTCAATAACCTAGCTTAGTCTTGAATATTTCCAACAATATGTGCATCACCTGGCCATAAAAAATCATCATGTACCCTACATAGAATAATTTAGGTCCAATCATGATTATCAAACTCCATATAAAACATATATTTTACTAAAGTTAACTCACTTAGGTGCACATACTCCAATTTCAAAGATAGGTCACTGTTACACAATTCCCAAATCATTGTGAATTTCTTCATCTCCTATGCTCTCAATATTATAGTGGATATAACTTCTAATATCCTCAACATGAAGTACATTCTCTAGAACTTGTGAAAATCCACCCAATAGGGCATTCAAAAGTGAAATAAATGGATGTTTCTTGAACACATATCGTGGTATATCACTCACATCATAGACAATATGACTAGCCATTTTTAATCAACTGTATTCACAGAGAAATTTATCTTCATCTCTGCAAAATAACTTAAAATCATATTTTAGGGCTTTTGCAACTTCACACCTCAAGAACCTATTTTCACACTTTACTTTGTTGTCAAATCGCTCTTTAATTCACTCAAGACACTTCCTATGAACAAATGACACACACAATATTTTTTTGTAATCCTTAAATTTTTTTAAATTGGACTGCACATTAAATATGTATCTACCACAAATTCAAATACTATCTTTGCTTACTAGTAAGCTTATTTTTTGAATTCCTACTCACTAAGATCATATCTAGACTTACACACTTGATGATAGCTTTCTTTCTATGTCATTTATCTTATGTTAATCATGTAACTTCCAAACCTCTCTCTAACATCAATTTTGACCAACTAATGTACTGTCTCTTCTAAAATTGCTTAATTCAGGTAGGATGAGTCACAAACAATCTATGACTTCAATTTCTCATCAGGTGCATCAAAATATTGTTCCTCCAAAATAGTATAAGATATTTTTAGATCCTTAGCTATCACAAATGCTTCTTTAAAATCAACATGTTCTTGGACTACTTCCTTTTGACTATTTTTACTACCATATCATTCCTTTTGTCATTTCTATTGTTGCTCCTTTTGTAGTTGGGATTCCTATTGAAGTTCCTTCTATCCATTTTAAAATATCTTGTTGTGTGTCTGAAGTTATTACATAATTGATATATAGGTGCATTTCTCCTCTGATTTGTTCCATTCCCACTTTTAGGTGCTCTACAATTCCTTGCAATATGTCCAGGATTGTTACACTTGTAACACACACAATTCTTTTCTCCATTAGATTTCTCTCTATCATTGGATCTTCTCTATTATCTACATCATTCATTACCTATAGGGTTAGTGTTCCTAAATATTCTACTATTTTCATTATTACCATCAAACTTAAGTTTCTTACATTCTACTACTTTATCTCCATAACCATGACAATTATAACAATAGAAATTAGTAGTAGGTTTAAAAGACTTACCTATGCAATCTACTTTCATATGTCCAACTTTTTTGCACATGAAGCATCTACCTCTGAACTCACGTCTTACTTCCTTGGGTGGTTCATCTTGATTAGGTTTATCATGTTTCATGACAAATCAATTAATTCAACTTCCTTTGATACTTTAGTAGATGTGCTTGTTTCTACCTTACTCAAATTAGATTCTTTAGGGTAATGAATAACTAGATCTGGTTCTCTTCTAATTTCAATTTTCTTGGTTGATTTCTCTCCAATAAGATATCCAAGTCCTATCTTTTCATAAGAAGGTCTCTCATGAAATATTTTTTCATCTATCTTCTCACTACTAGAATAAAGTTTCTATAACTATTTCTTATCTTGTGTCAATTGTCCTTTCATAATGATATTTTATTTTTCTAATTATGCATGCTCAATCTTGATAATATCTAGTTCAAATGTAACTTGACTTAACTAGGATATAAGGTCTGCATTCTTAGCTTTCATTTTAGTTTCATTCTTGCCATAATTTTTCTTAAGACTCCGCTTAAGTTCAACAATTTTTAGTTCATGTTTCAAAATAACATTTTCCTTTTGGAAATTTCTTACTTCATCATTGTCATTAGTCTATGCAATTGATTCTTTGGCTAATTTTAGATCATTTATCTTGTCTTTTAGTTTACCAATGAAAATTTTTGCATGTTCATATCTATCTTTCAGGTTATCTCTTTCTTCAGTAAGAAGGGCAATCTACTCAAGAGCTTCTTCAAGGATTTTCTTCAACTGTTCTACATCTATAGAGATATTACTCATGTTTTTAAACTTATTCAGAGTAACTATTTTTTCATATAATTGTTAGAAATAGATAATACTGAGATAGGTGGGTGATACAGTATTCTACAAACTTTTTCCCACAACTAAATATTGTTAATTACTTTATAACTTGCGTATGAAAGTAAACCAACAATATTGAATAGTAAATATAACCATACACATAGAGAACTCATAATACCATTATTTATTAACTAGGGAAACCTTGGCCAAGGGAAAACCCTAGTGGAGATGATACACACAAGATGATTCACTAAACAAAAGGACCTTGTTAAGGCTATTGACCCTGTTAGGAGTCTGTGAAGTACATACAATGACTTGAGTCCTTTTTAGAGGACTAGGCCTTGTTAGAAGCCTTAACCCTATTAGGAGTTTCTTCAACCCTTTTAGGAGTTGGTAGATTAAATACAAAGTATGCAAGAAGAGCCAACTACACTAACTTTCAACCATACAATTTAGTTCTTCACAAGAATAGATATACATACAATACTTTATGTCTTTTGTAATTCACACTTTCTTTGATCATACATCAGATGTAGTTTGCATAAGATTTCATTCACTTTTCTTGTTACTCGAGGATGTTGGATTGTTACTTTATTTGATCATGGAGTTGGATCTAATTAGTGCTAGTTCATGTGGAAGGATCATGTGTAAGAATTTGCCTAAGGGAAAAATTCACCCAAGAACCAAGAACTCATACACAAGCACAACTGTAGACCAAAAATGGAGAGAGTATGATCAAAATAACAATGTATTCAATAATTGATGTTTAGAGTACACTAGGAGTGCCTGAATATAAAGGCTACAGGAGAGCTTCTAGAATGCATAGAAGTTAGCATCATGATGTGTCATACAACCAAGCACATGTCCACCAAATATGGATTATCCTCCATTAAGCACGGAAGTAAGTACAGTGATGAGAGGATAAGCCTAGAAGGGTGGGACACGCAAAACAGTGTTGTAGACACCATGCACTCAAATAAAGGTGCATACTCCTGTGTTGTCAACATGACAACTTAAAAGGTTGCACAAACTCCTAAGTGTCTCACAAATAAAAATAATAAAATAATGCAATATAATTAAATAATGCATTAACCTAAGTAAACTTAAGTAAGTGTAAATAGTAAAGTACTTATTTACACCAACATTATGTTTCATTCAAAACTTTGGACTTCAAGTTTTCAAGGAGACCAATTTGTTTTCTAGCATTTGTTGGAACCTATGTTATAATGTAGGAGCTAGATGATGTTATGATATCAAATCCACATCCTATCCTTAAAGTAATACATTACGTAAGTAAAAGTGAAGTTCAAATTATGCACCAATGTGGCCAAATGATTCAATAGTTTGCAAAAAGTGAAGATGTTTTATAGCTATCCTAAAGGTTCTGATTTCAAGTCATCTAACCATATATACATAATCTCAACTTGCAAAATCCTATGTCTACTTATATTTGGGTGTATTATTATATAGGTATTACTATTTTAATGAACTTCTTACATTTTATCCTTAATAAAATTCAACTAAATTGATGTCTTATGAGTTAGGTACTATTAACTAGAGTTTTAAATCCATCATTAATATTAAATCTCTAGATTATTATAACGTAATACCCAACATTCATCTTACCATCAACTTCCTATACATTTACTACTTGAATGGTACCTCAATCCATTTAAAAGATTATGTTCATGTTTTCTAAATCTACAGATAGCAACAAGAAGTGTATATATTTTAAACATATATATATATATATATACATATACTAAGTACATACTATACCTACTTACTAACACATACCCTGCATAATACTCAACCCTAAAATTTTTTATGTTGAATATATATTTATATTTAATTACTGAACTACAATAATTTCCAAATCATACCATTACAATTTAATAATTCTATTTTTTGTAAAGAAAAGCAATCAATTTATTAACCCACATTAATACTAGCTTCTATACTAACCTCTACTTCATAAAATAATACAAGCTAATTGCTAAATTTTTAATTTATATTATTTCCTACCCCTTTAATAACATGTCTTTAGCTCCTAACCTCCACCATACTTACTAATCCTATCAACATTCCTAAGTACTAACATACACATCCTAAACCTATACATACCTAACCTTACCCCCTGCACAATTTTAAAAAAAAAAAAACTACCTATTTCCCCTTAAAAACATGGTCCCTCTCCTTTCCCAAGACTTACACAATATGGGGGGAGGGACCCTTGATATCTCTTGGCTTTTAGGTGCCTTATGCTAGGTGCAGATTTGGGTAAGGTGCATATTTATATATGAAGAATTTTTTTTACTTTAATCCCATCAAACACCTTTTCAAAAGCTTAGAACTACACTTTCCACCTTGGTAACTTAGTACTCTCATGTGTGAGGAAAAAAAAATTGTGAGGCATCCAAGGTGATTGGCCCTTGAGGTCTTTCCAAGAGTTCTTTTTATACATATATTTTTAATTTTATTTAGTGGTCTCTATGAAATGTCTTTTCCAAAAGGGGGTGGCTTGTTATGTCTTAAAAATTTATTGACTTAGGTGTTTGAAAATGTCTAGCTCCTAGGTATAGGTTGTTAGAATTATTTAGAATATCTAAGAGGGGGGGGTTGTGGGGTGAATCAGTTATCCAAGGTCCAATGATGTCCAATAAAACTTTTGCTACAAATCCTTAATGGCACATAACTAAAATTATCATGTATGCAATTGAACATTAAACAACGATGAAAAGTAAACATGCATCACACCATAACACTAAGGATTTGATAACTTAGAAACCCTCCAAGAATAAGAAGGTAAAACTGGAGTGGGGATGATACCCACAAAATAAATATGCAATTGATTTCAACCACTTCTGATGGTCTGCCCTATTAAAGGCTACAACACATTGTTAAACGTGACCTTGTTAAAGGATTTAAGAACATTCAACTTGGAATGCCACCCTGTTAAAGGATTTACATAGAGCTGTTAGGCTCACCCAAGTCCATGGGATTTTCAATCACCTTCTCAAAAGAATCTTTCATCCCTCTCTAAGGATCTTTTATCCTCCTTCTAAGGATATCTTATCCTTCTTTTAAGGATCTCTTTATCCTTCTCTTGAGGATCTCTTTTTCCTTCTCCTGGGGATCTTTTGTTCTTTTCCTAAGGCTTATCCACCTAGCTGTTAAGCTAACCTAGCAATGTAGGGTTTCAATATCTAATACAATGGTAAGAAAGTATAAGAAGGGTTTTGACTTGATACAGATTTGCAACCCTAATTGTGTAGATTTTAGATCATTCTTCAGTTCTCTTCTTTGCTTGGCTTCTTTCTCTTGTAGTGTAGACAGCTTGTTCACCCTTCAAGATCTGTCTCCTTGAGTTCTTCCACTTGTTATGCCAATGTAATCTCTTTGGTCACTTGATCAACTTAGAGTCTTGATTCTCTGTTCTTACTCCTCTTGGCTTCTTTGCATGATCACACTTATGACCAACTCCCTCTCTTGCATGCACATTTGATCTTTAACCTATAAATCCTTATAAAGAAGTTCTGTACTCGATTTTTCGCTCAAATCTTAATTTGCTCTTGAGAAAATGGTATTTTTTCCTCCAAATTGTTTCTTCTAGAAACTTCATGATGAATCCATTTTCATTCACCTTGAATTGATTTTCATGGATTACATAGAATTCTATGACATCTACTCATCATTCATAACTTCCAACTACTTCACAAAATTTGATGTAACAACCTTATCGCTACTGATCTAGCGAATCTTGTCTGAAAAAATAATGTAACAACTCAGCATTATTGGTTTATTGATGCTTGACATCTTTTTTGTTACTTGGCTTCTTAATGTCATTTACTGATGCTCGACACCTGAAGCATTTTGACTTTGCTTGGCACTTGAAAACTTACTCAGCACCTATTATCTTTTTCTACTTCTCGACACCTGAAGGATTTTGTGTTACTCAGCATTTGAGTATTCACTCAGCTTATACTGAAGTTGAACTTGCTCATCTTCAACTGAGAATCTGTTCAGTTCTGACTAGCTTACTCGGCTCTTTCTTAGTTAATACTTACATCTTCGATGTATTTCAGTGTGTTCATCCTCTGTGTCATCAATACAGTATTTCATCAATGGCTTAGCCAATCCTTATACTTCATTACATCATTATAACTTCAACCTTTTCTCTAGGTACTCTAGTTACATCTTCTTGATTGCCACCTCCTTGTCAATCAATTCCAATTAATAGTACTTGGATCACTAAAAAA
Source organism: Cupressus sempervirens (assembly GCA_028749045.1). NCBI lineage: Eukaryota > Viridiplantae > Streptophyta > Pinopsida > Cupressales > Cupressaceae > Cupressus > Cupressus sempervirens. The sequence goes on along the minus strand of CM053786.1, from coordinate 895,170,380 downwards.
AATTTCATTCCTACAAGTAGCAAGTTTGACATCAATGACAAAGCAATGATTGAAAACATTCTTTACCAGTTCCATTATCCTTCATTCATGATCTTTTCAATCATTTCCAACATAGGTTTCTTCATGGGTAGGACATATAATGATTTATCTTTATAATATTTTATTTATTTATATTTTTCTTCAATGGATTCCAAGAATATTCTCTTTGAATATTTTATAGGACTATAATAGGGAGGAATTAATTTTCTTCCCTCCATACAATTTCTAGAGAGGAAATGTGTACCTACAACAAGTTTTCTCAATTGTGTTATATGGCTTATTCTTCTAATTTCTTTTAGAAATCCACAATTATGGGGCATGAATATTTTGACTTAACCTTTCTATCATTCCTATTTACAAGTTTATATCAATGCTTGCATACATCTAACCTATGAATTTATGGTACTCAAAATTTAATTATTTTTTTACATCACACAAAATAAAATCTTAAGTGAACTAAGGAATGAGAGGATGCATATGATTTGTTTAAGAACATATCTAATCATTTTACCATGCATACATAGGATCCATTAAAAAATTGATATTATCCATTTCATCAAAATGCATAACAAAGAATCTTTAAATGAAGCTTTCAAACTATAATAAATAATCATTACAATGTCCTTCTCACATTGAGAATTCCATAGGGTTTAGTTATTGATTAATCACATAATCAAGACAAGAACAATGAGATAATCTACATAACTTCAATATGTTTCCCCACAACATTGGATATTCTTCTACATGAATTGATCTTTTCCCTCCTACACAACTATGATAGTGTTACAATAAGTCTCTTGCAAAAACATCTATATGCAAAATCTCAAATTTCACTTTACATAATTTACAACAATGGACAATGGGAAGTAAATCCCCTTTCACATCACAACATCAAAACAATGGAAACTTAATATCATATCACATTTTGAGATGGCATGTAAGAGATTAATCTCCTCACAACCACTTGGTTCTTCAATATTTCCAAGGATGAAACCCTAATCCTCTTCAAATGGTTCTATACTTTCCAAACCTACAAAACAACACAAAACTTGGAACCATAGAGGCTCACCTCCCATCCTAGGCTTCCATGAATCCACCCATCGAGTAGGGGAAACAAGTCCAAATGGGATACACACACATACAATATTTGATAATGCATGAAAACATACAACACAACACATAACAATCACTTCCAAGGTTTTCACATTGATTCACCATTGGAACCACTAACACATTGGGTGAAGGTGGGCTCTCCAAAGAGGAGGGTCAACTCTCCAAAGAGGAGAATGCCATATTCATATACTCATATAAATTTTCAATTGCACCTTTCATCTTCCAGGCTATCAAAATAAATCCTCCTCATCACATCAATACACTTATACCTCCCATGATATAAATGCCTCTTCAAGGCTATTAAACAAGGCATATGGCTTCAATGGATCCCATACTCCATGAAAAACAAAACCTTTTCCAAGAGGAGAATCTCTCAACTTCAATGTTGAGAAAAACCAAGCCCTTCACCCAAGGCTTCTCTTCCCTCCCAAGGGTGAGTGAGGCCTTCACACCCATGAAAAAATTCAACATTCAAAACCAAACAAAGAGATCAAGCAAGAAAACCAAGAAAATGCATGAACACAATACACAATCACAACACCACACAAGATTAAAATGAAAATACATGATCCATAACAACACTCCATACTTGCAGATTCATTATGCAATGCTAAAACAAAATGGTCATGGTTTGAGCACCAACCTTAGTCCAAGCTAATTTCAATGCTAGTTGATGAAGAGCTCCCTTAGCCTCCCTCAAAAACCCTAACTATCTCTAAACTTAGAAAGTGGGTGAACACCCCACTAGTTTGTCCAAGCCTCTCTAAAAAGGCCTTCCTACTAACTATTTTAGCAAAAATGCCAAGCCACTTCCTCTTACAAACTTGTCTACCCCTAAGTTTTCTATTTCTAACTTAGTGGGAACATGGAAGAGAGCTCATGTGACAACTCCATTTTCGAATTGATGGAAGGAGACATTGGTAAATGGGTTCCCTAGGCTGTTTAGTCACTATCATGGTCAAAATTAGGTCTGTTACATGTTATACTATCATATGGGTAGCTTATTTTCACACAAAGGGCACTTTGGGACCACCTAATGACCCTTCAAACCCTTGGTCAAGTCTAAATTCGAATTTTCTTATGATAATGACCCATCCTACCCCTTGTCAAGTTGGGTTTATTTAATCACTAACAAGGTAATTAGTTTTAGGGTAACATGCTACCATGACTAAACCTTAGATGACATGTCATTAACACACAAAGTTCATAAGTGTCAAGTGACACATAAAAGCACATTCCACATCATCATAACGTGCCCCTAATGCATCTTTGAGATTAAAAATTTCACACACAACCAATCTTACATTTATGAAATAAAATACATCACAACAAGGATTTTGAATCTTCCAAATATTTTCCTTTGCTAAATCATGTTCACATAGGTTTGGAACTTGTTTCCCCCAAAAAATTCCATGGTTTCACTTCCTATACACTAAACCCAAGCATCAATAGTCCAAGAAGGTTATATAAAATACATATCATAAATGCATAAGAATCTAAATGTTATGTTCATCCATATTAACATAATTCAATGGAATTCCTTTACTTAGTCATTTCAATATAAATATTCAAAATGTTGAAATATCAAAATCTGCATATCAACATTAATATCTAATCAAAATTTATTTCTTATCATAGTGATGGAATGTTGAATCTACACTATTAAATTAGTCAACATGGAAATTAGTTCCAAATACATATTTTAGGTCAAAATCATCAAAATGAAAACATCTCCACTAATATCCTTTGATTCAGTTAAATATCATTTGATTGTTGTCAATATCCTATTATCATTATGAGATAATTATAAAATGTATCAATTATGTTAGGTAGATTGGATGTTTGCATAGTCATGTCACATGATTTTAGGATCCAATCATAGAATGAATCAATTATATTTTATTGGTTCATAAAATTGTTCCTTATAAATACCAAGATATCCACTTAATTGACTCATCACATTACATCATATAAAGTTCTTCTGTATAGACCTTTATCCAAATTTGATAACAATTTTCATCTTATGACTATTAATATTATCCACAAGAGTGGGTGTTGATTCATCTTTCCATACTAGCCATCTAATTTAATTGTCCTAATAGGCCATCAAATATAAAGAACCCATCGACATAGTTTTCTAAGTTATGGCACCTCAAGTCTTTATTCTATAGGGTCTTAGCTTATCAACCTAATGTAATTCAAGCATGATACTTAGCACAACAATGACTACAATATACATCAGTATCAATAAGATTTCAGGTTCATTATAAATCAAGGCATACTTAGATTCCAAGACCTTCTTACCATCGCTATATCATAAGGTGTGTAGTAATAGTCTAACATTCACAAGAGACAAAACATAACATCTTATCTCCTTTATTCTTCCTACATCTAACCATATTCATGTTATTAAGATTTATGCTAAGGTACGAGGGAAGGGGCCTTACAACTTAACATCAATCACAAATATCACATAGATCATACTATTAGAAATATAAGAAGAGTAATTAAGAGGGGAGGGGTGAATCATTTACTACAAAAGTAAATCCCTTATCCCTTAGATCTCAATAAAAATCAAACATAAACTATATTCTATTGTTACTTGATTAAAACTAGTAAATAGTGTAACTCGTAAGTACTAACAATCAATTATAACTTGGAAATAACTAAATGAACTGATCTTAATGTCATTTACCTTAAATTTAATTTAGTTACATAATCATAAAATAAATATCATGAACACAAGTGACAACAAGATTTAATGTGGAAACCCAATCTAAGATTGCAACTAGTTAGTGATTTTCACTCTTCTAAAGTGATAACTATTAGAAACCAACCCTATTAAAGGTTACGAAACACACTAGACCTTGTTATTAGATTTGATCACCCTATTAGGAGTGGCCTTGTTAGAGGTTTTTAGATACTTCAATATAGAAATGCTACCTTGTTAGAGGATTTACAAATAGCTATTAAGAAAACTCTGTTAAGAGATATAGAACACTACTACAATGGTTAGAGAGTAATAATTAAATGACCTGATATATGATGCAACTAAATTTTTTATTACAAATCTTAATTTTGGTTTTTATACTTGATTGTTTCTAATCAAATCTATCTTTGAAACTCAATAAGAATATTCTACCTATCCTTCTAATTCACTTCCTCTAAGCATCTTCAAATCTTCTATTATGTTCCACAAATTCAATTCTCAACTTGACCTTATATTTATATCTTACACATTGTCAACTTGGCCTGGATATAACTTAGAATACTTATTATTAATGCAAGGAGGGTAAGAATAACTAGGACCAAAGGCACACACATCAATCCAAGCCAACCTTGCAGAGTTAATAGAATGGAAGAAAACACACAAAGAGAACAACACCATAGAGAGAGAACAAGATTCTTTATTAATTCATCAAATAATCAGAATGCATCCCTAATTGTAAGGCCTTCTAGGTTACAACCAAATAAACAATACATTTAAGATCCAATACCCAACTTCATATTCGCACTTCTAGATACATATGCAACAAACTTGTTTAGTCCTCTAAAATCTCTAAGTCTCTAAGTCTTCTCCTCCCCTAACTCTGAGCCTAAACACCCTATTTATACTTACCAAAATGGCTTAAAGAAGATTACAGAACATTAAAAAATAGAAAGGCTACCCTAAAATGGTCTACACATGTCCCAAGACAAGATCTCATCATTAAAGTCATGATCAGAATTAATCTCACAATTTGGCTCTCATTAAGAACCAAAACATGGAAAACTTGTCCAAAATGCTAACACTCGGCATCAACAAGAACACTCAACACATGAAGGATCACTTAGCACATGAAGGATGACTTAGCACACATTGAAGAACTCAACACATACTATAGAGTGAGATGGGATAACACTTTAACCGAAGGTTAACATGATGTGGGATAACTTCAACTCATCAGATACTGCAAAATTACTAGCACTTGGCAATTGTTGCAACTTGACAATGACTGCAACTTGGCAACAACTGGTAGAATGAACACAAATGAGTAGGATTACATGTCAACCCAAGATGATCCTACATCAAATATTCATCTCCATAGTTGGCTAGAACCAACAAAAAAAATCAACTAAACTCAATATCCCAAACCAAAAAAATCTTTCATTAGCCAACCCTGCTCGGTAGACACTAACTAATAAATGATTTTCCTATGTTAACCAAGTGAACTCAATTAACACTGCATATCCATAGATTTTCTTTGTTAATTAAGTAAGCTTGGTTAATACATTTCCCATCCAGCATTTCCTTCATGAATTGAGTGAGCTCAATTAACACTCAACTTTTGCTAACTTCCCTTTGATGCCCGAGTGAACTCAATAGATATTGTCTTCTAAACATGGCAAAATCTGGAATGCTTAGCAAACATAGAAAACTATCTTCATTGCCTGAGTGAGCTCAAGATATATTGACTAACAATCATATGACATTTAGTGTAACATCAAAGACAATACACAATTAACTAATTATTTTTAGAAATCTTCTTCTTTGGCATTGATGGCAACACAAAATGTCATAATAAAATGAAATTTTAGAGAAAGAATAAGGTAAGGAACATATCTTTAGTTTCATTTTGATTCTCATTTGTGAGATTCTCTTTATCAATGTGAACTCCCTCTACCTTCAGTTTCACCATTTATCAGCCAAAACTTTGTCTTGAACATCTTCTTGTGATAGATAACTTTCCTTCTTTGATATTAGACCAAGTTCTCCCTCTTTAACATTTTTGCAAGTAATAAAATTTCTATGAAATATATACTTTCCCTCTTTAGAAAATTTCTATGAGATATGACAACAAACTCTCCCTCTTTGACATCTCATGCCAAAGACAATATTCAGTGAATATTAATGTAGCCCATGTACTAATTCATTTGCAATGTGCCTTTATCAATATTGCATCAACTAACTGATCTTCGACATGCTTTGGTTGATGCATCACTAAACTTCAATTAGTGAACTTTAGATAAGGGATTGACCCCTAACTTACCTCTTAGATACAAAAATGCATCCTTAGAGAATGGCTTAGTGAATATGTCTGCAATTTACTCTTTAGTATTCACATATTCTAGTCTTACCTCTTTATCTTGTAACAATTCTCTCAAAAAATGATATTTTATAGAAATGTGCTTGGTTTTGGTATACATTATAGAATTTTTTGATATATTAATTACACTAGTGTTATCACAGAAGATAACCATTGAATTCTTGATCTCTAGCTTCATACATGCAAATAGTTTCTTGAACCAAACAAATTGGAACAATTAACTAATATTGCAACATATTTTGCATCTACTGTGGATTGATAAATATAATTTTTCTTCTTTCTTGTCAAAGACACTAGTCTTTTACCAAGAAATAATTCTCCACCACTAGTGCTCTTTCTATCATCAACACTTCCTACCCAATCAACATCTGTGAATGCTTTCAAATCTAGATTGCCTCCTTTCTTGTACCATAGTCCATAGTCTTCAGTACCCTTTAGATACCTCATGATTCTCTTGATTACCATCATTTAATTTTCTTTGGGATTTGATGAGAATCTTGCCACCATACTAAGTGTTAATTTAATATCAAGCCTTATATGAACTACATATTGCAATTTTCCAATCATTGATCTATATATGGTTTGATCTACCTCTTTGGAATAATCATTTTTGGAAAGCTTATGTCTAGTAGACATAGATGTTCCAACTTTTCTTAAATCTTCCATTCCAAAATTCTTTAGTATCTCCTTAATATATTTTGATTGAGTAATATAGATATCATTATAACAAAGAATTTTATCTCTCCAAATATGGACATCTCAAATTCTTTACTCATCTCTTTCAAAAATGCCTTGCATAAGTCATCATTTCCTATAAATAATGTGTCATCCACAAAGATTTTTGCCAACATAATATTTTTTTTTGGTTCTTCTTTGATATATAGGCTACTATTATCATTTGTTATTTGAAAACCAATATTTATCAAGTAGTTATGAAGTCTTTCATACCAAGCTCTAGGAGCTTGCTTGAGACCATATAATGCTTTGTGTAATTTATAGAGCATATCATTTTTGCTAGGATCCACAAAACCTTCAAGTTGTTCTATGTAGACTTCCTCTTCAAGAATTCTATTCAAGAATGCACATTTCACATCGATTTGATAAACTTTAAATCCTTTATGTGTGACATAAGAAAGTAGATTTCTAACATCTTCTAGTCTAGCAATAGGAGAAATTTTTTCACCATAATTAATACCTTCTTGAGAATAATCTTTACAAACTAACCTTCCTTTGTTTCTTGAAACTTTTCCATCTTCATTCAGCTTATTTCTAAAAAATCACTTTATGCCAATAACATTTTTATCGTTGGGTCTAGGAATAAGATTCTAAGTATTATTCCTCTTTATCTATTCTATTTTTTCATTCATAGCCTCAATCCAATTTTTATTATCCAAAGAATCTTTATCATTTCTATGTTCAAATTCAACAAGCAAACATGTAACTTTCTATTTTTTTCTTTTGATTGTTTCATCTGATTTGTCTCCAATGATCTAATCAGGTGCATAGTGCCTTCTCACATATCTTGCTAAGATAGATATTTTGGATTTACATGTGTTCCACTAACCTCTTCATGATCTTCTATATCAAGCTCAAGTCCCACTATCTGTGACTCAGGTCCATCAAATGGAGTTTTCTCTAGCAATAGCTTGGTAGATTCTAATTTTGACTCGGGTCCTTCAGACTATGACTCAGGTTGCAATGGTTGCAACTTGATATCTTTTAGATATTTTGGGGACTCAGGAGTTGAGGCCTCCTAATTTCTAAATAGATTTGGCAATATATCATGTTGATAGTTAAAAAACCTTCTATAATCCTTAGGTTCTTTCCTACTTTCGTCTTCACTCTTTTCTACAAAATCAACAATTCTCACATGTGCACTTTCTATGATCTTATTAGTGGATAAATTCAAAAATTTATATACTTTACTTCTATAGGAGTATCATAGGATTATACCTTCATCATCTTTGACATTAAATTTACCTTTCCTAGATTCCTTCAAAACATCACATTTTCTACCAAATACTTTCAAATAACTTAAATTAGATTTGTAGTCATACCATAGTTGAAAAGGAGTTTGATTTGAGTCTTTCTTAAACTATACTCTATTCAAGGTATGCACTATAGTATTGATCACGTCCTTCCATTATTTGATTGCAACTTTCTTTTCTATCATCAAGGTTCTTGCATAGTCCATGAAGGATTTGTTCCTTCTTTTAGCTATACCATTCTATTGTGGTGTACCAAGGGCTAATACTTTTCTTTTAATTCCTCTTTCAATGTAGAATTCATTAAAATCATTGGAAATGAATTCACTCCTTCTTTCTAATCTCAAATACTTTAGCTTCTTTCATGTTTCTTTCTCTACTCTTGCCAAATACTACTTAAATTATTTAAAAGCTTTAGATTTTTTTAGATACACTATAGTCATCATTCTTGAATAGTCATCAAAAAATAAAATAAAAAATTAGTCTCCAATGTATCTCTCTATTCCAATAGGTTCATAAAGGTCCTAACACAATGCAAGGTAGGAGAATCCCCAAAGGAGATGTCCTAGCCCCAAACAAATAACCACCATGTCGAAAGACAACAAAAAGAAGAAATCATGCAAGATCTAATACCAAATCAAAAAATTTATTCATAGATATAACTAATTACATGCAAAATGCTTGGCTATAAGACCTTTTGGGTTAGGGTCAACTACAAACAATAATTACAAAATTAGTTCTACAAGATCCAACTTAGAAACCCAATCCTAGCTAGTCCAAGTACACAACTAGATAAGAACACGTAGAAGAATCCACACTTGCACCCTCAGGTCCACCAAGAAATCCTCTAGTTCTCAAGTTGCAACCCTAGCTTTTCAAAATTTACATCTACCCTTTATCCCCTTCTTCAAGCTGGAATGATCATCTAAAGACTTCACAAAAACCCTTTACTTATACCCAACTATGCCACAAGTCATCCCAGATCATTACAACTTAAATTAAATCCCTTACATTAAATATAGGCTGAGCCACAAGTTGACTATGACACTAAATTAAATGCCAAAAGTCAACTCATAGAAAACTTGGCACCAAAATAAACCAAGACCAAGCCGCATTAATAAATTTCTAAGCAAAGCCAAGCTCCATAGGCCATGCCAAGTTCCAAACCATGCCGAGCAACCAATGACCATGCCGAGCAACCAAAGACCATGCCAAGTTCTAGACCATGCCAATCAACCAAAGACCATGTCGAACACCAGTATCTACCAAGTTCTATAACACTTAAACAAAATTTCTCCAAACATACAAGATTGCAAGAAAACCCAAGATGCTCCTGCATCAGACACCCTAGGTTCAAAAAGATATTCTCAATAGTTGGAAGAACATCTTCTAGGATTCAACACATAAATCCCAAATTGGTTCTTCACATACATATCCTCCAAGTCTTTAACTTGTACACTCTTTCCTTTATTCTTCTTCTACTTCTTCACATCAATCCTTGGTGTGCTATAGGTCTAATTTCCATACTAATCTCCAATGTTCTTAGAATCTGCCAACTCAACTTGGTTGCCAATACTCAAGTTCCCCCTAGTGAGCTCTTCATTCTACAAAGGAATCGGGAAAAATGTAGTGCCACCTTTCTCAATAGTAAACACATTCTTGACACAATCATGTAGAGCTCTACAATCATATTGCCAAAGTCTACAAAGAAACACATGACAATTTTTCATGTCCATAATATCACACAACACTTGATCCTTATACTACCCAATCTAGAAATCAACAATACATTTCTTCCTCACTTCTAAAGCATGTTCACCTTGCAACCAGCCAATCCTATAAGGATAAGGATGTCTCACTCTCTTTAGACCATGTTTTTGAACCATAGCCTCAAAAACAAGGTTATTAGTACTACCACCATCCACAATCACCTTGCAAACTCTACTACCAAACTTACAACAAGTCCTAAACAAATTACTCCTTTGACAAGATTCTCTTTAACCAACCAATACTCACTGAGCTAACAAATTGTCTCCTTGCTCAGGTTGATTGCCTTGAACTACAACCTCATTCACAACAATAGCTATCCTACCAATTAGACATTCTAAAGATCTATGCCCTTCTTTCCCACATTTGAAAAATTTATCTTTAAACTCACCTCTACCTATCATCCTTTTTTGATTAGCAGGTTTTGGTTCACCTTCAAAACTTGGTTTAGCTTGTGCCAAACTATCTTGATTCTCCTTCCCTCTAGTGTTACCATGACTTTTCCTTTTCAACTTATCTTCTACCTTTAGAGCATACTAATAAACATCCTCAACTAAGTAAATATTCAGCATACAAACCTCATCCTAAATATTGAATCTCAAAACATTAATGTACTGAGCTACCTTTTTCTTTGACAATTCTCTATGTCCAAACCGAATAGTCAACTTGTAGAATTCCTCAGTGTAATCTTTCACAGTTATATCTTTCTATTTCAGATTCTACAACCTCTTAAAAAAATTGAGTCCATAACTAGCAAGAAAGAACTTAGCCTTCAACTTACTCACACCATCACTCTCCACCTAGTGATCTTCATTTCACCTTATTCTTCTCTATCTCTTTGGAGTTCCTTCCACCAAAGAGCAGCATGTCGCTTCAAATTACTTTGTGCTAACCTCACTCCGAGTGGATTCTCAATATCCTTAAGCTCAAAGTAGTCTTTTGATTCACAAATCCAATCAATCAGGTCTTCAAGATTCAAAGTATCTAAAAAATTAGAAACTTCCATCTTATGCTACAGCTTCAATTGAAATCTAGGTCTACCAAATTGACTAGCCCTAGTTCCAATAGGCCTCTCCATATGATCAATTCTATCCTCACCACTAGATCCAATAGCTTCAAAGTCTTCAGGAACTTTCTCACAACTACCTTCAGTGCCCACATGCCTAGGTACACCACCTAAAGCACTTACAATTTCAGAAATCTTGTCACTCTTCATTGATGTTATCTAAGATCTAAACTCTGCTCTTAACCTCCTCCATCTTAGATTTGAAATCTAGTTTAACCTTCTATGAGATCCTTTCTTCCATAGCATCACTAGGATCATCAATTTCCATAGGGTCCAACCTTCTCAAAGGTATCTTCCAAAAAATTTCAAATCCTTAGCAATAGATCCACCAACCTAGATGATTAATCAACCACAAGATCAACCTTCTCTACAAATCCTGGTGTAGACTACATTATCTTTCACAATCTGTCAACACACTTAGAAAAACTTTTTCTCTGATACCATTTGACATAGCATAAGGTAGGATAATCCCCAAAGGAGATGTCCTAGCCCCTAACAAATAACCACATAGTGGAAACACAACAACAACAAGCAATAATGCTAGATTTGATACCAAATCACAACTTTTATTCATAGTTATAACTAATTACATGTAATATGCCCAATTGTAAGGCCTTCTAGGTTAGGGCCAACTACAAAAAGAAATTACAAAATCAATTCTACAAGATCCAACAAGATACAACTTACAAAGCCAATCTCAAATACATAACTGGATAAGAACACCAAAAAGAATCCACACTTGTACTCATAGATCCACCAAACAATCCTCTAGTTCTCAAGCCATAGCCCTAGCTCTTCAAAATTTGCATCTACCTTTCATCCCCTTCTCAAAGCTAGAATGATCACCTAAAGACTCCACAAAAACTATTTACTTATACCCAACTAAGCCACAAGTTAGCCCAAATCATTACAAACTAAATTAAATCCCTTATATTAAATATAGGTCAAGCAACAAGTTAGCTATGACACTAAATTAAATATCCATACATAAATTAAATGCCAAAAGTTAGATCATAAAGAACTCAACACCAATAGAAACCAAGATCAAGCTGAGCACTAGTAAATTCCTAAGAAAAGTTGAGCTCCATAAACCATGTCGAGTTTCAAATCATGCCAAGCAATGAAAGATCATGCTAAGTTTCTAGACCATGCCAAGCAACCAAAGACCATGTCAAGTTCCAGACCATGTCGAACAACCAAGGACCATGCCAAACACTAGTATATGCCAAGCTCCACAACACTTAACTAAAATTCCTCCAAACATGTAGGATTGCAAGCAAACCCAAGATGCTCTTGCATTAGGTTTGTATGAACCAACTCCAAGACTTCTTCTAAATGATAGTTCTTTCTTTTGAATCTAGTCTTTCTCATCTTTCCAATTTGACAATTTTTGCTTAAACCCATATCAAGTTTCCTCAAACTAGGAATACCTCTTACTCTTTTCATTTTTCTTATCTTTATTAGATTATCAAAGTTCACATGACATAACCTTTTATGCCATAACTAGCTTTCATCTACTTGAGAAATAAAACATGAACTTTCATTGAGATGTAGGTAGAATAGGTTATGTTTTGTTTGTTTGCCAGACCCAACCAAATTTCCTTTTCCATCCAATAGTTTTTCCTTCCCATTCATAAATTTAACCTTGAATCCAATGTTATTCAACTATGCTACACTTAGTAGATTATGCTTTAGTCCTTCAACCCAATAAGCATTATCACATCTAAGTTAATTGGTTAGTGAGATACAACCTTTTTCTTTTGTGCAACAAGGTTCATTATTTCCAAATCTCACACTTCCACCATCATAATGTTCCATGTGTTCAAATTTTTTTTTATCACCATTCATATGATGTGAGTAACCACTATCAGTAATCCATGTATCATTCTTTCTAACATGAGAGAAAAGTGTCATTTTATCTCTTTCATCATCAAATTCATCTTTTATAGCAATATATACCATTTCGTCATCTTCACTACTATATGAATCTTTAGCCATAAAACAAGATTTCTTACCTTTATCCTTGTAGTCCTTGAAATTCTTGAAATCCTTCTTGCCTTTGTACTTGATGTTCTTCTTTTCATGTCCATCTTCTCTATTTTGGCACCTTGCAATAATGTGTCCAATTTCTTCGCAAGAGAAACATATTATAGGGATTTTACCTTTATACTTTCACTTTCCTTTGGAATACTTTCTTGCAAGCAATGCTTCAATGGCTTCAAGATCACTATTAGAATTTTCTTCCTCTTCACTTTCAAATTGTTTTTGTCTAGTTCCTTAAGCTTTCTTCTTGAGTGATACGTTGGCTTCAAATACAGACTCAACATTGCTAGAACTAGGAGTATAATTATCATAGTTGTCTAGTTCAAATGTTGTTAATCTTCCCACTAAAGCATCTAGATTTATCTTAGTATTTGGATCACATCTCATCTCTTGAATAGAAGATACTCTAATTACATAGATAGGAAGAAGGATTATGAGTACCTTTCTTACAACTATTTTGTCATTAGTATCTCCTCCAAATTCTTTGATTGCACTCACACTTGCTTTAATTCACTCAACATATTTTGAAATGTTTTCATCCCCTCTCATCTTCATTTGATCAAATTGTCCTCTCAATATTTTTGCCTTGGCTCTTTTTATGTTTTCATCACCTCAATAGATGTCTTTCAGTTTGGTCAAAATTTCACAAGTATTAGTGCAACCTTTGACCTCATCAAATTTAACATAGTTAAGAGTTGATGCTATGTCAATCATCATGATATTATGATTTTTATTTTCAAAAATTTCTTGCACAGTCATTGCACCAATATGATATTTGTAAGAATTCCTTAAATATTTCAAACCTAAATCATTGATGGTTTCTAGATGCAATTTCATGAGTTCTTTCCATGATGCAAATTTTTCTCTACTCAACTTGGGAATCTCTTTTCTAAAATACATTCTAATCTTTAGCTTAAGTCCTTGAAACTTCCTTGCAAGCACCAAAATCTCTAATACCAATTGTTTGAAATATAAGAGGAGTAACTAAGAGGGGAGGGGTGAATCAGTTACCACAAAAATAAATCCCCAATCCCTTAGATGTCAATACAAATCAATCATAAATTGTATTCTGCTATTACTTGGCAAACACATAGGCACTCAGTTAACTGTAGTGCCTGCCCCTAGTTCGCATTTCTGTTATCATTGTCAAATTCTTTTAGGTTGATTTTATGCATTGATTAGTTTTAGAGATACTAGATTTGTAATATTATGATATTATTTCATGATTTTGATTACAAATGTATCGGTTATAATTGTTTAGTTGATTTCATTTCACATGACGTTAATGATATTTTGATGATCCTAGTTAGTAAATGTGTTTTCTTTCATAAAAATGTTAACAGGATGTCTTTAATGATGATTATGTTGTATTGATAGAGATGCATTATTATATGTACGCATTTGATGTTAGACTTGTGATTTTTACGATACTTACCCCATACTTGCATGTGTATGGTGCGAGTGTTTATTTTATCTTTCTATCTAAAGTGTTTGATGTGGTTAGGGGAGGGAGTCATAGTCACCTGCTAGTCAGGATCTACATGATGAACCACTCCCCGCCATTGTCTGTTTAGTTTAGATATATTATATACATGTACATGCTCGTCTTTTATGCAGGATGTAAGTACCGGGCATCGACTTCCCTGAATTGCCAGGATGAGCGTGCCCTATTACAAATACTCAAATGGTGATAATGGAAAGATAATAATTAGGTCCAATCCTAGCCATAAGCCTATAATACTTGTCCTACAAGGAGGACTCGTAACAGACTGTCTACCCTTTTTAAAATCTGTGAGTCTTTTGTGCGTATGTTGTTTTGTGAGTCTTTGATGAATTTCTATTAATTAAGTCTAATTAATAGATTAAATTAATAATTTAATTTAATGGAGAATTATGATGAATTTTTGAATATTTAATTATATTTAATTAATTGAGAAATTAATTAAATATAAAGAATTGAATTCGAAGATAAAAGCTATAAGTTTAAATTTAGAACGTGATAATATTTATTTAATTTAATAATAATATATTTAGAGTTCATTTTTAAATAAATGCTAAATATTATTGTTATTTAAGTTAATAAATATTTATCAAATTTAAACGTTCAAAAATAAATTAAGAAGTTAAAAGATATTAAATTATGAAAAAGATTTAAGTTCGCATGAATGAGTTGAAAATAAAAGAAATTAATTGAAAAGATTAAACATGTGAAATTAATAAAGATATTTAATTGCATTAAGTGCGCATGAGATTTATAAGTTATAAATTGATTAAAATAGAAGTTGAGTGGAAAGTTAAATAAAGTAATTTAACAATTCACTTAAAGTACATGAAGGAATAATAAAAGAATATCTTAATTAAAAAGAAAATTAATTGTGCATGAATGAATTAATTAAATAAAGTAATTATTCTAATTTAGATTTGTGGGGATAGAAACCTAAAGGTAATTAGATTCTATATTAGAGGGATTTGAGGGTTCATTTTTGGAGGGAGAGTTTTTCAGACACAAGTTTTTCAGGGGACACACAGGTCTATGACGAGCAATTCGAAGGGTTTGGAAAGAAAAGAATTTTACGTGGCTTGAAAGATTTTGCTTGCGGTAGGAAGTTGCATTTAGTTGTCAGAGGTTAGCATCAGATCCAGGTAGGATCTTGTGATCTAATTGTATAGTAGTTTTCGCTTTTCAAACTTCTGTCTGCTCTGTGTCTTTTGCATGTGTTGTTTTCCTGGTATGCAAATATTTGTTCTTGATTGAGAAATATCTGTACATGGACTTAGATGGATACATCGCTGAGGTTACTTTAGAGAGTTATATTTTATTAGACATAAGATTGAATAAGAAATCAAGCAAATACGAAATTCTATTTGGATATTGAAATCGAATTTTTAGTAGAATGAAAACAAATTTTATTGTTTAGAATTTACTGATTAATCAGGGTTTCCATACCAATTCTGTATTAGAATGCTTTTAAAAAAATAATATGTTTTATTTAAAACGAGGAATTGGATTAGAAGCTTAAATTTTATTTTTAAAATAAAATAATATTTATTTATATAATTTGAAAAGATTGTTTTAAAATGCTTACTAAACAATAACATTTTTAAACAAAATTTAATTCTAATTAAACAAACAAATTTAAAAATAAAAATAAAAATAAAATTAAAAAATATATATATATATATATATATATTATAAGTGGGGAGGGTTTTTACCCACCCCTCTACTTACCTTCTTGGTTGGCGGTCCTCATGCGTGCCTTGACTGCGATGGGGAGCCGCACGACTTGACTGCAGCCGTAACTGTTCGGCTTGCAATGATTTTTAAAATCGCATGGGTGTTTGGTTTATATATAAATTTATATATAATTTTAATATTATAAAGTTTTTAATAATATTTTTTATTTAATAATATATTTATTAATTAATGTTAATATATGTTTTTAATATATATGTTAGATGTTATTTAATATATATATTAAATACTAATCAGTTTTAATTTATTAAATGTTAATTTTATTAAATTAAATACTATTTAAATTGTATTTAATTTAAATAATTAATTATTGATGTTATTAAATTTGAATTTTTATTAATTTAAATTATTAATTATTAATATTGTTAATAAAATTTATTAATACTTATTAATAATTAATTAAATAATATCAATATAGTTTTATATTTAAAATTGGTAATTAACCTAATTAAATTTAGTCTAATTAAGGTTAATTAATAAAGAATGTTATAAAATGTAGTTCTAATTTATTTAGTTATTATTTAATAACTCAAATAATTTATTTATCTTTGATTATTTTTGGAAAATTTACTTTAATCAAGTAGGAGTAATTGCACAAAATATAATAAGAATGGGGTGATTCGTAAGGGGTAACTATGAACTTCATCTACTTAAACCATACATCAGATTGGAAACCGAAATTTTATATTAACCCAACAATGTGTTTTCAAGATCAATTTCAACTATGATACCTACATTAAAAATTAAACCTTTGTGTTTTCAAAACATAATGTACTAAGAAAGCTACTTGGTTGGTGTTCTATATTTTATGATCTGGGGTTTGACCTAGTTTGACCAGTCTAGGATGTACACCAGAGGTTTTGTGAGATTTTTTGTATACTATTTATGGGACTAGATGTTGTGATGTGTTTTGTGATTCATATTGGAGATTATATTTATGAGGTTTATCTTGTGGAGAAATTATGTGTACTTGGATGGGAGAACCATCTTGTTATCAGGTTGTCTGTTAAGGAACCGAGTTTGATCTTTATGGGTGTTGTGGTATGGGACACAACTGTGTTTTTTATGTGCTTAGGAGAGGTTGTCTAGGTACGTGACTTGGGAGTGGCTTGCATAGGGGTCTGGGACCCAAAGTGGTCAGTACCAAGGTAACCTAATGCAAGTTATGTAATAAGTGATAATCTAGTAATTAAATTTTATGGGGGGAAATGCACTAAAAAGATAAGTTAGAGATTTGATCCACCCATGCCTTGAGTGCTTGTATAGACTAAGGATGGGAATGAGATGAGTGCCTCGTCTTCTTGAGAGGGCTTTCTAGTTTTTCATATGTGTGATGTTGAGGGTCCGGGGTTCAAAGTAACCAATCCTGGGTAACTCAACACTTGAGGGTCCGGGGTCTCTTAAGAGATCAGTTCAGGGTAACTCAAGTAGCCATGTGATGACACTCCCTAGTATGTAGCATGAGTTTCCTCTGTAGATTTTGTGTATGTCTGGTGGTGTATTTATTGTTGGATGTGTTTATTGTGGTTATTATTTTCATTGAGAATGATTGGTGATTCATGGATAATGTACTTTTGACATGTGGCTTTTGACTTGAGGTGATTGTCTTTTGTTGACTTTATCTTGTGATCTTGGTATTTGGTTTATACTTGGTTCGTTATGATGTTGTTTATGTGGTGTCAATATTGGATTGAGTGTTCTTACTTTTGGATTATTTTATCTTCTTGAGTAGTATGTGTTACCTTTGAGATAGTTTTGGCTAGTAGGTATTCCATGCCTAGGAATGTTTTATGTTTGATAGCCGTTTGTGGATCGTTCATTATCTTCCCTGCACGGTGGGAGTGGAAGCCTAACTAGGTAACCACGCAGTTGGGAGGTAGTGCCTTCTTACCATTTGGGTCCCCCTTCACATTGCTAGCTGTTGGATGTTCGTTGCAGAAGATGTACCTTTATCATTCTTATTTCTTATCTTAGAGACATCTTTTCTGATGATGTATATATGTTATCATGTATTCTGATTTATTGTATCTATTTTCACATACCCTGCGACATGTGCAGTAGATGTTATTGATTGGATGTACTTTCATTGTATTGTTTATACTTATGCATTTGCTTATGCGATTATGTATCTGTTATTTCTTTATGTTCTTGAGACATTGTACTTGGAACTTAAACTAATTAATTTAAAATTATTAAATGTGACTCAACATAAAGGAATCCTTGAGGAATTGAAACTGTATCTGTAATTGAAAATGTGTATTTGATATGTATGTTCTTATTGCTTCCGCATTAATGTTATCTTGATGTTGCTTAAACTTTAAAAAAAAAAAAAATATAGTTTAGTAAACATTGTAACATATTAGGTTTATTTCTCTTGGGTTCTCGAGCGGGGTGTTACATTAACACTAGAAAATATTGTAACTTGGTAAGTATTGAGAATCAACTATTACTTGGCAATAATTGAATGAACTAATATTAGTATGATTAACCTTAAATTTAACTAGTTTTTCATTCACATAAAATAAATAACATGAACACAAGTGACACTGAGATTTAATGTGGAAACCCAATTTGGGTAAAAGTGCCAATTGTAACTAGTTATTGATGTTCACTCTTCTGAAGTGAGCCCTATTAGGAGTCAACCATGTTAAAGGTTACAAAACACACTATCATGTGTGACCCTATTAGAGGATTTGATCAGCCTATGAGGAGTGGCCTTGTTAGAGGTCTTTAGGCACTTCAATCTAGAAATGTTACATTATTAAAGGATTTACAAATAATTGTTAATACAACTTTGTTAAGAGATTTAGATCATTGCTACAATGGTTGGATAGGAATAATGAGATGACCTAATTTATGATGCAACTAAATTGCTAATTACATATCTCAATTCTAGCTTTATACTTGATCCTTTCTAATCAAATGTGTCCTTGTAGTTCAACAAGGATATTCTTCTTATCCTTCTAATTTGCTTCCTCTAAGAATCTTCAAATATTCTTTTGTGTTCCACACATTCAATTTTGAACTTGACCTTATATTTATATCTTACACATTATCAATTCATCTTGAATAAAACTTTGAATACTTAATATTTACCTTCATAGTTGGCTAGAACCAAAAAAAAAATCAATTAAGCCTAATATACCAAAAAAAGAAAATTTTTCATTAGCCAACTCTACTCGGTAAACACTAACTCAAATGATTTTCCTATGTTAACCAAGTGAACTCAATTAACACTTCATATCCATAGAGTTATTTTAGTAATTGAGTGAGATCAGTTAACTTTGGTTCCATTTAATATTTTCTTCATTAACCGAGTGAGCTTGGTTAACACTCAACTTCTACGAACTTCTCTTTGATGCTTGAGTAAACTTGGTAGATACTATCTTCTGAACTTGGCAAACTTTGGAATGATTGGTAGACATAGGAAACTATTTTCATCACCCTATTGAGCTCAGAATACACTAACTAGAAATTATATGAATTTTTTCATAACATTAAAGAGAATAAATAATTAACCAATTCTTTTCAACAGATACATATGTTGTGCACTTATCTTTGCAAGATAAGATCTTTGCTTATACCTTGCACATTCATAATTTACTGCTTAGTTGGTCATCATGCTTTCAAACACTTGACATAATATAAAACAACTTATGGAATAATATCCACATAGTCGGCTCATCATGACTTAGTAATTATTTTTTCACCAAAATAATTCCTCGATTCATACAATCCAATTCTTTGCCATGCTCTGTTAAATACCCGTATTGGTATTTCAATCATAACTTGCGCTATACTATTTGTACACACTTGCGCACTGGTATACATCATCATGAAACTATCATAGAACTTTCCTCAACTATGCATAAGCTAACTCTGAATGATTCATCCATACACATCACAGAACTGTCTAACACTCATGCAATTCTCTATTTCTAAATGCATAAATGAAATGTTGAATATGTTATAAATAATAGCCCACTAAGATAACTAAGAGGGGTGAATTAGTTATCCAATTAAAATATTTATCGACCTTAATTAATCTTAACCATGCAACCAAAGTAAACAAAAACTATAACTAGATGCACATACACAGTTACACCAAATTTGTTAACTAGGGAAACTCTTGATCAGAGGGAAACTCCAATGGGAATCATGCCCACAAAAATATACTAACATATATATTCCTTATTAGAGGATGGACCCTATTAGGAGTCTATAAACACATTCAGTACATAAGAGCCCTTGTTAGGAGACTTTGAATCCCTATTATGAGATTCCAACCATGTTGGGAGTTGTAGAAGGTAGAAGGATCCACTATCCAAATAGCTTCTAGGGAAAGACCATTGAACTTCAGTGTCCAACTGATATCTCAACTATTCCTTGCTGAATAATTGTTTATACTATGCTTTATCCTCTTTCATCTATCCTATCAACTAGACCAATCAGTGGGTGAATGCACAAAGTTGGGTCGCAATTCCATGGAAGTCAAATCCACAAAATGAAACTTCTTAGAAATGGGTACCCGATTTTAAAAAATGGGCACCCATTTTTGGTTCGGGTGCTCGACCCTAAATTTAAAAAATGAGCACCCATTATTTTTAAAAATCAGGTACCCATTTTTTATTTTCAAAAAATGGGTACTCGTTTCTCAAAAAAGAAAAATTTAAATTTTTAAGAAACAGGCACCCGTTTTGTAAAAATAAAAAATGGGTACCCATTTTTTAAAAATCGGGTACCCATTTTTTAAAGTAAAAAATGGGTACCCGTTTCTTAAAAATTCAATTTTTTAAGTTTTTGGCAGATTTTACATGCCACTTTTAGCTTTTCAAAATGGGTACCCATTTTTTGAAATTCAAATAACGGGTGCCCGTTTCTTACAACATGAGGCGAGATTTTTTTTCCTACCTCGAATTTTGGTTTGGGACAAGGTTGGTGAGACCAAGCCTATGCCTTGGCCTCTTAAGATTTGGCTAAGGCATTGAACTGACAAATTCATGCCTTGCCATAATTTTTAGAGGGTCTTCCCGATCAAATTTTTTTACAAAACAAAAACCCATTAGAGCTCTCACTGTCTTGATTTTAGAAATATAAATTTTATAGAGTTATGTTTTTATTTACTATTTTATTATTATTTTTAAATCAAAGGTGGTACCTAAATGTAAAATAGCAACGTTCACTAAAACTTTAATAACATTTTTATTTTATATTTTTTCTTAAATTAATTTATATGTCATCAATCTACATTCAATTGTTTTGAAGTTTTAAAAAAAATTGAAAAAAGTGAAATTTTGATCAAATTATGGTGTCCGTACACGAGAGGTTTTAAAATTTTCTTTTATAGCCAATTAAAAATTAATTTAAAAAAATATTCATTAAAAAATTCAAGAAAAATATTCTCATCAATCTTTGGTGTGTCAGGTAACTCCATTTAAAAGGATTCACAAAAATTCATTCATTTGTGTCAAATTATGGTGTCCGTACACGAGTGTGGTATAGTCCTGAAACAAGCATTTTGAAAAAGTGGTTTTTAAAGATCCATACCCAAAAAAAATCTATCATATGGTTATACAAATAAATTACATATTCAAAAAGAAGATTCCAGGCACTACAATTTTTATTTCTGAAGTTTTTTTATATTTAATCTCTAAATGGCTCAAATTTTGGCATCAATTGACAAAATATTTCAAAAATAGGAAAAACAATTCCACTTTTTG
Source organism: Cupressus sempervirens (assembly GCA_028749045.1). Classification (NCBI taxonomy): domain Eukaryota; kingdom Viridiplantae; phylum Streptophyta; class Pinopsida; order Cupressales; family Cupressaceae; genus Cupressus; species Cupressus sempervirens. The sequence goes on along the minus strand of CM053786.1, from coordinate 895,148,307 downwards.
GCCAAAAGTGAGACCCAACTTCTTGCACTGACCCCAGTGTCAAACTTGGTAGACTAGGTCACAAACCTCGGATCCAAATATCAAAATAAAACCTTGCCAATGAAGTTTTCTCCAACTTCACTCTACTCTAGTTATCTTCACATATTAACTTGTTTCTCTTCTATTCTTTTCTTCATGCTTCATGTAATCATTCATATAATCAAAGGAAAATGTCCTTCCTTTATACCAAATCCATAAAATGATTCCCTGAGTTGGCTATTACACCTTCTCGATTAATTATTATAGGACCTTATTAAGAACATGTTATACTTATCAATAACATCAATCAATCACCTTGTAACTTGAATAAATTTTGGTACATGTAATATTATAACAAGCAAGCTTAGCCACATCATCTCTAATATGTCTTCGATATGCCTTTAGCCTTTCTTCTCGGAATAACAACTCTACTAAGAGATATAACAAGTTTACTAGAACATGCTTTTGTAAACTCTATCTTAGAACAATCTTCACCATAACTTGCATAACTCCTTCTAGACTTAATATATTTTTCTCCTGAGGTTAGTTGCATATGATAGACAGTAGTATCTCCCATTAACCTTGCTAGTGAAAATACTCAATGATCTATCTATACCAATTTGATCTTTACCGTTTCTCTTTTGTTAGGTACCACAAAAACTACTATGTTGACATTAATGACAAACATAGTCATGAATGTAACATGTCATCATTATAATGATCTAATCATATTTCTACAATAATCCCCCATAGGAATATCATCAGCATTCATGCTTCTAAAAATACCCCCTTTGGCATTAATGGCAACATAGATGAACAAAATCTAGTTCCAAGAATACCAACTATTAAAGACTGTTGTCCTTTCTTTTGAAATCTTCTTCATCAATCATTCTCCCCCATTGATATACCTCAATGTGCTCTATAACTTCTCCATGTATCAAAGTGTTTTTCCTACAATCTCTCCCCCATTCACATCAATGTCAAAGGTTTCTACAACCATCTATCTCTACAATAATTATCTCTAGCCTACTTAAGTGTCCAAAGACACTATTCAAAACAACATCTATAAAGAGCCCTAGATGACTATGTTCATAATAGATACTCCCCTATACAAGAAGCATCAACATTTAGTCTAGACAAACAATAGTGCTCTATATCACTAGACTGATGCACTCTTACATTATCTACTTTGATGTAGGTAGGGGCATAACCCCTAGCATACCTTGAAAATACTCAAAAGTCTCTTTGGGGGAAGAGGCTTGGTGAAAATATCTGCAATCTTCTCTTTGGTGCTTACATACTCAAATTTGATTTTCTTTTCTGTAACTTTCTTTCTCAACATCTGATATTTGATAGAAATCTACTTAGTCTTAGAATGCAACACTAGATTCTTAGACATATTCACTGTGCTTGTGTTATCACAATGTATGACAACATGTTCACTGAATTCTATCCCTATATCTTTTTGCATCTATTTCATCCAAAAAAATTGATTAAAATTATTTGTTACTGCAACATACGATGCCTTTACTATACTCTATAAGATACAATTCCACTTCTTGCTTAACCAAGAAACCAATCTTCATCCAAGAAAAAATGCTCCACTACTAGTGCTCATTCTATCATCCATATTGCATGCCCAATCAACATCAATATAAGCATATAAAGTGAAATCATTAGATCTCTCATACCACAATCTGAACTTTGGTGTTCCCTTACAATATCTAAATATCCCTTTAACTACTACATAATGTTCTTCTCTAAGATTAGCTTAAAATCTTGCAACAATTCCAATTGCATTTTTCATATTCGGCCTTGTGTGACTCAAATATTGCAATCCTCCAATCATAGATCTATACTTCTTTTGCTTGATAGTAGGTGTCTCATCCCTTGTAGATAACTTGTGTCTAGTTATCATAGGTGTTCCAACTAGTTTACATGTTTCCAAACCAAACCTTTTCAATAGATATTTCAAATACTTAGTCTGAGAAATAAAGATTTCTTGTTTATCATGCACAATTTGTAATCCTAGGAAGTATTTCATTTCTCCTATCATACTCATTTCAAATTCCTTCTTAATTTCTTCTACAAACTTGTCACTTTAATTATCATCCCCTCCAAATATGATATCTTCAAAAAATATTACCAAAATCATCAATCCATCATCTATTTCTTTCCAATATAGATTAATGTCTACCATAACTTTGCTAAATCCAAGTTTTGTTAAATGCTTGTTTAGCCTTGCATACCAAGTTCTGGGTGCTTGCTTTAAGCCATACAATGCTTCCTTCAATCTGCATATCATGTCCTTTTCATTTGTTAGAGAAAATCCTTTAGACTATTCTATGTATACCTCTTCTTCAAGTTCTCCATTCATAAATGTTGACTTGACATCCATCTGGTACACTTTGAGTTTCTTATGTGCTGCATAGGCTAAGAATAACCTTACTTCTTTAATTCTTTCCATAGGAGCATAGGTTTCTTCATAATCTATTCCTTCTTGTTGTGAGTAACCTTTACATACTAATCTTGATTTTTTCCTTATAACTTCACCTTGTTCATTCATCTTGCTCCTGAATACCCATTTTGTTTCTATCACATTCTTGTCTACTGGTTTAGGGACCAATTTTCATGTCTCATTCTTCACTATCTGATCTAATTCTTCTTTCATAGCTTACTTCCAATAGTCATATTTACATGCCTCATCTACATTCTTTAGTTCTACCTAAGATATCAAACATAGTTCTTCATGTATTTTGCTTCTTGTCATCACACCTTTATCTCTATTGTTGATGATCTACTCTAGTGGATGATTCTTTTTCATATTCTTGCCACAAATAGGAGTTTTATCTCTACTCTTAGCTCTATTTTAGGTTACAAACTTTGTTCCTGACTTAGCTCTCCTTCATTCTACAAATCATTATTAGTCTCAAAGAATACTTCATCATTCATTTTAGTAATAACATTCTCACCATCATAATTGTAATCAACAATTCTTTCTTATATCATAAATTTCTCATCAACTGTTACATTTGCACTTTCAACAATAGTCTTAGTTCTGAGATTATAACATCTATAATCTCTTCTTTTTAATGAATAACCAAGAAACATACCTTCATAACTTCTAGCATCAAATTTACCAATGTCATCATCTCTTTTGATATAACATTCACTGCCAAAAATTCTAAAATACTTAACTATAGGTGAGTAACCAAACCATAGTACATAAGGGGTCTTTTTTGTGTCTTTTTGAACTTGCACTCTGTTACTGACTTGTTTCTTCTCTCTAAAATTCCATTTTTTTTAAGGGTTCTTAGAGGTGACAACTATCTTTTCATTCCATTATCTTTGCAAAAGATGTTAAACTCATTTGAAGTAAATTATCCTCCTCTATCTGATCTTAAACATTTAATCTTCATACCTGATTCATTCTTAATTCTATTCTTGAATATCTTGAACTTGTCAAATGCCACAAATTTTTCTTCAAGAAATATAACCCATATCATTCTAGAAAGGTCATCAACAATAATCATGAACTAACTTTCACTATAGAATCCTTTAGTTTTTATAGGACCACTAAGATCTGTGTGTAGCATCTCCAACTTTGTGTACTATCTCCAACAAGTTACTAGTTTTCACAATGTTGTCAAAGTTTATATGACAAAATATCTTATGCCATAACTAACTATCATCTACCTTTGCAACCAAACATGTCATTTCAATAGGATTCAACTAAAATACATTACCTCTAGATCTAGTTCCAGTTCCAATTACCTTTCCATCTTTGTCTTTGATCATGCATGTCATCTCTATGAACTACAAATGATAACCTTTATCCACTAGTTGTCCAACATTCAAAAGATTGTGTTTCAAAACATCAAAAAAATATACATCCTAAGTGTTAGTCTTACCATCAAAATTTATAGATCCAATACCTTTAACATGGCAAGCTGCATTATTTCCAATTTTGATAATGCCTTCATCACAACTTTTGAAGTCAAAAAACTTGTTCATATCACCAATCATATGATGTGAACAACCATTATCCAATCATATTTCTTTTCAACCTGTGATACCAAAGCCTTTTTCTCTGGACTTTCTTTGTTAATAGCTACAAATCCTATTTCATCATCACTAGCACTTATTGCTTGTTCATTAGAATCATTTTCCTCATTGGCATACAAATAGTCTCTATCTCTAGTTTTGAACTTTCCTTTATACTTTTTCTTTCTTTTAGGACACTTAGATGCATAATGACCAAACTCATTACAATTCTAACATTTAAATATTTTCTTACCATATTTTTCTCTTCTTACTAGAAGGGCTACTCCTTTTTATCTTTTTGTCCTCATGAAATCTACTATTGCTAGGTAAAATCTCCTCTAGAACTTGTGCTCCTTGATAGATTAGGTCAAATGATTAGGGCACTAAAAGTTGTCTCTATTCTAGACAATTCCCAAGACTCATCTTCTTCATTTGCATGCAAATGATCTCTATCTCTTCTAGGTTTGAACTTTCGTTTATCTTTTTCTCTTTTTAAGGAAACTTAGATGCATAATGACCAAACTAATTACAAGTCCAACATTTAAAAATTTTCATACCATCCTTTTCACTTCTTACTAGAAGGGTTACTCCTTCTATCTTTCTATCCTTGTTAGATCTGCTACTACTAGCAAAATCAACTCTAGCACTTGTGCTCCCTGATAAACTAGGTCAAATATTTAGGGTACTAAAAGTTGTTTCTATTTTGGTCAATTCTTTGGACCATCTAAGCTCACTCTCAACTGCTTCAAGTCTCCCAAGTAATGTTTCCTTTGTGAAATCTTTGGTATAAGAGATCAACAATTGTATCATTTGAACTACTTTCTTAAATGATGGCATTAAGCTCTTCAATATCTTCTAGATCACCTCATCATCTTTCTTGGTTCCTCCTTGAGATCTGATACCTACAATAATTTCTAATGTCTTGCCTACATATGTTCCTATAGATTCATCTTCCATCATTTTAGCATCTTGAAATGCACACATCAAACTTTCTAGCCTCATTTTCTTAGAATGTTCATTACCTTCAAAACTATATTCCAAAACCTTTCAAATCTTATAAGAAGTATCAAGTGATTTTACCTGGTTGTACTCTATTTTAGGAAGTGCAAACAATTGTGTTTCTCTAGCTCTCATGTTGCACATGAAAAGTTCTCTCTCATCCTCAGTACAAGTTTCTAGTGCATAGTGAGCAATACTTGTTTTTTTTAATTTTTCCAAGATCCAATATCCTACACCCATACACAAAATATGTGTCTTCATCTTTTCCTTCTAGCTGTCATAATTTGTTCCATCAAACTTTAGACTATCCTTTCTAAATATGTTCACCATGGATATCCCAAAGTTGTTAAACTTTATCTTCAAGGACTTGGTACTTTGATATCAATTATTAGAAATAATAGTCCACCAAGATAACTGGGGGTAGTGAAAGTCAATCAATTATTCAATTAAAACATTTATCAACCTTAATTAATCTTGACCATGCAACCAAAGTAAACAAAAACCATAACAAGATGCACATACACAATTACACTAGGTTTTTTAACTATGGAAATCCTTGATTAGAGGGAAAACCTCAATGGGAATGATTCCCACAAAGATATATATATATATTCCTTGTTAGAGGATGGACCTTGTTTGGAGTCTATAAACACATTCAATACATAAGAGTCCTTGTTATGAGACTTTGAATCCCTATTAGGAGATTCCAACCTTGTTAGGAGTTGTGCCAACCTTATTAGGAGTTGTACAAGGTAAAAGGACCTACTGTCCATATAGATTTTGGGGCAAGACTACTGAACTTCACTGTCTAATTGATCTCTCAACTATTCCTTGTAGAATAATTATTTGTACTATGCTTTATCCTCTTTTCTCTATCATGTCAACTACACCAATCACTGTCAGACCTTGTAAACTAGGTCACAAATCCAAATATCAAACCTTGGATGTCAAAATAAAACATCAACAGCAAAGTTTTCTAAAAAAATTCTGTACTCTTCTTATCTTTGGATATCAACTTGTTTCTCTTCTATTCTACTCTTCATGCCTCATGCAATCATTCATAAAATCAAAGGAAAATGTCCTTCCTTTATACCTAATCCATAAAACAATTCCCTAAGTTGGCTATTTGGTGCAAGGCCACCTAGAAACATAGGGCCCTCACCATTTAATTTTTGTTGTGTTGTGCTCCAAGAGAGCCTTTGCAAGTAGAATAAGGGTCAGTGGACCTAGGTGTGTTAGCTAGGGCTTAGGAAGTCATAAAATGTCTTTAGAAGAGTCATCAAAGGGCCTTAAAATCAAGGCATTCCTTGCCATAGGGTTATAATTAATCTAGTGATTAGGAATCTAGCCTAGGGGAGGGTCTCTAGAATGGAAATGCTAAGGGATAGCCTAAATATCAAGTGGGAAGTGTTGAAAATTGCAAGCAAGGGAAATTGTAAAAAGTTTCTATATTAAAATTTTGTAATTTTTACAACAAAAATGATGATTTTCCTTTTAGACACCATGGAGGCTGATGGAAACCCTAAGAATGAAGTAGAAAGACCTAGGAGTACATATTTAAGCTTCCCAAACCCTAAAGTGGTCAAAGGTTGCAAGTTATTGTATGAACAACATGTTGTAGCATGAGTTTTGAAGGAAAAAACAATGAAAATCTAAGTTCTTAAGACTTTTTTACATTGATTTTGTATATTGTACTAGTTGGCATTGTAGATAGGGTTGATTAGAACATCTTTTTTTTAAAAAGTTTTGTAATCACCAAAAAATGGTCATCTAGACTATTAGCCCCCTTCTTAGCATTTTGGCTAATTTAATTAATTATTTACCTAGACCAAATTACTAGTAATCAATTAATTTGACTCTAACCTATAGTGTGACTATGCTACCCTAACTTTATTATTTGATTAAAAGAACATGTCCCCTTTTAATTAAATAAAAGACCCTATTCTTCTAGCCCACTTAAAGTGCACATGTAAAGTCTTTTTCCTATTTTGCAATTAAAAGAAAAGGCTTGTGAGACTTTTGTCTTATATGACAAGTCAACTTATTTTCTATTGGTTGACTTGTGTGTGCACATGGATCCCTCCCATTTTTGAATTCAACTCTTGATCATCCACCATATCAATCTTGATCCCTACCATCTGCATGACTTGAAAAGGGAGAGAGCTTCCCCCTCAAAGGATACATCCTCATTAGAATATCATTATGCTGTAGGTTTTTTGATAGGTTTCTTGGAGCTTTGAGGAGAACATTCTACTTCTTGTCTTCATTCTTGCATTCCATCACATTTAGTTTAAGATCTTATGGCATGCTAGTATAGTTGCATAATATCTTAGTTTCCTTTGTTATAATCTAGTTCACATAACATAATAGTTAGATTGTAACACTCTCATCATTGTTTAGAATAGTTGCATTTTTGCATTATCATCCTAGCATAGTTTCATCCTTGCATTGCATATTTAAGAGTTTTTTTTACACTAGCATTCTTGCTCTTGCTCAAAGAATCTCCCATTTCATGGTTTACTAGTAAGGGATGCATTCCTAAGGCTCAATTGAGAGCCATTTTATGCTCATTTTCATGCTTGAATCTGGGTAATTGCCTTTTTATTGTTATCAATTCATTTGACAAATTTTGAATCATTTCCTCAGATGATGTGGTATTACTGGAACTTCCCTTAGTTTGAAGTTCTCACTTCCATTTTCTCATGGAAATAAAATCATCTTCAAATTCTATTGCCTTCTTTTGTGCTTCTCCTAAATCCATGGGATGTGCTCTTTTTAAGTCATAATTGACATCTAGGGGCATCACACTTATGAAGAAGGTTTTCAAATTACCAGTGTTAGAGTAAATAATTAATTTACTAATTATTTATTCTATTTACTTAAGCTTACTTAGGTAAATGCATTCATTTATTAGTTGTAGTCTAGGAGTTAGTTATAAGTTGTTGACAATATGGGAGTTTGTTCTCTCCTAAGTCATACTTATTCTCTCGCCTTATTCGAGGACTTTCCACCTCAAGTGGATGTATGCTTAATTGTCACACTTATCTCCTAGCATCTTCTAGCTTGTTTTGAAAGATTCTTGGATCTCTTTATATTTGGGCTCCCTCATTGTATTTCACATCACTTCTATTGTAAATACATTTTTTCTTGTGTTTGCGTATTTTCTCTCTTATGTTCGTTTAGGGTTTTTCCCTTGCTCCACGCTCTTCTCTCCTTGGCTTCCCTTTTACAAGTTTTCGCATGCACGTGATCTTGGACATCTTTGGAGTTGACTTTCATTAACCCCAAGATGGTATCAGAAACTCTCTGCTACTACTTGGTTGAAGGATTTTTGAAGCTGTGATTCGAATACACAAACCCTAGTTTGTTTGTGCTTTTTTCTTCAAATTGGAGGAACAACAAATTTTTTGTAGTGCCTCTCCCATTTGACTTTTGTAAGTTGTCCTGATGGATAAACCCTTGCTGATATTTTGTTGTGTTGGGATCATGATTGTGACCCTGAGTGGTCTACACCATTGAGGTGTTTAGATTTATGTTTCTGTATCAGTTGCTTTGATTATGCTTTTGACTGATCTTTGAGATTATGATGTGGTTTTTGGTTTACTGAGGTTTGTGCCAGTGGTTACCAGGATCAATGTGGTATCATGAGGTTGTTCCATGATTACCCTAAGATGTGTGTAGAGATTTCACTGTGTACTTTTTACCATGCTACACTGGACTAGGTTCCTATAGTAGTGGTTAGTCATGTTTATGACTATGGTTGTTTTTGTATTTTAAATGCCTTTTTAATGCAGAGTAAACAATCATTATTCAATGCATAAGTAATTAAATGGATTATTCTTGTTGGATTCTTTGGTTATGTGCTGTAGACATTTACCTTGTTATATTTTTGATTAGAGAGATATTTGTTACTCATGTTATGTTTACATTTGAGAGGACCCGAGGGTCAGATGCTACACTTTGATTCCAGTATTATAGATATTAGACTACTATGTTGTTCAGTTAATCATATTGCATGATGATGCCATTTTGAGATTATAGGGTGTTTTATGATGATATTTGGTTATATGGTATTTGGACATACCTCTGATTATGTTATGTGATGGATTTAATGCTATGGTTATTTACTTCATTCCTGTGTTGTTATGCTTTATGCGAACATGAGTGATGTAAATAGATTATTTTAATATAATTAAATAAAGGGTTAAATTAGGTGATTTAATGCATTTATTGCTTTGGCTATGTTATTATATGCAATTGCACTTGATCGTGTTGTTTAGTGTGCAGGATTTATATCCCTGGCAGTGGCACATGGAGTTATTGATTTAGTCATTCATATTTTACCAATGTTGCCTTTATATGGTCGACGTATCCTTAATTAAATGTTTTATTTAAACCTTTTGGTGATTATTAAATCCGAACTCATTTGCATTATGTGATTAGACTAGTAAGCGTGTCTATGCATTTAGAGTTTCGCTTTGTCGCGAAAGTTGTTCAGGAGATTTATGTGTTTTTGGGTTTTCGATCTTTTTAATTGATTTATTTTAATTTCTGGCAACTTTGCCATAGATGAATTCCTATTTATAGGAATAGCCTATTTTCGTTTGGGTTGATTCGGGGTTTAACTAAATTGGCTGGTTAAATGCCCTAATCGATTATTCACTCGAAAAGTGAATAAATATCCAAAAAGGAATTTAATTCCTCACTTCTCACTTTCAAATTGGAAAGTTGGAGAGTAAAACCCAAAATCCTCTTCATGAGGATTTACTGTTTTGTTCGTTGTGGGAGCTACGGGCATGGGATTGTCGTGAGGTTGGGCTCGTTGGATCTAGCTCGAGAAAACCTTGGATTGTCGTGATTTTCAGCTACTTTTGCGTGATATTTATTTTATGGTTTAGATTCCCGTTTTGCCCTTTTGGCTGTGAGGTAGGGCTTTCCTGTTTTATTATTTCTACTCTGTTTTAGCTTCTGTTTTTGGTAGCCGTTTGTTTGGAGGCTGAGAACTAGTGTTTCCCTCCATTTTTGTATGCTAGTTCTACCCGGTTGGGCGGGTATGAACATTTCTCTATTTTTTGAGATGAGGGTTTGGGATTTTACGCCGTTATGCTAGCCATTTTTGCATACGGTGTCCGATTTTATTTATTTTTGGATTTTTGGGGTTTTTGAACCCAAAGGCCAAATGGGTTTTAATTTTGAAGTTTTTCAAATTTTTGAGGTTTTTACCTCGTTTTGCGTGCCATCCTATTTTCTCGAGTTTTCTTGGCACAATGTGGGTCGTGGACCTTGATGATCCGTTTGGATATCAATTAGACCACTTTTGCACTTTTATGTTGCATTGGGATGCGTGTTGCATCCGTACTCCCGACGTTGTGTTTGATTGAGTGATTTTACACCTGTTATGGTTTCTTTTGGACCTTTGCTTTTGTTTCGCGAACGCTAGGATTTGTGTAGAATCCATACTCTCAGATTGAGTTCGATTGAGTAAGTTCATGACTTTTGGTCTTGTTACATCATTGGGATTCATGTAGAATCCATACTCTCGGATTGAGGCCGGTTGAGTGATTTTATGATGTACGATTTTATTGGCTTTGGGATTCATGTAGAATCCATCCTTCCCGTGTTGCTTTCAGTTGGGTGTTTTCTTTGCATTGTGTTCTTATTCTTATCCTTGTGTTATGATCTTCGTGATGGTGGTGCGCCACACACGAGTATGTACGCGTACATTTGTTGGGTGACTTGCGAGGCCCGATCTTCCGTGGGTTTGTCGGAAGCTATGATCATTGGGGTTGGGATGGGAGTATGCATGCCCACGGGCACTTGTCGTAGGATGAGCATGGGTAGGGTAGGGTAGCATATGGAGGGGGCTTCTATCTCGCAGCTCGACGATCATGGCATCATGGGTTGGCAGAGGAAGCTTTATATAAGAGATAACTAAATAAAATGTGTGACTGTTAATAAAACTTAAGATAATAAAATGGTACTTTTGTGTATTGGCCTTCTGTTGAGGGAGTTGAGCTACACGGTGTATTGGCCTTCTGTTGAGGGAGTTGAGCTACACAGATCCGAGCTTGGGCTTTTCGATGCCAAGCGACTCTCCATGATGCTAGTCCCTACATAGTAGCCTACTGAGTGTCTGACCAGGACCTGTACTCCTTGCATTGTCTTAGGTTCTTGGTTCAGCCATCATAGTGTCTGGCGTGAGTGTTAGCCATGGATGTTCTTTTGTGTGGTTGTGGTTGGATCATTATCTCCATCAGCATGGCGAGTGTGGACCTATGGGTGCCACGTGGTTGGGAGGCATAGCTACCTTCACCACTGCTAGGGACTGGTGTACAGAGATGGTCTCTTATCCTTGTGCGACCATTGCTGGATGTTTTCACTTGGTACTTCGGGTTTCAGAGTATGCTTTCTTATGATTTATGCTTCCATTGGAATGCTTGGATATCATGTTTAGATGATGTTAGTTTACTTGACGCATTCCCTTATCATGATGTTTAGCATATGATTAGATGATGTTATTTGATTTAGTAGTATATCTATTGCTTATTGTTGTTTAGCATGTAATAAGAGATGTTATCTACTGTAGGGTTATCTTATGTTTTACTACTAGCATGTTAGATTTCCTTATGCTTATATTTTTGTATGTTTTAGTAGTGATATCCGTATTATGACAGTACCAACGATTTGGTCGGTGGCTTGGGATGTTACGCACGAGGGATGGCTAGGATCCATGATGGTCTTATGATGCTATTGACAGTTGGGAGGAACTGCACACTTAGTTTGGTTGTTTAGTTCATTACGATGTTGCTTTTATTCTCTGCAATGCTTATTTTTAGTGTGTTCTTTGCTGCTATAGTTTAGATGGTTTGGTGTTCTTCATTATGTGTTGTTCTTGCACTCGAGTGTTCATTCCTCGAGCCCTTGTGGATCCAGTACTCCCCGGTGTGGAGGTTTCCTTGTTTGTTTAATTTTTTGTTTGTGTTTTTTGTCGCGCTGATTTGTTTCCTCGCGCGAGATTGTATTTTCCTCACGCGAGACTGTTTCTTCCTCACGCGAAAGAATACACTTCCTCACGCGAGAATGTAAATCTTCGCGCGGTGCATGGGAATCCTCGTGCGAGAATATGAATCCTCGCGTGAAGCTCAGTAGTCCTCGTGCGAAGTGCGCACTTTCTCACGTGAAGCGGTGAAAGATCTTGCACGAAACTCGAGACCAGTTTTCTTTCTCGCATGAGAAACAGGGGCTATCTAGGCTTGTCGAATGACGTATATTTAATTCCTTATACTTAAGATATATTTTAATATATGCGACAAATCATTTGAGATAGGTTTCAGACCTCTCAGAGATAAGTTATGGATTCTAGGAAATTTTAGGGCTTCAGAAATCTAGACTTAGCCAATTTTCAGGGCTTCAGGATTTCAGGCTTAGCCAAATTTCAGGATTCTGCATATTACCCCAGCTTGGTGTTTTGTTGATGAGTGGTCATTTCTTATGCCCTCATCTTGTTGTTGTCATTTTTGGCTTTGTTTGTGTGTGTCAGTTTGGTAGTGGCATTTAGAGATTCGTTGGTTGCCGGGATTGTGTTGAAGTCTTCCATTGTAATCTTTGTGATCCCTGTATGATGTTGTCTTGTGCATTCATACTTGTAAAAAAAAAAAAATCTTGGCTTGATTTGAATCCTTGTTTCCAAGGATCTCCAGGAGGGACATTACATTTTTGGAGCACTTCTAGCCCAAACACACATTCCCAATGGATCCAAAAGGTGCTTTTCAACTAGGATCCATCTAAAACTTGTCAATTTTGGAGATAGAGCTTCGAGAGGAAAAAATATTTTAGATCAAGGCTTGTCGTACGGCTGTAAAAATGAGTTTTCTCTTTAAAAAAAAAAAAATAGTTCACAAGCACAACACTACCCAATGGCCACCATAGGGCCACCTATGCTCTGCTCCTCTATCTGTGCCTCTAGTTCACCACCGCAAAGCCACTAGTTTTCGTGTCAAACTCCTTCGATGGTGCCACTAGTGTTTGCGCCACTTAGCGAGGCTCTGCACCTAGATTTTGCTACCTCGCTCTGCCAAGGAGCCACCTCCACCCATGCCTCTTCTCTATCAGCCTAGTTAGTAGGGACAATAGTGACATGGTTTTTTTGCTCAGTCAGTGCAGTCTCCTCCTGACATGTGGAAGGGTTGCCACATGGCACTTTGACACGTGGCACCTACCACATCAGCCTACTTGCCATGTGGCATCCACATGGCACTACTATGTAGAAGCCACGTGACACCTTTTTTTGAGATGATAGACCACAGGCTACCAAGTTTAGGATAGTGAAATGCTAACGTTAGCATGACATCAACACTATATCAGCACACCTTGCTTGCACATCTCTAGGGTCAATTTTTGACCTACTTGCAATTTTTTGGCCATAACTTGAGCATACAGAGGTATTTTTCTAATCTAAAAGAAGCATCAGAAAGCTAGTTCTAAGACAAAGACATTGGTATAGGCATTTTTAGGTTTTGATTTTTTTTTATTGCCCTTTTTTTAGTCAAAGTCTGAAGTTGTGTTTTTGACTCCGGCAAGCATATCTTTTGCATCCCATGTCAGTTTTTTGAAAACTTTATATTTTTGGAAAGCTAGTTCTGTCACCTTTTCGGAAATGTGGTCATTTTCCTCAGTTTTTGGCCCATGCTCTTTCTATCATATTTTTAGCATTTTTTCTATATGGTAGATATCTTGAGTGTTTTAGGCTCGAGGATCATTTTCCTGGCATGGTTTCCTTTGTTTTAGGCTATACTTTGTTTTGTTGAAGCTTGTTTTTGTTTTTGATCATTATAGCTATCATTTTGAAGCACTTTTATGTATCACACTAATATAAGGTGTCACTTTTTCATTTTAGGATCATGAACATTGTTTTGAGTTAGTTATACATGCACTATTTTTATAAATAACCATGGGGGGATAGTTGTTTGCTATTATGGGCATTCTCCCTTTGTCAAGTGAGTGTCCCTTTTAGAACATTAGCCCCATACAAAGTTAGTTTGACCATGTCTTTATAGGTGTCTATACCTATTTCCCTCTCTCGTCATTCTTGGTTCATCTACAAGAGAATTTGGCCCACCTTCTCAGTTGCATGTCATCTCACCCCATCTGCATTAAGGGGGGGTTATGCTATTCTTCTAATGCATCCTTGGTTTGATGGTTTGATAGAGTGAGCTATGTATTCAATGGTTGATCCTATATATAAGGCAATTGCAGTGGCTGGCTACCTATGCATTTCGGTGAGATGGATCATCTACCACATAGATACACTTATTTTGTGCCTTCTTCCATGGAGGTTTTTCAGACCAGCAATTTTCTTCTGATGGCATATTTTGCAACTTCTTCATGCTTTAGTGATGCTCTTTATGATCACTCCTTGTTCCTATTTTAGGGGACATTTTCCTAGTTGGAGGTTTCTTCAGTTCTTCACTAGGTTCTTAACTCTTTTTGGGGGAGGGTTTTTCCCACGTGGTTTTCTCTCTTTCCCAATTTATAGAGGTTGCATTTAGTTTCATTTGTACATGGGTACCTAACATGGCCTCGTTGTCAGGACCCTTTCTACATTCTTCATTTCTTAGTTTTGTGAGCTTAAGGAATTTTCCTAAGTTGCACTTAAGGGGGGTGTTAGATTAAATAATTAATTTACTAATTATTTATTCTATTTACTTAAGCTTACTTAGGTAAATGTATTCATTTATTAGTTGTAGTCTAGGAGTTAGTTATAAGTTATTGACAATAGGGGAGTTTGTTCTCTCCTAAGTCATACTTATCCTCTCACCTTATTCAAGGACTTTCCACCTCAAGTATATGTATGCTTAGTTGTCACACTTATCTCATAATGTCTTCTAGCTTGTTTTGGAAGATTCCTTGAGCTCTTTATATTTGGGCTCCCACAGTGTATATCACATCACTTCTATTGTAAATACATTTTTTCTTGTGTTTGCATATTTTCTCTCTCATGTCCATTTAGGGTTTTTCCCTTGCTCCACGCTCTTCTCTCCTTGGCTTCCCTTTGACAGGTTTTTGCATGCAGATGATTGATGACATGAAGAAATAGAAGTCTTATTAGCCCTTTTTGTGAATATTTGTCTATAACATACTAAACTTTATCATCTTTTAGTATAAATGTTTTTGAACTTTTGATGTATAAAGTATGGACATAGGGCATAAAAATGACAATTGGAATTATATCTAAAAAGGGGATCATTTTGTGGTAAAAATCTTTCTTCATGAATGTTTGATAGGGGTAGATCTTCCTACAGCTAAAGAGATTGCAAAAATTGTTAGTTGAATAATTAAATGTCTTTTCTTTATAAACTAATAAATGAAAATAAATGTTTATGGGGAGTCTTGTGTGTGTTAAACATTGATCGTAGGGATATAAGCTAAGCAAGAGTTAAACAAACTATGAAGGAATAGCGCTAAGGCATTAATGATATTAAGGAGAAGCGTTATGACATCATTGCAGCTAGAAGACTTGGTAGAAAAGTCAGAAGGGACTTGTCTTAATGAATAACAAAGCGGGACCTAATAAAGTGGCTGAGCAGGGAAGTAAGCATCAAAGCAATTAGTTAAACATGCAACACACGATACCTAGATTCTTAGAAGCTATTTGAAATTAGATAAATGAGCAGATCTAGCATTTTCTGTGATCTCTATATTTGTGTATAATTTAAGGGAGAATTAATGTCTTTCCAATTGCATGTTTGTGGTCTTAAAGTTGTAACTGAATTTCCTTCATGAGAAAGTCATCATTTTAGGAGTTTTTTGTTCTTCCTTCCTTTTAAATAAGATGGCATCTATATCTATGAGGTTAAGTAGTGAATAGACAGATAGAGTTGATAGACATCTTATTATTTTGTAATACTGCATATTTGATGAATACATGCCTTTACTGAGTTTCTACACTTTTATCTAAGCTTATCTTTCCTTCACTCTTCCATGGGGGCCCACATGGAAGGTGAAGTTTACTTTAGTAAGTAGGAGTTAGACTTAGTTTCTAAGTTAAGATAGAATTGTTATTCATGCATCCACTGAAAATAGAACCAGTCACTATTCCTATAGCAGTAGGTGCATAGATGTATGGCTAAATAATTAGAATTTCCTTCCAAGTATTTGATAGTTGTCTTTCCTTTGGATAAACTAGATTTCCCTAATGGTTATTGCATTCAAGGTAGTAATGACTTTTAGTGAAAACTAGAGCATATACTTTGCAAACATCATCTCAAGTTCATGCTCCTAGATTGACATTTAATGAAAATCAGCATAGTACTTTGGTAGTAAGGGATGTCCAATCCTGTAACTAAAAAGGTGTTATATTGATTAAACATATTTTTGGCACCATTTATGGGGACAGTGTCAGTCTAGTATTCACTATTGAGTCATTTAGTTTCATTTTTAGCATTCTTGCATGCATAGAAGAAGAGATCACTTTGGAAGATTTCTTCCCAACTTCAATCAGGAAGATCCTTTTTATCCTAACCCTAAAGAAAGAGAAGAGAGAGAAGAAATAGAAGAAGAACTGTTTGCGAACATATTTGCAAAAGTACTGAAACAAGTACAATCACCAACCACATTTGAACAATCCTTCCATTTGAATAATCTTTTTGCTGAGCTAGAATATCAAGATAATCCATTAGCTCTACTCATTTATCAGCCACCACTAGGACATCGACAAATGGTAGTAGCTCAGCCCACCTTTCCCTTTCCAATTCCTCCTCAGCAGGGTAATCAAAATTTGAAAAATATATCCTTAGCTACCTTGCCTAAATTCTATTTCCTTATTACTAAAGATCCAGAAACTTCTCTCTTTGAGTTTGACATCCTTTATCGAAGTTATGACTACACAACTGATGCCCATAAGCTGAAATTATTTCCATCAACCCTCAAAGAAGTCGCTTTGCTATGGTTCATGAGTCTAGGTGCCAATGCTATGACAGATTGGCCAACTATGAGTAACCTATTCCTTAATAAATATAAGGAATATTGCAAAGGCAATGATTTGAAAGGAGATGACATTTTTAAAATGTCACAAAAGGAGAATGAGACTTTGGAGGATTATGTTGCTCGGTTCATGTTTAACCTATAGCGCAACACACAACATCAGCTAAATGAGGAGTCTCAAAAGCCTCTCTTTCTAAAAGGAGTACATGACAGGAGTATGGAAGCTTTAGACTTGATGGCTGGAGGTGATATTACACAAAAGACATGGACTAAAATCTGAAATATTTGCTTGAACTATTCCAGAGCAACAACAAAAAAAGGACGAGGATTGAGGGACTTACTCCAAAAAACTCCTGGGGCAGGAGTATCTAAGGCAGAACTGTCAAACCTCTTGTCAAATTTCAAGCAAGACATCATTAATGATGTTGCTACACAATTGGATACCATGTAAGTACGAAGGAAAAAGAAGGATGTTGATAGCATGTTGGTAGAATATTGCCCCCATTGCAGAGAAAAGAAATGCAACTGCCAATGTAAGCCTATTGCTAGCTTGGAATCACAGCATGTGCCTACTGAGTTCAAGGTAATTGATGAAGACTGGGAAGTCCTCTATGTTGCTTAATGAAGGTCGTGGGCTCCAAGATTAGGTATTCCTCAAGACCCACTCCATAATTATAGTGGTAATAGTCAATGGCAACAATAGCATGGTAATTATAATCATTGGCAGCAACCTCACCAAGGTTGGTAGTAGCCTAACCAAGCTTGGTAGCAACCTAAACAAGGTTGGCAGAAGCCTAATCAAGGATGGCCATAGACTAACCAAGGATGGCAGTAGCCTAACCAAGGTTGGCACCAACCTCAGCAGGGTTGGCAGAAAACCCAAAATTGTTAGCAACACCAGCATCAATCGGCCTTGACTCAACCTCCTCAACAGCAAGCCTTAATGCCTCCTGCAACCAATACAGCCCCTCCAAAACAACCACAATTACCTACACAACCTACACCTAATCCTAATAGTGAAAAACCTTCATCCCAACAGTAAATTTATTCCATTACCCTGAAAGATATCCATCTAAGATCTGGAACAACGCTTACCTCAGCTTAGCAGCCCATTATAACAAAAATAGATGATACAAATGTTGAGTCAGTTCAAGAACCTGCCACCACTGTTTCTTGTGCAGCCAAGACACCACCATTTCCTAGTAGGTTAATAGAGAAAACCCTACCAAGTGAAAATCAAGCTGCACTAGACTTACTTGAGCAACTCAAGCAAATGATGGTAAAAATTCCCTTGCTTGATGCAATATAGGAAGTACCTATATATTCAAAAGCTATCAGAGAAGCCTGTGTTAAAAAGCTAGGAAGGAAAAAGAAAGACCCAAAGACTATCCATGTCCTTGGACAACTTTCTGATCTTATGCTTGATAATTGCAAAATGCCTAAGTATGCAGACCCTGAAAGCCCAGTAGTGACCCTCACCATTCAAGGAGTGGAAGTGCAAAACATCTTAATAGACCTAGGAGCATCCATCAATGTAATGACCAAGGAACTAGTGTCCAAATTAAGCATCATTAGCCTCAGGAAAACACCAACAATCTTGCAACTAGTAGATAGTTATACCATCATTTCTAATGGTATGCTAGAATATGTCACTGTCACATTACATTCATGGAAGTATCCAACTGATTTTGTTGTACTCTCTCTAAAAACTAGTACTGGGGGATACCCTATCATTTTAGGATGACCATGGTTAAAAATGACTATTTCAAATGGAACAAACACTAAAAATTTAACCTTGTATTTGCCTGCTCAGCCTTTGCTACAAGATGATAAAGTTATCTGGCCAAATATGGATGACTCTGATATGGACATAGATTCTATTCAACAATTGATGACAATCTCATGGGACTCATTTGTAAACATTAAAGAAGAAGATGATGTCATTTCATCTATCATATTGAATGAGTATGGAACACAACCTGAAACATCTTCTAAGCAAAAGTGTGTTTTAGAAAGCATTCTACCTTTATCTACCGAACTGCATTATTCTGAGTCTGCACAACCTATGCATTCACTCCTAACACATGAGATATATTCACAACCAATTGTGCAAATTTCAATGGAGGAAAAAGTAGTCAAAACAACAATCATTCTAGGAAGAGAATTAAATATAAGTAAGTCCTTATCTTAGGCACAACATCATGATACCCTGCAGCTATTACAAAAGCACCAAGATGCTTTTTCTTGGGAGTATATAGATATGAAAGGTTTGGATCCTACACTCTATACCCATAGAATTTATATCAGTCTAGATTATAAACCTATGAGACAACCTCAGCGTAGGATAAACCTAGCATTAAGGGATATTGTCAAAAATGAATTGCAAAAGCTACTCAATGCTGGCTTCATATATCCTATTTCAAATAGCCAATGGGTGTCACCATTGGTTATTGTTCCCAAAAAGGGGGGGAAATGGAGAGTCTGCATAGATTATAGAGAACTTAACTCTGCTACCAAGAAGGATCATTTTCCATTGCCTTTTGTCCATCAAGTTCTTGACAATCTTGCAGGAAAATAATATTTTTCATTCTTGGATAGATTCAATGGCTACAATCAAATCTAGATAGCACTAGAGGATCAGGACAAGACCACATTCATGTTTCCATGGGGAACATTTTCTTATGCTGTCCTACCATTTGGTTTGTGCAATGCACCTGCAACTTTCCAAAGAGTTATCATTAGCATTTTTTCTGACATATCTGCAGATTGTTTGGAAGTATATATGGATGACTTCACCACATATGGAAAAAAATTTGAAGAATCCAAGGAAAACTTGGACAAGGTTTTACAAAGATGCAAAGACTACAATTTGTCTTTAAACAATGAAAATTGTTTTAAGATGATGCAAGAAGGAGTGGTGTTGGGACACTTTATTTCCCCTAAAGGAATTGAAGTAGATCCAACAAAAATAAAAGTCATACATACATTGGTTGTACCAGCTAAATTGAAAGAAGTTAGGAGTTTTCTAGGACATGCAGGATATTATTAGCATTTTATCAAAGATTTCAGTCAAATTGCAGCACCTTTATATAAATTGCTTTGAAAAGATGCAGAATTTGTATGGGATTTAGAGTGTACAAAATCTTTCCTACAGCTTAAGGAAGCCCTCTCAATAGCACCAGTGCTCCGAGGACCAAATTGGGAGTTAACTTTTCACATACACATAGATGCTTCAGATCATGCCATTGGAGCGGTACTTGGCCAAAAGATAGATTCAATAGAACATGCAATTTACTATATCAGCAAAAATCTTCAAGGAGCTAAGTATAACTACACTATGATAGAGAAAGAACTGCTTGCTGTAATTTATGCTCTAAATAAATTCAGACATTACATTACAGGATACCAAATATTTGTACATACAGATCACTTTGCTATCAAATACTTGATGAAAAAGCCAACAATCTCTAGACGATTGGCTCAATGGTTGTTAATAATGCAAGAATTTGACATCACCATTATTGACAAGCCAAGAAAAGAAAATGTAGTAGCTGATTTCTTGTCTCAACTCCAAACACCTAATGATCCTGCATCCATAGAAGATAGCTTTCCTGATGAACATATCTTCCTTTTGTCAACACAAAACCCTTGGTATGCTAATATTGCCAACTATCTAACTACTGGCAAAACTCCTCCACATTTTTCTGCAAAAGAAAAATGATTGCTAGAAGAAAAGAGTTTTAATTTCTCATGGATCTCAGGATTCATGTTTTATACTAGACCAGACTAGGTAAAACAAAGATGCCTCAGAGAGGATGAAACATATGATGTTCTTCTTGCTTGTCATGATGAGCCTTGTGGTGGTCACTTTGCTAACAAATAGATTGAATTAAATATTTTGAATACAGGTTATTATTGGCCTACACTTCACAAAGATGCAGCTCAATATACAAAAAAATGTGATAAATGTCAAAGAATGGGTCGATCGACAAAAATAGGTGAAATGCTCCTGTAGCCACAGATAGTAGTAGAACCATTTGATAAATGGGGAATTGATTTTGTTGGCCCTATTGAACCACCATCAGAAGGGAAAAATTACATATTGGTTTGCACTGATTATGTTACTAAGTGGGTTGAAGCAAAACCCATGAAGCATCCTCGTGACAATAATGTTGCCAAGTTTCTATACAAATATATCTTTACCAAATTTGGTGTTCCAAGAGAATTACAATCAGATCAAGGACCTTATTTCACATCTAATCTCATAGCAGCACTCATGGAGGAGTATAAAATTTAGCATGGCAAATCATCTTTGTATCATCCACAAGCCAATGGACAAGTAGAAGTGACAAATAGAGAACTTGAACATATTCTCACTAAAACAGTGTCTTTGCATCAGAAATATTGGGCAGCTAGACTTCCTAAAGCCTTATGGGCATATAGAACAACATGGAAATCCACTATTGAGTTTACACCTTTTCAACTCCTATATGGGAAGACGGTTGTTATGCCCATTGAATTTGAACATAAAACTCTGCAAACAGCTTTGGAACTTGATATCACCCTTCCTATAGCACAACAGGATCACGTTTTGCATCTCAATGAGCTGGATGAATGGCAAAAATTAGCTCTTCATAACACAAAATTAATTCAGAGTCAAAGAAAGCAATGGCATGACAAATTTATTAAAGACAGAAAATTTTCTGTTGGTGATTGGGTGCTCTTGTATGATTCACGATATCAGCATCACCAAGGCAAATTTTAGACTAGATGGCTTGGTCCCTATGAAATCATTATAATTTTTAATAATGGAGTAGTTCAACTATCAACAATTGATCCCGTCAAATTCAAACTCCTAGTTAATGGGCATCGCCTAAAGTTATATCATAAACTAGCAACTAGAGAAGAATTTCTTCAACAGTTCAACATAGCAGAAACATCTATTCCTATAGCCACTTTGTCTAAGTCTCCCACTCAAACCCCTACAGCCCCTTGAATTTATTTTCAAGGCCTTCATAATAAAAATTTTGCACTCATGCAAAAATTCCTTCCTTTTCCACCTCATTCCATCCCATTTTCTTGTCTTTCCATCATCATGCCATCTCACTTTCTCTTGTATGGAAATATTTGAACCATCCTTCCTATCACACCTCAGGTTAGTCATATTCGACCCCTTTGCATTTATTTTAGAAAAGTATATTATTTTGATTTTTAGAATTTGTAATCTTTATGGACTGGTGTGACCCAGTCTCTGCTAGGGGGGGAGGGAAAATCAAAATCATGAATGCAAAATCAAGGAAATCTTAAGTTGGCATGTAGGATGTATGGGGTAGGGTCATTTTAGTAATGAGCTGGCACCCCTTGGTACTTCTGAAATGTGTGAAATAATGTTAAAAAGGAAAACTATTAAATCATGATTTCACATAACCCCTCATTAATATGGCATATGTTTTTTAGCACAATCTTTATCCTCATTATGGTCTAGTGATTAAAATGCCATCATGAAGTATTGAAGGATGTGATGTTTGGAAAGCACTAAATACTTTCAATTTCCCTTTGTTAAAACGCTTGTAGCTATCACTGTCCATACTTTCAAAATCACTTGTAATGAATTTTCTTGTACTAGCATTTTTTTCAAAAACATGGGTGGAGAACCTCAACGACATGAACCAGGCTGCTCCTTATAGGGAAAAGGAAATGTTTGAACCATTGTACATTTGACCAAAGGTACAAAACACTTACAGAGTATTCTTTGATTGGCTTTCCATTAACAATAACTGCAGTGCTGCTGCCAAAATTCACACTGTCCGCAAATAGGCATTTCTAGATTGGGAGAAGCATTGCTCTGCAAATGCCACTGATGCTATACAAGCCTCCCTTCAAAGATGGATCTAATTGTCAGAAGATCTGAAAACAAGGGAGTTGCACTCTCCCCAAAATATGGAGTTGGCCATCAGCAAGATGCCCAGGTATATGTTGTTAGGTAGAAGTCAGAAAAGTTATTAGGTACCTCTTCATTTCCAACTGCCAATACTATTACATCCTATGCTTGGAAAGTATGATTCATTTGCTAAATATAACATGATTGCCAAAGAATAGAAATGGGAAAGGTTGAAAAAAATCATGGATATTTTAATTACAGAGCTCATGAATCAAGGGAGAAAATTGCCAATGATCTCAGGCTGCGGATGAGGATTAGAAACCTATAGAGGCTAAAGGGACTAGCCTCAGGATGGTTGGGGGAAAAAATGATGACATGAAGAAATAGAAGTCTTATTAGCCCTTTTTGTGAACATTTGTCTATAACATACTGAACTTTATCATCTTTTAGTATAAATGTTTTTAAACTTTTGATGTATAAAGTATGGACATAGGGCATACAAATGACAATTGGAATTATATCTAAAAAAGGGATCATTTTGTGATAAAAATATTTCTTCATGAATGTTTGATATGGGTAGATCTTCCTACAGCTGAAGAGGTTGCAAAAACTATTAGTTGAATAATTAAATGTCTTTTCTTTATAAACTAATAAATGAAAATAAATGTTTGTGAGGAGTCTTGTGTGTGTTAATTATTGATCACAAGGATACAAGCTGAGTAGGAGTTAAAAAAATTGTGAAGGAATAGCGCTAAGGCATTAATGATATTAAGGAGAAGCGTTATGACATCGTTGTAGCTAGAAGACTTGGTGGCAAAGTTAGAAGGGACCTGTCTTAATGAATAACAAAGTGGGAACTGATAAAGTGGATGAGCAAGGAAGTAAGCATCAAAGCAATCAGTTAAACATGTAATGCATGATACCTGGATTCTTGGAAGTTGTTTGAAATTAGATAAATGAGCAGATCTAGCACTTTCTATGATCTCTATATTTGTGGGGAATTTAAAAGAGAATTAATGTATTTCCAATTGCATGTTTACAGTCTTAAAGTTGTAACTAACTTTCCTTCATTAGAAAGTCATAGTTTTAGGAGTTTGTTTTTCTTGCTTCCTTTTAAATAAGACCTCATCTGTATCTATGAGTTTAAGTAGTGAATAGAGAAACAGAGTTGATAGACATCTTATTGTTTTGTAATACTACATATTTGATGAATACATGCCTTTATTGAGTTTCTACACTTTTATCTAAGCTCATCTTTCCTTCATTCTTCTGTGGGGGCCCACGCGGAAGGTGGAGTTTACTTTAGTAAGTAGGAGTTAGACTCAATTTTCTAAGTTAAGATAGAACTGCTATTCCTATAGCCACTGGAAACAGAACCAGTCACTGTTCCTACAGTAGTAGGTTCATATATGTATGGCTAAATAATTAGAATTTCCTTCCAAGTATTTGATAGTTGTCTTTTCTTTGGATAAATTAGATTTCCTTAATGGTTATTGCATTCAAGGTAGTAATGACTTTTAGTGAAAACTAGAGCATATACTTTGCAGACATCATCTCAAGTTCATGCTCCTAGATTGACATTTAATTAAAATTAGCATAGTACTTTTTTAGTAAGGGATGTCCAATCCTGTAACTAAAAAGGTGTTGTATTGATTAGACAGTGATCTTGGGCATCTTCAGAGTTGGCTTTCATCAACCCCAACAACCAGTAGTGGGTCTATCAATAGTTGGAATTCTGCTAATAATCTTATTGAATTTAGCAATGAAATCTCTCATACTCATGGTGGGTTACTTTTTAATAGAAGTCAATTGTGTTAACAATGCATGTTCATCTTCCACTATCTTAAACCTTTTCTCAAAGGACATTCTCATTGTATCCCAACCAGTGATCGAGCCATCATCCAGATGATAGAACCCGTCTATTGCACTTTCTATCAAGGTTTCCACAAATAATCTTACAGCAACATCCTCATGTCCAACTCCTAAAATGTGAGTAGCTGTGAAGAAGGCCTTAATGTGTTCATCTATCGTAACCTTCCCATCACCTAAAAATTTAGGGAAATTCTTCCTTGAATTGGTTGGGAGTGGATGATAAGCTGCTAATGCTAATGGTCATGTTGTTGTAGCCCATGGAGCAGCCATAATTGTTCTGGCAATATATGGTAGGAAATTGACAACTGGGGGAGTAGTAATTTTGTGCAGGGCCAATACCTAGCAGGTAGAATGTGAAGTACTAGTGTTTTGATCCCTAACATGGGAAGGTGGTTTACTTTGACTTTTCTTTTCACCTTTCCACTTTGGCACATCTAAGAGGGAAAAACAAGCTCTGTGAGTTTATCAAAAATAGTATCTTGCCTACCCTATTCCTTGGTACTTCTGAGGAACCTTTTTTGTTCTAGGGTGCTAAGTTAGTTTTGTATTCGAGATTCTTGTCTCAATTGTCTTTCTACTCTTTGGATATCCCTCCTTTGAACAACTCTTTTTAAAGCTTCATCTCTTCTTTCTTTTTCTTCCTATACTTAGCTAGTATTCCTGTAATGTTTAGTGTTCCTCCTATCTCTCCAAACAAATGTATTAAGGGATGACATTATGTCTTCTTGTTCATCTTGAAAACCAAGGTTAGGTTGGAGCACTGGAACAATGTTTTCATGAGGTAGTACCATTTTTCCTCATGATATAGGCTTTTTAGTCAAGTGATTATTCATATCCCTAGCAGAGTCACCAAAAATTTGTTGGTAAATAGATTTTTTCTTCTTTGATTATGATTCTTGAATGCCCAAATTAGGAACAATATCTAATTACAAACAGCTAAAAATCCACTTATGAGTGGACTGGCTTTTCTCTAAATTGATAGGTATAGCTCCCTATGGTAGATTTGTAATGAATTATGTTTTGTTTCTAAAAATAAATGGGGGTATGTTCTTGGCTCTAGAATAGAAGAGGTAAACCAAGCCAGACCTAAGCATAATCTAACTCAGGTGAAAAGGATTTCTAAAAAATTGATTAAGTTTATGAACCCACACATCTTATGAACTCATAAAGCTTAATAGTATGATTAATGATACTGAACTTAGTTAATTTGAATCTGAACTGCAATTAGCTTAAAAGGAAAAACACTTGTAGGATCTCTTTTTGAACATACAGTGACACTACTTATCACATTTGTTCACTGCTTTGAAACAAAGAAATGAAATTATGTTCTTTCCTTGTTTCAATCTAGATAAAAGAGAAAGCATAAAACTATAACTAATAGAAATGGAATAGAAAATAATTGATATCAAAATAACATTCAATTGTCTCTCCAGCATCAAGTATTTCACACCAAATTTTTTTTGACCCTTTATTAATCTTTCAATTTCATACATATAGTATTTTGAGATGACCATTACAATAGAAGTTTAATTAGTTCATCTTCTCAAAAATGACAAATTGAAAGACACTAGTTTTTCGTATTACAATAATTACATAAGAAAGAAAAAATAGAGGAAAGAAAATAAATCACTTCAACTTCTTCCCTTTTTTGCTTTCGCTCTATAGGCTTTTTGGACAACTATGATTGGGATAAGCTCTTCATGCTTAGGTACATGTATGTTGGTGTATCTTAAGAGCCATTTGGAATGTTCTCTGGAAAACTCCTTCATAGCATTCAATTTATTTGGTAGCTCCTCCATGGCCATGTGTATGCATTCACTGAGTGTCTAGGGTTTTGGTACTCTATTTTGACTACTAGAAGACACACCAGATAGACTATCCAAGAATTTGAAGAAGTTCTCCTTCATGAAATTCATCCTGATGAGTGCCTTTCCTTGGCCACTAGTTTGTGAATTTTTATGTAGTTCCTTTGTGAGTTCAAATCCTCTATCTTGGGTCTTCTTCAATTTTTCCTCTATTTCCTTGAGTCGCTATTCTACTAATAGGATCATTTCTACCTTGAACTACATACCCTAAAGCCACTTGGATAGAGGTTCATCTCCCTTTGGAGATATTTTCACTTCAATAGCTTCTTTTGACTTCATTTGAATGATCATCTTTAGAAAAGAGACAAAATCATCACACTTCATCCTTTCTCTCACTAAAATATTTCTATTTGATAAGATGTTATCCTTTGCCATTTCCAATCTTATGATAACATTACCAATTTGTTCTATAATAGTGGCTCCTTCTGATTTGAGATTCCCAATCCATTCCTTACCAATTTGGCCAAAGTGTCTATCTTCCTAAAGTTGAGAGATGAGAGCCTAAACCTTAGTAGTAGTAGTATTTTTGGTTATTGATACCCTAGAGATAGTTTCCAATGGAGTAACCAACTCTCTAATGAACCCATTCAATTCTTCTATCTTAGATTTCATTCTAGTCTTTGACAACTTCAAATTTTTTAATTGTCCTTCAATCACCTTGTTGGTTGACTTCCACAAAACAACCTTGGTGTCATGCCTAGCCTCTCCAAGGTCCATCGAGTGTAGAGTAAAATCATCATAAGTCATATCTTCAATCCTTCCTCCTTTGTTGGGCTTGGCTATCTCCATTATTAGGTACCCCATTTCCAGATCTTGCCCAAGTATAGACAATTTTTTTTTATTCTTTACCTTGGTTAATGCAAATCCAAAATGAACTACAAGGGATACAACATCTTTGGTGGGAGAACTTCCATCTTCCATTTTCCTCTTTCTTTCTAAAGTTTCTTCCAACCAAGAATCAATGCCTGTCACTTTGGAGGCCATCCCAAGTGATTCTATACTAAACATCTTCTTCTTAACTGGAGTGACTATCACTGCAGTTGAAAAGAAGGGATTCTTTGGATCTTGAGAAATGAGCTTGGAAGAGATCTAACCTTTATCTACCTTTGGAGCTTTCTTTTTTTCCTCATTAGACTCAGTAGACTCACTACTACTACTCTTTCCATCTCCCAAATCTACTATGTATATTGTAGAGCCACTTGGTTGTAGAAGTTTAGCACTTACTGGCCAAGCAAGATTGTGATGAGGAGAGGGAGCTAGAGTAGCATGGTGAGAAGGAATTGGTGAAACATGAGGATATGGAAGTGGAGTAACATGAGGAGATGGAACTAGAGTGGTAGCACTATCCTTTGGCTCCTCCGTCTTCTTCTTTTCAGCACTAGCTTGGGTTCTGATGACTGGGAGGGAGCCATCATGACAAGTTTTAGCTATGGGAAAGCTCTTTTCTAGAGGTTGATCACCTCTACCTAAATGTTGAGCTAATCCTTGAGTGGTAGATATTGTTACACCTAATGTAGTACTCTAAGAGGAAGAAGGCATTACAGTAGTTGGAGAGGCTTGAGTGGTTATACCCTTACTCTAGCTCCTTTTGGTTGTCCATTCAACCCACTTCCCAGTTCTCTTGATGATTATAGCCATCATAACATCTAAATCTTCCTCAACATCTTCATAAAGCTTCAAACTAATAAGAGTGCTCCTTATCTTAGTTAAATATGTATTGCTATATATATTTTGTCCATCATCCTCCAATCCTTCAACATCAAAATTGATACCATATGTTTTAATTTGCTCCATGGTGAGCCTAGCAAAAGCACGATCTCAGCTTTCAAATCCATCTTTACAATTTTCCCAATAGTCTTCAATAGTGGTAATGTGTTTGATCACACACCCAATCTATAACACATCGCTCACATAGCCATTTAGATCAAACATAGGTCTCATGACCTCATACTCCTCCAATTTGTATTTCATCTTGAACACTTTGAGCATATTCTTTGCATCAGAGCAAGATTCACAATTGTAGGCTCCAACTTTTATAGGGAATTCATACCCTTTCTTCTTCAAGCTTCCACTTGGACCACCTGCCTCACAATCTCTATCAATAGGATCATGTCATTCGGGTACTTGGGCAGCTTCAAGGGGAATCCGTCAAAATTTACAAGATGTAAATATGAGAAAGATGAGAAATGGATAAAATAGTTCTTGAATTTATGAATGGCCACCATTTCCTATGGGAAAAATCTCCTCTCTATGCATCCTTGGAGTTCCCCACAAATTCTCATTGTAAATGTGTCATTAACTTTGACATATTTTGCATAACTATTTTCCAATTGCAAACATGGATAGAACTCATAACATTTCACATCATTAGGAAACTTTTCTATTCTTAGAAGGCTCAGCCACAACTATAGAGATGCTAGTATATAAATTAGAAAGGAAGACATATAAAAGGTGTTGTAAAACTTTGCAACACTGAGAGCTCTAGACAGATTCTCACTTACCTCATGGGCCCAATCAATATAGTGCATATCTAAACAAATAACTTGTACCAAAAAGAAATACTATTTAACAAAATTTAAAGCCTTTACCTCACCTTTTAATTTGTGCAGAAGAACTAGGATGTCTACAATATTAGGCTTGAGATTAGTACCAAATAGAGTTTTGGGAACCTTACTCTTGGAGCCCCGTGGCTTTTGGAACCAAGATCGCATAATTTCTTTCCTCCACACAATATTTTTCAAGAAACAATCAGAGACTACACTTCCCATTGTCAATTCTAAAAAGTCTTCTCATTATGGGACTTGGATGAAATTCACCATAGTTTTCCTATCAATGGAGATTAGTATTGTATGATTAGCTAGCAGAATTTGTCTGGTATCTGGGTTGTAGTGATTTATACATTCATAAATCAATTATGGAGCATGAACTACCATCAGGAAACCAACTGCCTCTACTAGTCCACTTCCTTGGAGCTTCTCAATTATAGGATGAATCAACTCCGACCTCAGCCTCCTTTGGAAATCTTGCATATCATAAAAGTAGAGTGAAGTATCTATAAAGTTCTATAATGTGGACTTGATCCCATTTAGCCCATCAAAACCCACAAATCTAGTTGCCATTATATTTGAAAATGAGGTAAATTGAAACCTTGAGTTTAGATGAAGCATAGGGGATTGAATTTGCAAGCATAGAATATTTGAATGTGTTGTGCAATTTAATAGTATAACAGTTCAAGAAAAGAAAAATGGCAGTTTGAAAAACTGTTATGTTTCCCTCTATATAGGAATCCTAATTCATCCATTAATCTTTAGGATTCATGCCACACAAAAAAATTAAAGGATAAATCCATTGAATCAGCAAATGCAAAAGCTTCTAATAGAAATTTTGGTAACTTTCCTTTCTTTTATAATTACCTTTCCATTTTCCATTCAGTCCCAGAATAATTAAAAATAGAGTACTCCACAAGGAAATATCCATCGAACTGAATTTTTCTCAGTATAATTTCCCAATAGTGATTAGATTTTTCCCATAATCATCTTGAGATACCTTGTGTATAATTTAGAAGCCCAATCTATTTACAAAGTTGATTTCTTTATGAATGCAGAAAATTACCCTCATGGGTTGAAAACCCACAAAGGAGAAGACAATTTATGTTTTTCTAGCCAACCTTTATTTACACTTATTTTTTGAGTTAAGATTTCCTTTGGGTTTGGAAAATCTCAAAAGGACTATGAAATTCGAGAGGGGCCCACTTCCTTATCTCTTTCCTTCACAATTGTCTTTGGCAAAAAAAGGACTTCATGGGTCAAAAGCCCATGAAGGAGAAGTTATTTTTGGATTTTCCACTTAAGATGATTCTGAGCATCATGATGAATCCCAAGTTTTTCCCAAAGTAGAAAATTGTAATAAAAAAGGTGTTTTTCATAAAATAACTCATTATCTTATTATTTCAATATTTAAGCCTCATTTGTTAATCTTTGTGGGAAATCACCTTCATGGGTTGAAAACCCATCGAGGAGAAGGTGATGTCAATTTTTTGCAAACTTCATTCTTTCATAGGAAAAACATAATAAGCCATGAACAAGTCTAGCTTTGTGAATAGCTTTGTGAATTATAGGAATCCCCATTAAATTAGGTACTAAGCTACCGATAGACTTGTGACATCAAGAAAAACCCACCCAGCCATTAAATGTAGGAGAATGGAAGGATGGAGAATTTGACGGAGACTCTTTTCACCTAAGGTAAATTAGAACTAGACCTAGACATACCTAGACCTAACCAAGACACAAAAATTTCCACTTTTTGCAAAATGGATATAGGGTCAAAAGTGGGGCAATAGGGAGTCATTCATAGTTTTGGGCTTCTTTTGGTTGTCAGTAGAAGGCAGGGTGATGGTGGTAGAGACATCGGTGGGGTCAAGGGAGGGGTCTTTGATAGGATTTTCTACCTCAAAATCCCAAGTGTCATTTCGGGTATCATCCCATTTCTCCATTTAGAAATGATGACTTGACATCCATCTAATATACTTTGAATTTTGTATGTGTTGAATAGGCTAAGAATAATATTACTACTTCTATTCTAGCCACTAGAGCATAGGTTTCCTCATAATATATTCCTTCTCGTTGTGAGTAACCTTCACATACCAATCTTTCTTTATTTCTTGCAACTTCTCCTTGCTCATTCATTTTGTTCCTAAATACCCATTTAGTTCCTATTACATTCTTTTTTGTAGGTCTAGGGACCAATTCTCATGTCTCATTATTTACTATCTGATCCAATTCATCTTTCATAGCTTGTTTCCAATAATCATCTTTACATGCTTCATCTACATTCTTAGGCTCAACTTGAGATATCAAGCATAGTTCTTCATTCACTCTACTTCTTGTCATCACACCTTTGTCTTTGCTTCTGATGATCTATTTGGATGGGTGATTCTTTATCATGGTATTTCCTAAAATAGGAGTTTCTATCTCAATTGTTGGCTCAATTGAAGGTTCCGAGATTTTTTCTTGCCTTTGCTCTTCTTCACTCTACAAATCATTGTTAGTCTCAAGAAATACCTCATCATTATTTAGCTTAGTAACAACATCATTATTTGAACTGTAACCAATTATTCTCTCTTATACTCTAAATTTCTCATCAATTCTCACATTTTCACTTTCCATAATAGTCTTAGTTCTCTAATTATAACATCTATAAGCCTTGCTTTTCAATGAATAACCAAGAAACATACTTTCATCACTTCTAGCATCAAACTTTCCAATGTCATCATCTCTCTTTATGTAACACTTACTTCCAAATATTCTGAAATACTTAATTGTAGGTGAGTGACCAAACCATAGTCCATAGGGTGTCTTGTTGGTGTCTTTCCTAACTTGTACTCTATTCATAGTGTAGATTGTCATATTTACAACTTCTCTCCAAAATGTCTTGGATACATCATTCTCTACTAACATAGCTCTTGCAGCTTTTGTAATAGACTTGTTTCTTCTCTCTGCAATGCCATTTTGTTTAGGGGTTCTCAAAGCTGATAACTATCTTTTAATTCTATTTTCCCCACAAAACACATTAAACTCATTTGAAGTAAATTATCCTCCTCTATCTGATCTAAAACATTTAATCTTTACACTAGATTCATTCTCAACTCTATTTTTGAATATCTTAAACTTGTCAAATGCCTTAGATTTTTCTTTAAGAAATGAAACCAACATCATTCTAGGAAAATCATCAACTGGAATCATAAAATACCTTTCACCATATAATCCTCTAGTCTTTGTAGGACCATTGAGATCTATGTGTACAATCTCCAACTTCACTATAGTGGTAAACTTGTTGCTGGGAAAAGAAGTTATATTACACTTTTCCAAAACACATTCCTTACAAATTGGGTTAGTAGGCTTTACAATCTTTGGCAAATATCTAACAACAAATACTCTACTAGTCTTCACAATACTATTAAAGTTTATATGAAAAAATCTCTTATGCCATAACCAACTATGATCTACCTTTACAACCAAACATGTCATTTTAGTAGGATTCAACTGAAATAAATTACATCTAGGTCTGGTTCCTATTCCAATTACCTTTCCATCTTTATCTCTGATCATGCATGTCCTTTCTATGAACTACACCTAATAACCATAAAAAAAGTACATATCCTCAGTATTAGTTTGACCATTAAGAGTTATAGATCAATACCTTTTACTTGGCATGCTACATTGTTTCCAACTCTGACAATTCCTCCATCCTAAATTTTGAAGTCAACAAACTTGCTCATATAACTAGTCATATGATGTGAACACCCACTATTAATTATCCAATTAGATTTCTTCTCAACCTATAATACCAAAGCTACATTGTCTATTATTTCTTCTTTAATTGCAAGAAATTATCATGATTTCTACTTTGGGAAACACTTGGGATTCATCATGATGCTCAAAATCATCTTAAGTGGAAAATCCAAAAATGACTTCTCTTCGGTGGGCTTTCAATCCATGAAATCATTTTTTCTGCCAAAGACAATTGTGAAGGAAAGAGAAAAGGAAGTGGGCCCCTCTCGACTTTCATAGCCCTTTCAAGATTTTCCAAACCCAAAGGAAATGTTAACTCAAAAAATATGGTGTAAATAAAGCTTGGGTGGAAAAACATAAACCATCTTCTCCTCAGTGGGTTTTCAACCCATGAGGGCAATTTTCCAAATTCATAAAGAAATCAACTTTGTAAATAGATTGGGCTTCTAAATTATACACAAGGTATCTCAAGATGATTATGGGAACAATCTAATCACTATTGGAAAAGTATACTAAGAAGAATTTAGGTAGGTGGATATTTCCTTACGAAGTACTTTCTTTTTAATTCTCTGGAACTAAATGGAAAATGGAAAGGTAAGTATGAAAGAAAGGAAAGTTACTGTTGAGCCAATGGAAATAGTGAAAAGATAATGAAATTTCCATTAGAAGCTTCCACATTTATTGATTCAATGAATTTATCCTTTAATTCATTTGTGTGGTGAAAATCCTAAAGATTAATGGATGAATTAGGATTCCTATATAGAGGGAAACATAATAGTTTTCAAACTACCATTTTTCTTTTCTTGAACTGTTATACTGTTAAATTGCACAACACCTTCAAATATTTTGTGCTTGCAAATTCAATTCCTTGTGCCTCATCTAAATTCAAGGTTTCAATTTACCTCATTCTCAAATATAATGGCAACTAGATTTGCAGGTTTTGATGGGCTAAATGGGATCAAGTCCACATTACAAAACTTTACAGATACTTCACTTTATTTTTATGATATGCAAGATTTCCAAAGGAGGCTGAGGTCAGAGCTGATTCACCCTATAACTAAGAATCTCCAAGGAAGTGGACTAGTGGAGGCAGTTGGTTTCCTAATGGTAGTTCAAGATCCAAAATTGATTTATGAATGCATAAATCACTACAACCTAGATACTAGAAAAATTTTGCTACCTGATCATACAATACTAATCTCCATTGATAGGAAAACTAATGTGAATTGCATGCAAGTCCCAAAATTAGAAGAGTTTTTAGAATTGATAGTGGGAGGTGCAGTCTTTGAGTTTTCCTTGAAAAAGATGGTGTGGAGGAAAGAAATTATGTGATCCTGGTTCCAAAATCTATAGGGCTCCAAGAGTAAGGTTCCCAAAACTCTATTTGATAAGTTTAGAAGAAGTTATGTAAGTTTTGGTGATGTCTTTTTGAGACAGAGTTTACAGAGACATGTTCTGGTAAACTTGTTATATCTCTTAAAAGAGTTGATATCTTGAGGATCAAGATTGAGGACATGAAGAGGACATGTTAAGGATGACATGGCTAATCTTGTTCATTATAATATTATGTGTATGAAAAGTTATTCAAGTTGCAAGGTGGAAGATTAAGGTTATCACTAAGTGTAACATGTTCTTAGTGTGATCATATAATAATTAATTGAGAAGGTCTAACAATCGGCTCAGGGAATTGTTTTATGGACTTAGTATAAAGGAAGGAAATTTTCCTTTATCATGATATGTGAAGATATGATTGGATAAATGATGATAAGAAGAAGAGACTACAAAATGCAAAGTTGAGTAGAGTAGTGCAAAAGTGAAGGAAAATTCATTACTAAGGTTTTGTTGAGTGATCCAAGGTTTGGTATTTGGATTTGAGGTTCATGACCTAGTCTACAAGGTCTAACAATGATTTGTCCAATTGAAAAGACAAAGGAAAGCATAAAGGAGAAAATAAGATACCAGTAAATTACTTGTTTGAGTAGTGAGCTTTTCTTGTAGTTGAAATTGCATGTTTGGGCAGTGGGCTCTTCTTGCATACATTGTACCACAACTCCTCTTGGGGTTGGCACAACTCCTAATAGGGTTGGAATCTTCTAACAGGGATTCAAAGTCTCCTAATAGAGACTCATTGTACTAAATATTGTAATAGACTCCTAATAGGTTCTATCCTCTAACAAGGAATATTTATATTAGTACATCATGTTGTGGGCATGATTCCCACTAGGGTTTTCCCTCTAATCAAGGGTTACCCTAGTCAACATATCTGGTGTAATTTTCCATGTGCATCTCTTTATGGTTTCTATTTACTTTGGTTGAATGGTTAAGATTGTTAAAATAAGATAAATGTTTTCATTGTTGGATAATTGATTCACCCTGCCACCCCTGGTTATCTTGGCAAACTATTATTTCTAATAGTAGATTGGTATTCCCTAAAGAGGCACCACCAGGAGTTGAAGTTTACCTATATTACTAAGTAATTTACCCTTCCACCTGGAAGTGAGATTTTTTGCATCTCTCTAGAATAGTGTTCCAAAAGGTGGTAGAGACCTCCTTGATAGTTAGAGGAAGCCAAAGATAGGTGTCTAGGAGGTTCTCTGACTAGCATCTGAGAATATTTTTAACTTTAACCTACAAAGTCTCAGGTGTATTAAAGAAATAGATCTTACTTTTTACCAAGTTAATTTTTTGACCTAAACAATTCTCATAATTGGTGAGGAGGGTCCTCCAAGCTCTAGATTCCTAGATAGAGAAATCTCTAAAAATAAAAGTGTCATCCACAAATTGTTGGATAAATTTAGGCATTAGTGTAGTAGCTAGTTGAATACCTGTTAAGTCACCTAAACTAGCCAGTTTGGTAACCAATCTTCCTAACACTTTAGCCACCGTAATGAAAATGTCAGGGGAAAGAGGATCACCCTATTGTAGACCTCTTCTAACGTCAAAATTTCCTAAGGGAGTCCCATTAAGAAGCACCTCAAATTGAGTGGGTTCCACCATTTTTTAATGATATTCATGTTGTCCTTACTAAACCCCACTTGTTCTAGAACATCATAGAGGAAGGACTAATTGACCCTATCATACACCTTTGAAATATCAAGTTTAAGGGTCATACCCAATCTTCCACTTTTCTCCATGAAGTGGATGATTTCATGAATGGTAATCAAAGCATCCAAAATTTGATAACCCAAGACAAACATCTTCTAAGGGCTCCCAATAGCCATATCCAAGAAGCACTTAATCCTATTGACAAGCACCTCGAAGAAGATCTTGTAGACAATATTGTAGAGGTTGATTGGCCTAAAATCCCTTATATTTCTTAGTGTTTGAATCTTAGGCACAAGGAAAATAAAGATTTTATTGAACTTCCTTATCATCCTCCTAGTTTTGATCATATCCCTAGTGGCCCAAACAAGTTCCTTTTAATATCACTTCCAAGAAGTGCTGGAAGAAAGATGGTGGGAAGCCATCTGGGCCTAGAACCTTGAAGGATTTTAATAAAGAACACAACATTCTTCACCTCCTCTTCTAATACTTTCTCCTTGAGCTTATCATTTTCATCATCCCCCAAGATTATTGGGATGGTATTGAGCATACTACTCCTAATTAAATTATTTCTCTTCTTGTCCTCTTTTTTATAGGCATTCATAAAGAATTCCACCACATCTCTTCTCATATCCTCCTACTCCTTTAGGGTCCTCCCTCCACCCTCTTCCAAAGAGGTAATGGTATTTATTTTTTGGTGATTCAAAGAAGATCTATGGAAGAAAGATGTATTCCTATCACCTTTAGTTAGTTTGGAAATGTGAGACCTTTTCTTCCAATAGATCTCCTCCTTGCTAATCATATCCTTCCACTTCTACCTATAGTTCTCCTCCTCAATAGCAATAGCTTCAGTGTCATCTCCCACTACCATGTCTAATTGAAGCCTTTTTAGCTCCTCCTCAACCTCCTTTATTATTTTGAACACATCCCCAAAGGATCTCTTAGCCCAATTCTTATCATTTCTCCTTACATTATCCAGTTTCTAAGTTTGCCAAAACATAGCAGTCCCATCCACTCTAATGTTCCACCATTCTTCTACTTTATTCCTAAAATTAGGATGGTAATGCCACATTATTTCATATATAAATGGTTTAGACCCACAAACAAGTTCATTATCCAATTGAACAAAATCAAGGAGTGGTCATAAATGGTTCTTGAGAGATTGTGCTACACCCTTAATAGTGGTTTATATAAGGTTATGAATAGTCAACTTGTGGCTATCCTAATCCTTAATTAAGTCATGTTACCATTAATATATTATTTTTTAGGTAGGTAGGTTTCCCTAGGTGTTATGTAGGGTTGCACTTATTCAACCTAAGTATATTTAGGTATATATAGGAGATTGTGAGTCTAATTTCAAGATCATATTGGGAAGTATGTTCTCATTGGAGATATTTTGAGGTTTCTCCCTTGAAGTGGCCTATTAATCTTAGTTATTATCAAGTATTTATATAATATTTTATATTATTTCTTCTATTGTGCAAGTTATTTCATTACAAGTAGTATCAGATCATGATCTTGGCACCATAGAGGCAAGATTTTTTCTCAACATTGGAGCAATTGGGGAAAGAGCATAAATTTTAGATTTTAGAAAAAATTTAAAATATTTTTAAAGGGTTTTTGAAAACCATATTAAATAATGACTATCCAAAATTTAGAGGAATTGGATAAAATTATTGTAGAATTACCATTTCTACACAATTTATTGAGATCTTCATATCTCTCACATCCCACCAAATTGCAGTATAACTTGTATTGGGTTTTTGGATACATAGTAAAGGAGCATAAATTTCAAATATTGGAGAAAATGAAGAAAAAATAAGAAAGATATTGCAAAATTAGGAAAATTCACTCTCAAAGCAGCAAATTTGCTAATTTTTTTTTGGATTTTTTCCAAGTAAGGGTATCTTGGCCATAGTAATTTATATTAATAAATAAATAAATAAATTAGAGAATTTACATTTAATTTGTGTGATTTATTTCAAAAATATTGGTTTCCATCATAATAGGGCCTTCAACAAGAGGAAAAAATAATGCTACCACACCGGGGAAATCCTCAGATCAAGATTGGAAAACAACAAAGGATAGTAATCCCAATGAGGAACTAAGTTCAAAGAAGAGGTTAAGAGGGATATGTGTGACCTATGAGGAGATCTATTAGATATACAGAGCATGTTAAGCACTTGTATGAATGAAACAAGGAGCTCTCAAGAAATCAAGGTGAAACCTTCAAGTCAACTAATAATGACATGAATCTTAATAATCCTATAGGATCTAGGAATTTTTTTCCAAAGGTGGATATGCAAAAATTTGATGGCAAGGATCCCCTAACATGGATAAATCAAATGGAGAATTTTTTTGAAGTACATCAAACCCCATATGGACAAAAGGTCACAATGACTTCCTTATATCTAGAACCAAATCAATTCATTTGGTATCATTGGTTTTGTACTTATAGGAGGAAAGGATCTCAGCATATCATGGTTAATTTTTACAGAAGAACTCCAAACACAATATAGCAATTGTATGACAGAAAACTTCTTTAGCCAACTTGCTAAGCTTCAACAAATATGATTGGTTAAGGATTATATTCAAAAATTCTAAAATGTATCCTAAAGAGTGGATATAATTTTAGAGGATAACTTGAATGATTTATTCTTGGGTGGTCTCAAGGACCACATTCAACATGATGTACACATGTTTTGTCCTAGATCAGTAAATGATATTGGCAGGCGAGATAGAGGATAAGTTCTTGATTCCTAGAAAGAAAGGGGCTAATATGAAAAGAGAAAAAGGATATTCAACACATTCTTTTCCACAATCTACTAGGCTGATTCCACAAAAAATTGAGGAGAAAAGAGAAAAAGGGTTTTGTTTCAATTGTGATAGCAAATATACTTGAGGACATAAATGTAGTGAAAAGAAATTGTTTTATATTGAAGGTCCAAGGGAGGAAAAAGAAAATGAACCCATATTTGAGGAGGATAGGGAGTTAGGTGAGGAATCACATGATTCTCAACCAAAAATTTCTTGTCATGCAATTTTAGGTTTCAGTGCACCACAAATTCTCAAGGCAATGGGTTTCTTAAAGAAGTAGAAAGTAACTATGTTGATTGACTCAGGAAGTACTCATAATTTCGTCAACAAAAAGTTGACAACCCTTCTAAATTATTTTATATATCCAACCCTAGAGTTTTAGGTTTTAATTGCAGATGGGGGCATAGTTAGTTATTCAAGAAGCGTCATAGCATCAAATTATCCATGGGAGATTATCAACTTGGTACTCCAATGTATGCAATATTCATGGGTGTAGTAGATATTGTTTTGGGAGTACAATGGCTTTCTATATTGGGAACAATTGAGATGAACTTCAAATAACCATTCATGAGATTTCAATCAAAAGGAAAGGTAGTGGAGCTAAGGGGGTTGAAGGAAAA
Source organism: Cupressus sempervirens (assembly GCA_028749045.1). Taxonomy (NCBI): domain Eukaryota; kingdom Viridiplantae; phylum Streptophyta; class Pinopsida; order Cupressales; family Cupressaceae; genus Cupressus; species Cupressus sempervirens. The sequence continues at coordinate 895,108,877 of CM053786.1, read as the reverse complement.
GTCCCCATAGATGGTAAACTCTCATCAAATGTAAAGGTTTCTTAAGAAAAGAGTGGATGGATTTGTGGTCAATCTATGTTCATTAGAAGTCTCTCAATCTAATTCTCTTACTCATTTAGATTTACAACCAATAATTGATCATCACTTAGTGATTCTTGGATATATCCCTAAAGGACTTCCTCCTAAGAGGGATCATGACCATGCCATACAACTAGTTCTAGGGAGCTAGCCACCAAACATCAAGCCTTATAGGTACCCTCACATACAAAAAAGTAAGATAGAAAAAAATGTTGAGGAAATGCTAGATGCAAAATTATCAGGCATAGCCAAAGTGCTTACTCCTCACTTGTGGTGATGATGTGTAAGAAGGATGAAACTTGGCACGTGTCCAAATTATAGAGTGCTCAACAAGTAAACTATTAAAAATAAGTTTCCTATTCTAGTCATCGATGATTTGCTAGATGAATTAAATGGAGCTATGTATTTTACCAAGTTAGATCTTAGATCAAGTTATCACCAAATTTGGATTCAAGAGGAAGATATTTATAAAACAATATTTTAAACTGACGAGGGTCATTATGATTTTTTAGTGATGTCATTTAGTCTTACCACTAGTAAATTTTGACCCAAGTTTTGACAAAATTTGGTCAAAATTTTGACTCATGTTGGTCAAAATTGTGACCAAGCAATGTGTCGTAATTTTTCTCATCAAGATTTTGATAAAACCTCAAATTGGTCAAAATTTTGACAAAATCTTTATTCAAAAATACTACATTTTGGCTTAGCCTAATTGGCCATTATTGGTTAAAATTTTGACCAAATCTTGGTGGAAAACTTTTAAGAATTGGTCAAAATTTTGACAAATTCAGGTATATTGCACACCGAGGATGCCATGGTCAGGACGAAAGGGTTGGTTGAAATTTTGACCAATGATTGGTGGACTACTTTCAAGAATTGGTCAAAATTTTGACCAATTTAGGTCTATCCCATGACTAGGATTCCATGGTTAGACCAAAGGGTTGGTTGAAATTTTGGCCAATCTTTGGTGAAAAACTTTCAAGAATTGGTCAAAATTTTGACCAATGCTTAGTGGAAAACTTTCAAGCATTGGTCAAATTTTTGACCAATCTAATTTGTTTATTAAAAAAATATAGCAGGTTGCAATGGATATTGATTACCATCATAATATGTATAAGTTGCATCAACGAGTGAATCCAAAAGCTCAAAGGATATCATATAATTTAATTCAACAACAATTTGCACATGTGATAGATAAATTAGATTTGAAAGATTCTTGGACTAAATTTGACTCAAGAGACATCAAATATATTTGTATTGAATATAATAGTTCTTAAAAAAATCATTAACCCAAGTATTTATTGCATGCATGTAGAGAAACACATGAATACATGCACACATGCTACTTGTTTATATATCCAATGATGTTTAATTATAGGATAGTCATCTACATCCATATGGAGCAATCTCAAATTACATAAATATCACAAGAAATTTCTTGTTTCTCCTCTTTATTCCTATCAACAATTTCCAAACACATTCCTTTAGCATAAAACCATTTCCTCCAAATTTCATAGGCCTATAAAAAATCATGAGCATTCTTTAGGTTCATTTTGGCTACCTTAAGGTCTAGTACCATATTTTAGCAATTAAGATAGAGATCTTCTATAAGTTCCTCCCCAATGTTTTTAAAAAAATCGTGCATAAAATCATTTTTTTCAGTCAATAGTATAAAATAATAATTCTCTTTGAGCATCTATAGCAAACTTCTACATACATTTGATAGATGTAGTTAGCTATTAATAATATCAATTTTCCAACGATTTCCCTTTTGTTCAAAATAAATTAATTTGTCAACAACTTCCCTTTGACCAATTTGTCAATATTGTTTCATCTTTTATCAATTAAAATCTGTGTTGGACCACTACATTTAGAGGTCACATTTCTCCATTGTGCTAATGTTTTTGCTAGATATGTGTCTTCATGGAATTGTTATTGTGACAATTTCCAAAATTCAAACTCTCATTGGATCGTTGTATCCATAGATCAGGTGTCTTCGTTGGGCTGATGTATCTGCAAGCATGTGTCTTCATGGAACTATTGTGCTCATAAGTTCTAGGCTTTCACTTGATTGCAATAAGAGATCATCTTTTTGCCAAAGGTGCATTACAATGGTCAAGTCATAACATTGTTATATTAGTCACGGACCCTCATCAAACTATAGAGTTCATAGGTCATGTGTCCCCAGTAGATTGATGTGTTTGTAAGATATACACACCTTCACTAGATTGTTGTGCTCATAGGTTGTAGGCCTAAGGTAATAATATGATAGGAAATGAGGCCCCCAAATTCATACTATAGATTAATTTTTTTAATGGATTAAATTATGTATAACTAGCTTTAAAATTTGATCACATGAATAAGTTAAAAAGTTGACAAGCTAATTTATCGTGAATTTTGGAAATTTCATGCATTTAATTGTGTGTAATTGTTTGAATAAATTTTTTAATCTCTCATCATTTTTATGAAAATTATAAGTTCTCTTCTCATCATTAAATGTGTGGTGGAGTGGTCAATTGTAACATTTTTGTATCACTTTGTTTTGCATCTCTTGCTCTTCAACCTGATGATGAATCATGTAGTGTGATTTGCAATGTTGATGGTAAAAATATTAACACAATCAAATCTAGAAACATATCATTACAATTGTTGTAATAGTCATCAAAAGTCAAATCTTCATCAGATCATTAGGCTTGTAAGTTATGACATCTCTTTTTGACTAACATTTTTGCAAGATGTGTGCCTTCATATAGCTGTCTTGTTTGTAGACTATAGGTGTTTACTTGATTGTTGTGATAACGTGTTTGACCAAGGTGATAATGCCTCAAAAAAAAAGGCCCCCAAAATAGCATTCTAAAAAGTAAATCCAATAAAAAGAATTCCATTGAGTAATCTCTCACTTACTTTATAAACCTAAATAACCCACATTAAAAAAGTGGAGTATTTTATCTATGTCACATTAATCTATTTTCACAAATAACCAAAAGACCCTAATAAAATTTTCACAAGATGCATGCCTTTACCAAGTTTGCATTAATGAGACGTGTGTGTATGAAAAATTGTTGTGTTTGGTAGCTATGGGCCTTCACTTGACCATTGTTGTGTTTGCAAGATGTGTGCCTATGCAAAACTATTGTGTTTGTAAGCTACAAGCCTTCACTTCACCATTGTGCTTTTAAATTTGAATAAAATGATAATTTATGATATTGTGATCACACTTCAATTAGATAGTTTTTTAATCTAAACTCATAGACCCCTATTCTAGAAATAATGTTAGACAAGAACCCATCTATCTCTCATTAAAATGAATGGTAAACAATTTCTACTTAGAGAAATAAACTTTAAACCTTAAAATACTAATACTACAACTCAAACCCACTAATTTCTTTACACTCAAAATAATAATGTTTTGGATAGTGAGACCCCTCAATGATGATCTAGCTACCATAAAATCAAAAGAAAAATATTACCATTCAAAATCTCTCACCAAACTACAAACCCAAATAATTAAGTCGAATGAAATTGAGCTTTGAATCTCCACCATATATGGAACCCCATCATTCATGCTTAGTTGGTTTTGTGGTGTGTATTGAGTAATATGATAGAAGCCCATGATTTTGATTGATGGAAGGATAGAATGGTAGTTTTTGTATTATTTGCTAGGTTTTAGCATTGATCAAGGTAAGTCATTTGTAATGTCATTTCCTCTCTTTCTATCCACCATGACTGATAGATAGGACATGTCCATAGCATTTGGATTGAAGGCATTTTTATTTTCTCTTCTATTACCTGAACAAAGAAAAAATGGCATATCCCAAGTCAATTTTTGACATAAACACTAAATAAAATAAGAAATTGGAGAGAAACTACATGAAAATATGATTTAACACAATATTATTACTATTAATGTACGAATATAGAGTCCTACTTATATCTACTTGAGACCATGATAACCAGACCAAAACTCGACATGGAAGAGTAATTGTATAATGAGACCACCAATGTAACACCACAAGACACTTATACATGTGTCTAATGTTGTATCAAGAAATCAAAGAAACTTGAAGAAAGTTGAGATAAAATGTGAAATACCAAACAAGGGCTCAGGAAAACCATTGCAGATAAGAAAATTGTGCTTACGAGTGGCACAAAAGAAAATAAGGTAGAACAATATGAAATTGAAACATAAATTATAATGTCAAATCAACCAGCTAAATTACTCCTTGAATAGGTCCTAGAGTTAAAAAAAATTCTTTGGTATGATGTTAGCAGGCATCGAAATTGAGTAAAGAAAGATTATTTATCTAAGTTTTGCCTATGAATGCATAAACACAAACTAAATTATTTATTTATGATATCCTTCCTTGCAAGTGGACATGAATGTGTCTGCAAACAAAATTATATTTGAACCTTAAGTAATAGTAATAGTAATATATATATATATATATATCTGTGTGTGTGTGTGTGTGTGTGTGTGTGTGTGTGTGTGTGTGTATGTGTGTGTGTGTGTGTGTGTACCTAATTTTTCAAATGAGTTGTAGGGAAACAAATTAAAACTATCCTTGGGTGAAAAATGCACATGTATAAAAACTCAAGAATAGATCTTGTCATAGGTGTTCCCTTGAGTCTATAAGTAACAAAAGGGTATGAAGTCAGAGATCTACTCTTTCCTTGATTTCTCAATAAATTTGATAGTGGGGCACTCATTCCAAAACATTGCAGTGTAGAATTCCATATTTTTATCATAAATTTCCAAGAGCTTTCATGCACAATATTCTTGAAACATAATTCCATGAAAGAGTGGGCAAGATCCTGTAGAAACCTATTCCTACCATTTTCTGTTGACAAAATATGAGAAGTCCAAACATCAAATTTCATATAAAGGTCCAGGAACTTCAAAAATCTTAAGAATAACCCACAACAACTAGTCACCCTTACAAATTTTCTATTTCCTAGATCATCATCTTCTTCTAGATTGCTAGTGAGTTAGATTAACTCACACCCTTCCCTGATGATTGTGAACATAAATTGCTTTAGTTTTGATATAATAATCTTTGACTTTTATTTGAGCCAACTTCTACACCATGCTTGTTCTAAACTAAATTTAAGGAATGTGCAAAGGGATCCCTCAATTACAAGAAAGGGAGTATAGCTTGCATCTAAAAGAGAGAAGCTCTCTTGATAGTAAACATTCATAGTTTTAAAAAGGCTTTCCTAGTATAGAGAATGGGGATTTTCACACCCCTTCTCAAACACAATCCATAGTTCAACCATGATAAATATTGTATAATAAAATTTGTTTGACATGACTTTTTCTATCAAATGACTATGGAAATTCAAGTCTCTAGCAAGTTTTGTGTCCATTTTAGTTAGAATTCTCTTAAGAGGCTCATTACATCTAACTAGAAATTTCCTTTTAGAATGTGACCCTGTGATATGAAATACTTTGGAACTATCCCAATTATGAAAAGTGAAACTTACTAGCATGGCTAGACTAGGAAGCATAAAGGAGGAAAAATGCAACCATGATACCCTATGATCTTCAAATACTTTAAATTTTATTTGACATGCTTCCATTCTATGAAGAAGATAAAAAACTTTATCACAAAATACTTCTCAGTCTATGCATTTTTGCAGTTGAATATATGCTAAAATAAGGTCTGGAACTCCTCTCAATAAGTCATGATGAAAGCTTAGCTTGATATTGCTGCAGTGGCAGAGAAGAGAAACGCTATAGGAGGCAACATTGTTGAAAATGTAATAGGGAATTTAATGTTATGTTTTAAATGCTTTTAGTTTTTGAAGTTTGTAATAATGTCCTACATGTGGTGGCATACCTAGAGTAGCAGTTCGATAAGCTCTCCAGATATAGCCACCTAGGACCAAGTTTGTGGATCTTAAATTAGAATAGTTTTTTTTTAGTTCATAGGTGGAGTGTTTAATGATTTTTAGAATCCAATAATAGGTAGTAGGCAGTTTTTGGAATATTCCTGACTTAGAAAATGACTGTCTAATATTGGTAGAAAAAACGTTTCAGATTCTTATCCTTTTTTTGGATAGAAGACATTCTTCTTTTCTAAATAAGAAGAAAACATTTCACATCCTTTAATTAGGAAAAGAAAGTCAGTTTTAAAAAGAGAGCCAGTCGGCTATGTAAAAAAAAATTGAATTTGGAGAGATATGGAATGTTTTTTCATTTTGTCTTTGTGCAAGTTTTCGATGGTCTGAGTTTTGAACGGATTTTTCTTATCTTCTCACTGGAAACAAGTTGATAGTTTGCAGAAGATTAAAAAGTTTTAGTTTTGGGTCGAATTTGGTATGTTTGCAGAAAATTAGTCTCAGTGCATGGGTAATATCTCCCAAATGCAATGTTGGATTTCTCTAAAAAATTTATATGTTGTTTGAAACCTAGTTACGCAAAATCTCAATGGTTGGATTGAATAAATATTTTTTGGTTTGAAAGTTATTCATGTCTGAGTGTAGGTCTATCTGGAGGCAGCAAGAAGAAATTTTGGGAGATTTATTTTCAAAGTTTTGTTTTGAATCTAATTTTAGTGTGTGATCCTGGAGGTTGTAGATGCCCCTTGAAGCAACTTAGTTGAGTGAGTTTTTTCCTCCTGAGTTTTCCAAGGTGTGGCTCTGCATCATTTTTGGTATCAGAGCTCAGCAAAAGTTTTGGGAAAAAGTAGTTGTGTATATGTTTGTGTGATTGTAAAAGATTGAGAGAAATAGTCTAAGAAGAAGTCCAGGAGACTAGATAAGAAGAAAATAACCTAGCTAAGGAATGATGGGACAAGAAGAAGAATCTTTATTGTATCTTTTTAGAAGGTATCGGCAGAGAAAGGATTCTAAACAAAAGGAGATAGAGGAAAAGAAGAAAAGAGAGAAAGAAGAAAGGAGAAAACAAAGAGAAGAGCTAAGCAAGATAGAAGAGGAGATAAACAATTTGAGAAGGAAACTTGAAGAGAATGAAGCTAAGTTGAGAAAAAATAAAATGCAGAAAGAAGAAGTGCAGCAAGTAACTATTGGTGAGAGCAGTAATGAGACAAGTCCTATGGGATTTGAGTGTGAACAATTTGTGGTTGGAACAGTAACATGTCCTTTGAAAATAGAGAAGAGTACAATGTTGGAAGGTACTCCTACGGAAAAGATTTTGGAGGAAACTGATGAAGCCTTAAATATGCATAATGAAGAAAAATGTCAAGAGGAATGGCATGAAGATGAAGCTAAGGAATGTGTAACAGCAAGTTCTAAAGAAGAATCTGATTTATGGGAAAAATTTGCAGCCATTGTGGGAGAATGGAAAAGGCATGGCAGTAGTATAGAAACTCGGCTTGAAGAAGAAAGGAAAGAGTGCAATACTGTTATTGTTCTTGAGAAAAGTTGTAATAAGAAAGAGATATTTGAAAGTGAGATTACTATAGAAGATCAAGATGATGATAAATGTTTAATAAAGGAAGAAGAGATAAATATGATTCTTAAGATTCAAGATGTGAAACTGGTTGATAGTCAAGAAGAAGATAAGTTTATGGTTACTATTGATGAAGATAGATATGATGCACATTACATGGTGTATAAGGAAGCTCATATTCAAAAATAGAACTCAAATAATCTTAATGATGATGATATGTTTTCTTCTAATAATATTTATGCAGGGATGCAGATTTCATGTATAGTGAATCATGCTGGAGAATTTTCTGTAACATTTACAACATTAAAGAATCAAAGCTACAAGATGGAGAAGTTGGATATTATTTTTGTTTTTCTTGTAGATATGCTCATCCTAGTTCAAAGAAATTGGAAAGTTCGAAAGAAGAATGAGATTCATTTCTACAACACATCATCTCAAGAGGACTTGAGATTCATTCTACAGGGGAGTATGCTGCAGTGGCAGAGAAGAGAAACGCTATAGGAGGCAACATTGTTGAAAATGTAATAGGGAATTTAATGTTATGTTTTAAATGCTTTTAGTTTTTGAAGTTTGTAATAATGTCCTACATGTGGTGGCATACCTAGAGTAGTAGTTCGATAAGCTCTCTAGATATAGCCACCTAGGACCAAGTGTGTGGATCTTAAATTAGAATAGTTTTTTTTTAGTTCATAGGTGGAGTGTTTAATGATTTTTAGAATCCAATAATAGGTAGTAGGTAGTTTTTGGAATATTCCTGACTTAGAAAATGACTGTCTAATATTGGTAGAAAAAATGTTTCAAATTCTTATCCTTTTTTTGGATAGAAGACGTTCTTCTTTTCTAAATAAGAAGAAAATGTTTCACATCCTTTAATTAGGAAAAGAAAGTCAATTTTAAAAAGAGAGCCAGTCAGCTATGTAAAAAAAAATTGAATTTGGAGAGATATGGAATGTTTTTTCATTTTGTCTTTGTGCAAGTTTTCGATGGTCTGAGTTTTGAACAGATTTTTCTTATCTTCTCACTGGAAACAAGTTGATAGTTTGCAGAAGATTTAAAAGTTTTAGTTTTGGGTCGAATTTGGTATCTTTGCAGAAAATTAGTCTTAGTGCATGGGTAATATATCCCAAATGCACTGTTGGATTTCCATGAGCTTTGGATATGTTATTATAGGCCTAATTATGCCCATCTTCACTAGAGGGATCGAAGAGTTTTGATCTGGTTCAAAAGTTATACATGTTTGTTCACAGGTCTATCTAGAGACAGCAAGAAGCAATATTTTGCAGAAAAACGTACTTTGATGCATGGTCAATATCTCGAGTTTGAACTATTGGATTTCTCTCAAAAAATTATATGTTGTTTGAAACCTAGTTATGCCAAATCTCAATAGTTGGATTGAGTAAATATTTTTTGGTTCGAAAGTTATTCATGTCTGAGTGCAAGTCTATCTGGAAGCAGCAAGAAGAAATTTTGGGAGATTTATTTTCAAAGTTTTGTTTTGAATCTGATTTCAGTGTGTGATCCTGGAGGTTGTAGATGCCCATTGAAGCAACTTAGTTGAGTGAGTTTTTTCCTCCTGAGTTTTCCAAGGTGTGGCTCTGCATCAAATATGGCTATCTGTTCAATTGTAGAATCTACTATATCATAAGAAGTCAACCCATTTTTTTCTTCACAGCCATTAATGTTTATAGAACTAGGCACCAATATAGGCTTGTACATCAAGAACGACACCATATATGAGAAACTAATTGAAGAAAGTTGGGATAGAATCCCGAGAAAAGTCAAGAAGAGAGGTATATCAATGTCAAAAGAGACAATATAGAACAAAGAAATAAGCATCAAAATATAAACATGCTTCCATTCTTCCTTTGAAAATTAGGAATTGGTAACAATATTTTTAATCAACATTTAGTTTAACAATTATACCATGATAATTTGGGGAAATTTTTATTTAAAAAATTGAAAAGTGTCTGAAGACAGGACTTAAGAAACCAAGAATTTTTTCTTTTGCTTTATCCAGACAATCTTCTATCCTGCAAAATTATTTTCAAACCTTTATGAAACATTATACATATGATGAATGGAGCTGTCACATGAATAGAAAACAAAGATTTCTCCAAAAATTAGTAATTGAAAAGAATAACAATAACAAAACTTACATTGAAAGTGCAATACCTAAAGTGCACCCACATTCCAAGAATGTTAAATGAAACTATATCATATGCAAAGATCACAACCATAATTATTTGAATAGATATTAATCATATCGTTCAATTTAGAAGGCAAAACCAAGAATCACAAGGGGCATTTACATCTTTTCCACAATTTACAAAAGACAATTTTATATGGTTGGATACCAAATTATGATACAATGAAATCCTAAAATGATGTAAATGTTAAAAGTAACTTCACCTGAATCCTATGGTAGAATCCAACACACCAAGAATATGGTCCATAGTGAGAATAGGAATTCCCAAGCCTTCAAAAAGTTCTAGAATTGCATTTAGTGAGAGTGCACTACATCCTGTAAGAGCATTCAACATAAAACAATTTAATCCAAATTCACTTGATGAATAAGATTACCTGTCCATGCTTATAGCCAATAGAAATTCACTATATATAGTTATCAGTTTCTAATCAATCAAGAGAATGACAACCCAAACAACAATAAAAAAGTATTTTGGAATTTCAAAAATCCCCTATAAGATAAAGATCAAAGCCAATTAACTTTTGTACCATTGTGACAAGGGGTTTTAGATGCACATTGAGCTAAAACAGAAATCCCAAAATATTTCATTTATATTGAAATGGTGAAAAGTTGAAAGTTAAAATGAAAGGATAAAAACTTGAGAGCAATTCAACTATAGAGGCAAGAAGCATTACAATGTTGATACCATATTTTACTGGCCATTAAAATTTCTTAGATAACTAAATCACAAAAGGAGAAATTTTTATATGGCTCTCATGAGCCCTTCCAACTTTACATCACATAGACTACAATTTAGGCTAAGTAGATTCAATGGCATTTCTCTATTATTTAAGCTTTAAATGCATATTAATGTTTTCTATCCATTATCAATTTCATCGAATAGGGTGTAGGAGTAGATACATGACCCCTCAACACCCCGAGGAACCCTATAAGACCAAAATATCTTCCACAAGAAAGAATGACAAGAATATCGACCCTGGCAAGAATGTCAAGATTATACCACGTACGAACGACTTAAATGTTATGCTTGTATATCAACCCTGGTGCACATTATATCATATATAAATACACCCAAAAAAAACATAATACTAAGATAGTTTGTGAATTATATCCCATATATCAAATTGTATGACATAACTTCTGGTTTTATACATAAACCATGTTTTAAAGAGTTTGGTTTTGAAGTCCATCTATTACATCATCCAACATCTTCTTTAGATCTTGCCTTGGAGTTCATTCTCTCTTTTATTTATACTTTGTAAAAAACACTTTATTCTCCTTTTCCAATTCATTCCACACTACAAACAATCAAATTTCGAAGCCTAATTAACTTCTAGATGAGAAAATATAAATTCTCATACGTCATAATTAAAGATAACAGAATTATTAGTTTAAAAATTAATTCAATTCAATCGAACAAACAAAAATTAACATCTACAAAAAAATATGCACACATCAGAAGATTAATATATGAATGTCTAGAGCTAGAAAGATACTGCAGAATGGTCAAATTAAGTTGGAAATTTATTGTCCTTATGAGTATGAAATAATTGGTTGATTTGAGCACTACTATTAGGAAATGTGTGTATAACTACTATGTATTTAGCCATAGCCATAGCTATTGGTACATGATGCAGGAGCATCCTAGGTTTCCTTGCAATCTTGCACTTTTTTCTCATTCTACCAATTGCTACCAAGTTCCTATTGGTGCCAAGTGATCCTTTGGGTGTCAAGTTCCTATTGGTGTCGAGTGATCCTTTGGGTGCCAATTTCCTATTGGTGTCTAAAGTGATCCTTTGGGTGCTGAGTTCCTATTGATGCCATGCGATCTTTTGGGTGGAAAGTTCTTTGGATGCTGAGTTTTTGTAGATGTTGAGTGCCAATTTATATGAAGTCTTCATTTGCCAAGTTATCTATGTCTAGTTCCTATTTGGGCTGATGTTGCTTGCATTTAATTTTGGTATAGGTATTTAATATCTGTTATGGGCTGACTTGTGGTTTTTCTATGTTCTAGAATCTTTTGTAAGCCATTTTGGCAAGTATATATAGAGTGTTTAGGCTAAGAGTTAGGCAAGTTTTTGGGGAGTTAGTAACAAGCATAGAGAAGCTAGAGGTCAGATTACAAAAGAAGATATGTGTTTGGAAGTGCAAATTTGAAGATTGTATTTTATGATTGGCCATAACCCAAAAGGCCTTATAGTTGGGCATGTATGCTGATATTTTCCTAAATTAATAGAGATATCTTGTTCTCTCTCCTTGGTGTTGTATTTTATTGTGGTTTTTTCTATGCTAACTCTTGTAGGGTGGTTTGGATAGCTAGGTGAACCTTAGGCCCTGGTTGTTCTTCTTTCTCCCTGCGTCAATACATCTTTGAATTCATAGTAGATAGAACTTTAATATAGCAATTTTTTTATCCTTATATTTAAAATGTCAACTAGAGTAAGAAGATAACTAGTTTACCTAAGTATAGATTTTATAAGTAAGCAAAATTAGAATGTGGGGAACTAGTTCTCCTCCTTTATATGTATTTGAACTTTGAAATTCTGTGGAAATCTAAAAAATGAAAAGATAATAATGAAAAAACCAATATTATCCAAATTAGTAGAAATTAATATATCAATGAAGTGACTTGATAAGCTCAATGAAAAATAGAGGAATGTTTTGTAAAGCAACAGCTGTGTATGCTTTGAGTTCTATTTAATGCATGTGTCATGTGAAGCTCTAGATAACTACAACAATTCATCAATTATTTTAAAAAGTTTTATATCACTTAATAAAACTAGAAATAAATTTCTTTAAGTTTTTAACAGTTTATAAATCTAGTTGAATATAAAGGGTTTTTAAGAATTAAAAAATGGTGGACTTTTAGGTAATTGTTTATAGTACTTGTAATTGTTATGGTGGGTTGAATGTTCATGTGCTGATAAAGTGTGTTAGCACATTGTTGTTGATCCATGTTAAACAAAAAATACTTTTCAATCAAATGCTGTAGCTACACAATTTCCCTAAATAAAATATAAATTAAACCAAAACATTTGAGAGCATATTATAATTGAAGCTACCGCACACCACCAAAATTTGTAGTGCAATTTTTCTAGCCATATAGGTTTAAAAAAAATTAATATGTCAGTAGATTTCAATAACTGAAAAGACCTTAATCCTATCAAAATGAACATCTTTCTTGACAAGAACTTATAGTCATGATATTAATAGTTCTCTAACAATTAGAAAAGTAGAATCACTATAACTTTTCATCATGTTAGTCAATCTTTTATACTAACTATATAGAATTCATTATAAAAACATACATGGCCCTCACCATATATGATAAGTTATGTAGATATATCAACTAATTTCTAATTTCATTTACAACAACCAAGAACCTAGTTAGTGGGCTTACTTTTTGAATTGAATAGGAAAAAGGAGAGAATTAGTGGGCTAAATTTTCTAATTGAATAGGAAGAGTTAGATTTCTATAAAATATGATGGTCAAGACTCAATATTATAATACATGAATTTACACACCAATAAAACAAAATGAGAGAGCCCCATTCTTTTGTTAGCTCAACTCTTCTATAAATACTTCTCCATCACAACTCCCTCCAATGCATTCTAGCTACATAAGAGAAGAAAAACAATTGTCTTTGCCTTAAAGAAAGAAAACTAATATGGTTGTCAAGCTATTTGGACCAGCACATGCTTCATGTAGTAGAAGGGTGTTCGCATGCCTCATAGAGAAAAATATTAACTTTGAAATTGAGCTATTTATATATTGAAAAGGGTAAGATAATTCACATTCTATCACACAAGTTTGTTCATTTACCATAGTTTAGAATTTCTCAGGCCCTACTAGTTGTACCAACTATGAAATCTTGAGTCATTGGTGATTCTATACCATGTACTTGTATCATGAAGAATAATGCTCATGACATTGGGAGGTAAGTAACACTAATTCCAAAATTGCTAATGAAAGAAAAGTATGTCTAAGGAAAGCAAAGATCTACTAAAACCAAGTGAGATGAAATAAATAGTTGGACAAGCCTCATGGTGTAAGATGAGGTTGTGGCCTATCCAAGATAATAAAGATCTTTTATGAAAATAGGTTAAAAAGGGATCCTAAGTCAAACCCTTGGAGACCTAGCCTAGGAAAGGTCATTGTTTCCAATGTGTTTATTGATGTTGATACTATTTAAGCCATAGCTAGTAATTACAAATTTGAAACAATGATTGTGAGAAGAATATATAGGAATTATTTATTAGTGATCAATAAATCTTATATGTAGGAATGTGGTGCAGGAGCACCAGGGCCAAGGACAAAGGCCTAAAAGGAACCAAGATCACAGAATAGATCCTAGTGGGGAGCAAAGGGTGGACATGACCTTGAAGGTTAATTTGATTGTAATAAGTCCACAATGGTCACTTAATAATGTTTTGTTTATGTTTTAAATTTTTTTATTGATCACTTTGTAAAAGGATCAATGATGCAAGCCTTAATGGAATTTTGGGAGTTAGAGTGTACCTAGGAGTTGTATATGGGAAATATGTTAGCAAGTAATACTAATCTATCAAAAGAACAAAGCATTAACAAGCATAAAAGACATAACATATATGAGAGACAAAGTGAAACCCTCAAATGAGAATATGAGCCATGGAATGGCTCTCCCAATGAGGATAGTCACTTGATTTAGGGATGAGTCTAATGGATTAGTTTGGGATGTATGCTCAAGCTTCAAACTAGCTTCAACGGAGATTTTTGGGATTTTTGGTGTGGATGCATGCAAAAGTATGGATTTGGCTTCAAAATGGCATTATAACTTTACTTGATGGATTGTGATTGAAATGGCTTGGGAGGGGATTCAATTTATAGGCTAAGGGCTTGAGGGATGGAGGGCTAAGATGGAAGGAAAGATGAAAGCTTAAGGAGGGCTAGGATGCACTCAAAAGGGAGCACATGGATTGTCCTTGTTTAGCACCAATCAGGGAGTGACACATGTCACAAGGTGAGTGGATGGAGGAAAGGGGAAGGATGAGTCAACAAAGGAGGCTCAAAGGATAATATCTTCATAAAGACCCTTCATTATGGCTTGTAAGAGCTTGTAAGAGTCTTTATGGCTTTTGTAAGAGCATTCATTGTTGGGTGGTTGGGATATTTTTGAGGGAGCTGAGATTGTTGACTTTCCTTGGCTTAAGAAAGTCTTAAGCTTGCTTAGGGAATGTGACAACATTAGGGGGTGGATTAGGCTTGGGTTTAGGATTAGATTAGGCTTGTTAGATATTTGAAAGTGGATGGCATTCATGAGGGTGGGTGAATTAGTGACTAAGCTTAGTTAGTATGGGTGGATGGGGTGGATTAGGCTAAAAAGAGGGTTTAGGGATAAGTTAAGGGTTATTAGATTTGAGGGTTTTATTTATCAAATAGGTTTATTTAATAAATGGGGATTTTGGATTTAGATAGAAGAATAGGATTTAATTGATAAATAATAGGTTATTTGATTTATCAATTAGGACTATAGATGATTAATTAAATTAATCAGCTAGGGGATGGCAAAGGATTAATTAAATAGGAATTTAATTAATGATGCCTTTAGAGATAACTAAATAGGATTACCAAAGCAATGTAATCAAATTTAGGTGTCTACATTTTGCCCCTATTTGACATAGTGTTGAGACAACACTATTTCAAAGAAGTTCGAATGAAGACGACACGAGGAAGATGTTTTAGCAACGAGGTTGCCCCAGTCTCGGATAAGAAGAGGAGAGACTAGACTTAGATGATGCCCCCTCAAGAAGGTGGCGGGGAGAGAAATGAGGCTCGATGACTTCTTGAAAAGTACAAGAAATTGAGATGAGCTAAGACACAGGTTGGCAAAGAGAAGGGGCTGAATTAGCTCAAACTCTCACTATGAGAGGATGATAAAGGGAAATCAGGGGAACAAGAGGAAACAAGCTTAAGACTTTTGGGATTGGGGGGAGGATGAAAGAGCAGAGCGCTATAAAAGGAATTTCAGGATGGAGAGATGGATGAGGGGATTAAAAAGCTAATGCAACAGGATTTCAAAGAGTCAGATTGGCAGAAGATGGGTTTTCGGAGATCCCTAGGACTAGGATTGTGGATCTCAAAAGATAAGGCTTGGTGGATTGATTTGATTGGTGGATCCCTAACACTAGGATTGTGGATCCCTAAAGCTAAGCGTGATGATTGAGTCAAAGAGATATGGTTGCACAAGCTGGGGTAGGAGAGATGGATGCTAGATATGGATGGGGGATAATGGAGATGAAGGGAATCCATTGAAGCTTTTTGAGCAGGGGGATACTTCAAAGAGAAGTACCACCATGGAGTTGAGCACTATAGTTTCTATAGGACTGTTGGTTAATTGCCAAGGTTACCAAGAACATCAAGGCCTTTTCACCAACCATTCAGAGGACTAATGAACTGACTCAAAAAAAATACGCAAGGGTTGCCCCAGCATCACACATGAATCCCAGAGGAAGCAACGCGAAACCGACACTAGGTAACCCACAAGCAGAAAAGAAAAACAAACGAAAGACTTGATCAAGACCTTATGCTCTAATTGCCCCATTCGCAGCATACCATGATATGGAAGATCGTGGAAACCTTGAGGAGGGAACAAGGAGATTGCTTGGAAAAGATACTTCAAGACCCAAAAGGGAAGATTCCAAATCAAAAGAAAGTGAAAATCCAAAAGAGAGTCGTTTGCCAACGAGATGGGTAGGACGAGGTACTAACGGACCAAGATCAGACATGAGGAAAGCTATATCCTGCAAGGACCTATCAGAGAGCACCTAAGTTGGTGGATTTGGATGAGTGATGCATCTGGCAAGCTGAACTAAGAAAGATAACACTTTGGTGATAGGAAATCTAGCTAAAGGATGCATTGGAATAGCTAACCAAGATGTGCGATGTGTGCAAGATGCTGATCAAGGAGGAACTGACACAAAAGCTGGATAGATACAATGGTACTAAGCTAAAGAGGATGTACAAGCTGATGGACCAAGATATTTACAAGCTGAAGCTGACCAAGATAGTTACAAGCAAGCAAAAGCTCAGGATGATAGGATAGCGAGATGGTTCGATGTTGTGCAAGATGCGAAAGCTAAGAGTGGGGTGATAGCGAAAGATATGGATTTGGCAGGATGCATCCAATGATGATGAGAGATTTTGTGACCAAGGATAGCTAGAGGAGCTAGATGAGATGGCTGGATAGGATGGTAGATAGCTAGGATTATGATGGATATAAAGAGATGACACTAGGTTTGCATGAGGATAGCCTAGAGCTAGATGCCAATGACAAGGGAGGATGGGCAAGACAAGATCTCCAAGGAATAAAATACCCCTAGTTAGAAGATTACATGTGGAAGGAGACCTTACGATGGATGTGATAGGATTGAAGCTAGGATGGAAAAAGCTAAAGGGGTTAGGGAGGTGGATGATAGCTATGATGGTTGGCTGAAGCTGCAGGAGATAAGTGGATGGTGATAGATGGAAGATGGAGGATGGAGGATAGGTGGATAGATTGGAAGATGGAGTTGGATGTCAAGAGATGACCAAAAGCATGAGGATGATAGGCTAAGCTAGGGATGGCTAGATTACGCATGACGCTTGTTTGCCAAGTTTTCATCATGGTACTTGTCCAAGGCACTTGAATTGCCAAGTTTTCACCAATGGACGCTTTCGTTTTCTTTTTCTTTTTTGACTTTTTGATTTTGGACTTAGCTAGAATGATTTTGGCTTTCTTCAGCTATTTTTGGCTTTTTTCTTAGGATTTTTCACTAGCTATTGGAATGTTCAATTTTGTTGCTAGTTGTTGGTACACCGGATGTGTGATTTATGCAATAGATTGGATTAGATGGGATTGATGGTAGGAGATGGAGGGGTGAAAAGGTCGAAAAGGATCATGAGATGGGGATGCTTGCAGGATCAACATTGGCACATGTTGGGATAGGTGTGAAAAGAGCATATGGGGGATAGATGGTAGATGTGGGCTTGATGGTGGATTTTTGGGAGTGCGCTTGGGGATATAGGCACCCAAGATGGAGTTAGGAGATGGGGGACACAAAGCACTAGATGGGGGATTAGCAATGGTGGATGCCATTATGCATTGGGTTTCAACTTTTTTCTTTGGGATCCACATGGTTTTGGATTTTCTTTTCATAGGCTTTTGTATTGTTTTGCATTCTTTGATTGGATTTTTCCTTTTTGGAGTATGTCTTTTAGAATGGACATATGATTGCCTATGATGTGGATTTTTAGCTTGATGCATTTTGAAGTTGGCATTCGCATTGCTGTGGTAAGCTTTGGGAAGATGGTTAGGAGAAGCTTTGTGAGATGAAGGGGATATGGAAGAGTGTGTAGGGGGATGATGATGGATGATGTGCCCTGATATGTGCCTTTGCTGATCTTGCATAGGAATGGAGGGAATAGGATTTGAATGATGGCTGATAGGAGGATGGAGGATGGTAGATTTTGGGACATAGGGACCCAAAATGGATTTAGCGGATGAAGGGGGGATATGGTAGGTTGTTTTCGGTTGCAAAGATGGTGGAGGGGGGATGACATAAGATTTCTTGAAGTAGTGATGGGAAGTTGGCATGGGGGGTTTGGAGATAGGCTTGGTTTGGGGTGTGGTGTACCAACACCTTTAGATGGTGAA
This sequence comes from Cupressus sempervirens, assembly GCA_028749045.1. Classification (NCBI taxonomy): domain Eukaryota; kingdom Viridiplantae; phylum Streptophyta; class Pinopsida; order Cupressales; family Cupressaceae; genus Cupressus; species Cupressus sempervirens. The sequence continues at coordinate 895,090,510 of CM053786.1, read as the reverse complement.
CCTTTGGATACATATCCAAGACCATAAAATCCTGGATTCTTTTGTGCAATAATAGGCATTCTGATTCCTTGCTCTTGTGGTCCTAAACCTTCACCTTGATAATGCTTTGTTATGTCAATTACTATTATTTAAAAATAATAGTTTAAAAAATTATGCTTTGTTATGTCAATTACTATTATCTAAAAATAGTTTTATCTTCCATCACTCAATGAGATTAACCATGTTAGAGGAAATGGAGCAAGGTTACCAATTAAAATCTACTATAGAACTTGAGACAAACATGGTAAAGGTCATAATTATGGGGTGTTCCATGAATCTCTAATGTAAGTGTTATAAGGGTTGCTTGCACTACTCCTCAAGAGATCTATCTTGTCTCTTCTAGGCACTTATCCACCTAGGTCCTTGATTTGTTTAGGTGATTAACTAACACCATTCCAAACTCCTCTCCAAGAGTTTGATCCTTTTTTTTTTACCCTCAAAAGAATAACACTCTATTTTTAGTACTCTTCTCCACACTCACTTAGAAAGATCCAAGTACAACTTTCTCTCTAACTACATTCCTCATTGTGGGCTCATCCAACATGATGAGATCACTCCATTTTCTTCCATTTGTGGCCATTTGGAAAGATCTTTATACCTCTTCCTTAATGATTTCAAGATTTTTCCTCAAAGAAACATATTTAGGCCTAATTAAATTAGCCCTTAGAATCTATTAATTCCTCTTTCTTGCAAAAACTCTCCAAACAACCTAGAAAATAAACTCCAAATTTGAACACCATTTTGGATTCTCTAAAATATTTTGTAAATCTTGAAGCCCCAAGTTGTCTGTATAGGTGATTCCTATTATAAAGGGTAAATAGGACTAAAAGACCTATTTCCTAGGACTAGACCACAAACTTGTTTATAAACTTACCTAAATTGTTTGGTAAGACATAAAACTCTAGGATATGTCAAGATAGAACTATCCCATTCCTAAAAATATACTTTTTATATATAGTACTTCTATCCCCTGCATGAAATCATTGATTCAACACTGTCAAACCACTAACTGGACCTTCCTAGCTTGCCTAGGGATTAAAATTTAAAATGGTAGTATGACTCCCCTACACTCCTAGATTTATATACAACATGTACAAAGACCCCACTTCAAGATTTAGACACTTATTTAGAGTTCCCATGGTTGAATCTCACGTGGGAGCTATTTTTCCTAAATTTGCCTGACTAAGTCTAGTAGACTGTCACTAAACTAAAACAATTAACTAAGAACACTAAACCTAATCTTAAACCTTAACTTATAAAATGAAAAAGTCTTCTAATGCACTATAGAACATATTCTAGTCATTATATCAATATAATTAATGGATTAAGGTGGTACTGCTCACACAAAAGCTCAAAATGTTGCCATAAAACAATCTAGAATTCTATTCCTCACACCAAAATGATACAAAGTTACTTCTCTCCTTTCTAGATTCGATTCTTGGCTAACATATTATGATATATCTATCATTCTATGGCCTGTTAGTCAATCATAATTTCCCATAACTTAGGGAATCCAAACTTGTCCATCTTTCATGAAACATTTGCAATAATTACAAATGTTGTCATGACAACTTTCTAGCAACATTTGGCATCTTGCACTTATGCCTCTACACTTGTTTCTAGGACCTCTAACCTCCATCTTGTTGGATAAAATTGTTCAATTATGTGTTGTCTTTGATGTCACACAAATGTCATATCAGTCATCAGATAGAGTCTACTGAGCTCAGAAGGTCAGCAAGGCAAAGGACAGTGACTACCAAGCTCAGAAAGTCAGCAAGGCAAAGGGTAGAGTCTATCGAGCTCAGAAGGTCAGTAAGGAAAAGGACAGTGTCTACCAAGCTTAGAAGGTCAGCAAGGAAAAGGACAGTGTCTACCGAGCTCAGAAGGTCAGCAAGGAAAAAGGATAGAATCTACGGGAGCCTAGGTGGTTAGTAAAGAAAACTTGCAGTATCTACCAAGTAAATAGTTCTTATCGAGCTCACTCGGTCATCAAAGGAAATGTGGTAGAAGTAGTTCTTACTGAGCTCTCATGAAGGAATTCAATTCTTACCGAGTAAACTTAGTAGCCAAAGGATTTTATGGATATTGCAATGTTAACTGAGTCAAGAAGGTTAACTTAGGCAATTTCTATAAGTAGTATTTATCGAGCAGGGTCAGCCAATAAAGGATTTCATTATTTTATGAAATAAAATTTATTTGTTTAGAGTAATATTTGTAGCCAACTGATGTATGATTTATTGGTAAATGTAACATGTGAATGAGCTAACTTGACAATCTGAATGGTATAATTAATAGGTCAAGTTGCGAATTCTAAGTGTGTGAGATGGAAGTGTGGAATTAATGATATGAGGACAGATTATTATGGAAGCAAATTTGAAGGATGATCAGAGATCATTGAGGAGCAGTAGATCCATATTTGATCAAGGAGGATCTAATGATGCTAAAAAAAGACCTGTAGTCAACAAATTCAGTTACATCTTGCTCAGGTCAATTCATTGTTGCTTTCTAACCATTGTAGCAGTGATTTCAAATTTCTTAATAGAGTTGGTTTAACAACCATTTTGTAAATCCTCTAAAAAGGTGATAGTTCAGTTGAATTGTTCTAAAGACCTCTAGCAAGGCCACTCCTAATAGGGTGATTAAATCCTCTAATAGGGTCACACCTAATAGTGTGTATTGTAACCTTTGACAAGGTTGGCTCTTAACAAGGCTCACTTCAGAAGAGTGAAAAATTGGTGACTAGTTACTTGGTGGTTTTTCCCATATTGGGTTTCCACGTTAAATCTAGTGTCTCTTGTGTTCATTTTGTTTTCTATTGCATGCATGTTTTCTTGAAAATAAGTAACCATTTAATTTACTGAGTTACAACATTTTTGTTATGTTTACTGAGTATCAATAGTAACTAGATCTTTAAGACATCTAAGGGATCTATGGATTAATTTTTGTAACTAAGTCACCCCCCCACTCAGTTACTCTACCTTTAATTCCAACAATTGGTATCAGAGATTTTGGTGCTTGCAAGAAAATATTTCAAGGATCTAAGCTAAAGATTAGGATGTCTTACAAAAGAGAAATTCCAAGACTTAACAGGGACAACTTCTCCGCATGGAAAGGATTGATGAGGCTTCATCTGGCTTCTATTGGTGATATAGGGCTAAAGTACCTTGATGAAAAATATGAAGAACCTTCTGGCACATTATCTATCAATGATATTACTGAAAAGAAGACTCACAAAAGCATGATGATAGATATAGCATCTGCTCTGAGATACAAAAAAATTGATGACATCAAGGATTGCAAAATTGCCTTTGAAATGTGGAACAAGATGAAAGAGACCTATGGAGGAGATGATAATGTAAGAAGAGCCAAAGCAAAAAGTTTGAGAGGACAATTTGATCAAATGAGGATGAGAGAGGATGAAAACATTGCAAAGTATGTTGAAATAGTTAAAGCATGTGTTAGTGCAATCAAAGTATCTGGAGGAGATATCAATGAAGAGACAGTTATAAGTAAAGTTCTTAGAACTCTACTTCCCATTTATGCAATTAGAATCTTTGCAATTCAAGAAAGAAGATGTGAGAAAAATCATAAAATAAATTTAGAGGCCATAGTTGGAAGATTGACTGCATTTGAGCTAAACAACTATGATAATTCTATTCCAGCTATTAAGAACATTGAATCAGCAATTGAAGCCAAGCTTTCACTCAGAGAAAAAGGGAAAAAGATGAAGGATTTGCAATCAGATAGTGATGAAGAATCATAACAATGTTTAGACAGTGATCTTGAGATGGTTGAAGCTCTACTAGAAAGAAAATATTCAAGAGGCAAAGGGAAATACAAAGGTAAGGTTCCTCTAATAGGCTTTTCTTGTGAAGAAATTGGACATATTGTAGCTAGGTGCCCAAATAAGTAGAGCAAAGATGAGAAGAAAGGTCACAAGTACAATGGCAAGAAAGACTTCAAATCATTCAAGAATAAAGGTAAGAAAACATGTTTCATGGCTAAAGATTCTAATGATTATGATAATGAAGAAGAAGATGAAATTGTCTAAATTGATGTGAAAGATGAATCTGATAATGATGAAGAAATGACACTCATTTCTCATATGAGTAGAAATAATACATGGATCATAGATAGTGGTTGTTCTCATCACATGAATGGTGATAAAACTAAGTTTGAATACTATTAAGACTATGATGGTGGCAGTGTAAGATTTGGTAACAATGAACCTTGTTGTATAAGAGGAAAAGGAAGAATCTCACTAATCAAGGAACTTGTATGTGATAATGCATATTGGGTAGAAGGACTAAAGCATAATTTGTTGAGTGTGGCACAACTACTTGTAGACAACTAAAAACCTTTAGAAAATAAAGTATTTTTATTTTTTGAAAAAGTCCTGATGACATCATCATTTATTAATTAATTAATTAATTAATTAATTAATTATTTAATTAATTAATTAATTATTTAATTATTTAATTAATTAATTAATTATTTAATTAATTAATTAATTAATTAATTATTTAATTAATTAATTAATTAATTTTTATGCCATTAAATCCCTTTATCTTAATTAAAAATATTTAATTAAGGAATCCCTCCCAAAAATGTTTAAATCTTATTTAAACATTATTTCCTTATTTATTAATTATTTAATTAATAAATTGACCAAAAAACCCAAAATAAATTAAAAAATTATTTTTTGCCCAAAACTTGGCCAATTTCCTTAAGACCACTAACCTCTTCCAAAATCTTCTAATCCTTCTTTAATTTTAATTAAAGGCTAATCCCATCATTTCCTACCCCTAATCCCAACTCAAAATATTTAATTAAGATTAAATATTATCCTCATGTTTATTAAAAAAGTTTTAATAAATATCTCCTCAACCCAAACCCTTGAAATAAATAAAACTTTATTTATTTCCTAAAAATCTAATTTATCCTCATCCTAAGAAGTTTTAGACTCTTCTAGAAAGTCTTCATCCTCATCCTAAGAAATTCTAGACTATTCTAGAAATTCTTTATCCTCATCCAAAGTCTAGACTCTTCTAGAAGATGTCTTTAAACCTAATCCTAATCCCCTTCTAACCTTGTCACATTCCCTAAACATGGGTTAAGAATTACTAACCCAAGCCAAAGTTAACAAATATATCCTCCTTCACCCACCCTCATTAAATGCCATCCACTTGCCTATCCCTAAGCTAATCCTAAACCATCCTAATCCATCCTCTAATCATTTGCACAAGCCTAAGCAAGCTTAAAACCCTCCTAATCAAGCCCAAGTCAAAATTTCTCTCATCTCCCTCAAAATATCTCAACCATAAAACTTTATGAAGCCCACTAGGCCATAAATGACTCTTCCAAGCCCTTTTATTGCTCTTACAAGTCATTATGAGGGTCTTTATGAAGATTTTATCCCTTGAGCCTCTTTTGTTGACTCATCCTTCCCCTTTCCTCCATCCTCTCACCATGTGATATGTGTCACTCCTTGATTGGGTGTAAGGAAGCACAATCCATGTGCTCTCTTCTCATGCAATCTGAGCCCTCCATGAGCTTTTTCCCATCCTTGCATCTTAGCCCTCAATCCCTCAAGCCTCTTGTCTATAAATTGGATCCTTCCCCTTTTCAAAATAACACAATCCATGAAGTAAAGTCATAATGCCATTTTGAGAAGCCATTTTACATCAAAACCATACACTCACACCCAAATTCCAACTCCATTTGAAGCCCTTTTTGAAGCATAAGCTTGAGCATGCATCCTATCTATTTAGACAAAGCTACTCAACAAGAGAGATTCTCATTGAGAGAGCCCATTAATGGCTCATATTCTCAATTGAGAGTTCATCTTAGTCTATCTTGAAGTTTATGGATTTTTTTTAGTTTGTAGAAGCTTTATTTAAATTTGGTTTCTATTAGCATACTAACATTGCCCATATACATTTTGGCACGCCCGGTGGGACCCCGCATGGGTCATCTTCATTAGCTTTTTTAGTCAAGTTTTTTATGTCATTTGCTGATTTTGGCTAATTTTGCTTGTTTTTGTGATTGGTAGGATTGTATAAATTGGTTTTTTAGGTCCACATGAGCATGAAGAAGACAAAGGAACTCAATATATATCTCATAGTGTTTGCAGATTTTTCAAGCTTATAGTTGGACAAAGAACTTGGAATTCTTCTTCCTCTTCTTGTCTATATTCTTCTTATTCCATCTACTTCTTCTTCTTCTTCTTGTGGGAGATCTTGGCCATTTTTTTTTAAGGAAGCAAAATCATACACACTTCTTTTTAGTGCTTAAAATGAACCCCCAAATCATACTTAAATCCATTAAAAATTAAAAATTTGTAAAAAAGAAAAAAGCATTTTAACAAGTAAAACTAAACCAATCCAATCATTTGCATACTTGCAACATCAAGGTTTTAGATGCATTCATGCAAAGTTAGGAACACTTCATTTTTGGAAATTTAAAAAAAAAAATTCAAGTTTCCATTTCAAAAGGTTCAAAATCAACATTAAGTGCACACTAAAATCTAAATCAAACTCAAAGCATCAATCAAGGATAAAATGAACCTCATGAAAACTAAGAGTCCTAAATGGTTGCCAAAAATTGTCCTAAAAGCTTTGTTATTTGTTTCAAAAAAAGTTCTTGTTGTAAAATCTTGAATGTTTCTTAGGTTTTTCATGCATCAAAACAACCTAGGAATATCATTTTTGGGCTTAAAACATGCAAACTAGAACACACAATCTTGAATGAAAACCAAAGTCCAAAGAGTCATTTTCACTTTTGAGTCCAAAACAATCTTGAATGATCTAAGGTTAAAAAAAAATACTTCAAAGTTCTTAAAACAACATACAAAATCTCAATCTTGAATGCTCAAACGAAAAAACTTGAATCTTTAATCACTTGTCTTTGAATGCATGTTGCTAAAATCACTCTTGAGTGCCATGGATTAAAATCAAGTTTTTTTTTTTAATGAATGCATGATTAAAACAACAAATCCAATCTTGAATGCCATAGATCAAATAATCATCTTTTGGAGCATAAAAAGAATCTACATTTTTGTAATCTTTTAAGTTATAAAAACAAATAAAAATGCTTTGAGTGAGTTTGTCATTGGACTCACCCTCTTTAATCACCCATCAATTTAACCATTGGTTGCAATCTCAGTGCCATCTATGGGGATGGGTCTACCTAAGAGGGTGTTAAGTGCTCCACAAAGATAAAACTCCACTCACTTGGATCTTTAGTGGTTTTTCTAAGTTAAAAAATTTCTTGAATGCGCATTAATCTCGCTCACACTTCATTTGGGCATAAAAAATGGACAAATCCTGACGTGGAGGGCCTCTAGGCGCGCGCTTGACAAATCGAGTTTCACATATCTTTGTTTTGGGCTTAAAGAAAACTCACACTCAATCTTGAATGCCTAACAATCAATGAACATCGCATGGTTTTGACGCATTTTCAATGACGCTCACATTTCTTATGTTGACGATCTATCGACTTCTATTATGCTAACGACACTATCAAATTGGAATGAACATTGTATGCCATAATCACAAGTGTCTTCAATCATAGCTTACAAAATCTAAATCATCAATTGGAATGAATTCGTGTCTTTTAAAGCCCAAGATCATGTATGTGGTCTTGTTTTACACTTTTTAGGAGGCCTGCTTGGGGATTTCATCACCCCTTGGGACGACCTCAACTCTAGCATTTCGACGGAGTATAAAAATCGGGAGGTGAATCCAAAGACACCTCTCTTGGAATCAAGATTTTGTCACTCGAGCTAAGCCTCAAGGAACTTTATACCCTTGAGAAGTGAAAGAGGAGAAGTGGGTTACCGCTCCTCTCGGCTGTGTGACATCTTTTTGGTTTCATCTACGGATTTGGGCCTCACGTACCTTGCATATATCGAGGACTCCCTAGCTATAACAAATTTCATCCTTGTAGAAAGCTTCCTAGGATGTTGGTGTGTTTGACGTGCTTGCTCCAAAATTTTGTCTGCTTGTTTGTTCATAGCTTTTGAATGAATGTTTGCCAACTTTGGTCAAAATCCCAAAAAAGCAGAAATCTCCTAGCTCAAGGCATACTTAGCGTAGTCACTGCCTCATCAAAAAATCATCCAAGCTCCCTCGTTGCAACCGAATCTATCTAGTTCCTTGATTTAGAACAATCCAAAATCCAAAGTCTCTCCAACTCATCCCCCCCAGCCAGCTAGCAATCCAATCCAAAATCACACCCAAGCCTTTAGAGAGTTGTTGTCATTCTGCTAGAATTTGCTATCGAATCAATCCGACCAATCCACCAGCCTCACCAAGGTTATCCCTTTGATAGAGCTTTGTCTAGGGTAATCTAGCTTTGTCACTTGTTATCCCTCATCACCTTGAGCTAAAGGTTGGGATCCACAAGTGGTCAATCTCATGGCATGCCCATAGGATCATTAGTTTATCCTTAATTTGACACAATCTCCACCAATCCAACGCATAGGAAAGAAAAACCCTCACCTTTTGACAACATGCCCTTGAAGTCTTCCATCCTTAGAAAAGCCTAAAATCCCCATCCAATCCTCCTTAGGTTTGTCATGCAACTTTGACTTTCCCTAGGAAATCTTTGCAAACCCAATCCAAAATTTGAGCTTAATCCAAATCCAAACATGAGCTTCCATGTTCATCCATATGCAAGACCCCATCCCCATCAGACTCATCATCAAAACATGAAATCCCAAACCTATCATGATGTGTTCGGTCGTATTGTCCTTGCTCCCACCACCTCCTATTCCAATGATGATGAAAATCTTGTTGACTATGACGGGTATATTGAAAGCCTTAGAAACATTCCCCCAAGCATCGCCCAAAATCCAAGAGTTATTCCAAACTATCTAGTCATGCCATCTGATATCCTAGCTTCTCCTCCATCACCCAATCAACCAAGCTTCCAATCTTCCACCCCCATCACACTAGCTATTTCTATCAATCCACCAACTCCACCTCTGACACACAAGTCTCCAAGGAATCTCCTAGAGGAAATACAAGAAAAGCCACCTCCAATAGTCGATAAGCCATGTCATCTAGTCCAACCATATGAAGTAGTCAGTGATGAAGCTCTCCCATCTATAATATCACCTCCATCTCCCATAGCTATCATCCCCAAACCACCCATCGAATCGCTCCAAATCCCATCCACATCTCCTCCTCCAAGCATTATCCAAATCCCATATAATGAACCTCATGCATCCACTCCCATCCATTCTTGTCAAGATCTTGTCCAAAAGCATGTTGAAATATCCTCTAACAGAACAGTAGATCCTGCCATCCCACTTATTCCCCTACATGATACACTTTTACCATCCCCTCCATATCTAAATCCTACCATCTTACTTACTCCATCTCAAGATCCCTTTCCCTCAGCCCACCCAACTCAAGATCCTATCCTCCCATCTCCTCTGCTTCATGATCATACATCTCCCATAATCCATGATGATAGATCCATCGAAAAAGAAATAATTATCATATCCAAAGCTCCAACTCCTTCAGCTAGTAATGGAGTCACATCTTGTGTTCCAAATAATGAACATCATATTGAAAAAAGAAATGAAAATGTATTTCTAGATGTTGGTATCCCCGCTATTCCTACATGGTCCCAAGTCCTTCCATCTCCACCCCAAAGTTCCCATCCATCTTATTCCGCATCTATTTTGGGCCCTCATCCTACTCCTTATCTCCAACCCTCCATTTTGGGTCCATATATCCCTTATCTAAATCCCACACCCTTTCCATCGATTTTGGGTCCTTACATACCTAATATGAATCCTTTATCCCCTCCATCTATTTTGGGACCTACACCTTCCCCATTTCCATCTATTTTGGGCCCATATCCTTCCTTCCCTCCATCCATTTTGGGCAATTATATCCATCCATATCCTATGTTCCAATCTATCCTTCCATCCCCTCAAATCCACCAACTAGATCATCAAAGGCACTCACCCTTGAATCCCTTCCAACCTTTAAACCCTATAACTCCATCAATTATCCCTCCATCTCCTCCATGCTCTTGTTCCCATCCCATGGCCAATAGAAGCATATTGGATGCCAAAATACAAAAGCATAAATCCAAAAATCCACAAAAATCCAAGTCTCAACATGTCCCTTCTAAAATACATGTTCAAAACAAGAAACATTTAATCCCAATCAAAGAAAAAGTCAAGAGGCCACAAAAGCCCAAGCTAAAAAAGTCAAAAATCATGTGGATACCCAAGATGCTCATAAAAGAAATGCATCTCAAAGAAAAATCCCAATTGGCATCCATTCATGCTACTCAAAAAGCCTCATCCATCCATCCTTCATCCAAATCCCCATATAAGCATCCTTCATCCCCCCAATCCACTTTTAGTCCATATGCTTCTTATCCTAAATTTCCCATCCTCCATCTTCCAACTCTACTTTTAGTCCTTATCTTTCTCTTCCTCCATTTTCTCCTCAACCTCGCTCAAAACCATCTTTCCCACTACTTTATCACCTCTCAAGGTGTGTGCCAATGATGATCTTTCCATTTTCCTCATCCATTTACCCATAAGTCTTATTTCTTCGCATCCATTATCTGCCAAACTACCACCCACCATTCCACTTGTTCAATCTAATCCTTTTTCATCCATCCTACCAACATCTATGAGCCAAAAATAGCTGAAGAAAGCCAAAATCATTCTAGCTAAGTCCAAAGTCAAAAAGTCAAAAAAAAAGTAAAGAAAAATAAAGCGTCCACTGGTGAAAACTTGGCAATTCAAGCACCTTGGACAAGTACCATGATGAAAACTTGGCAAACAAGCATCATGCATAATCCAACCATCCCCAGCTTAGCCATCATCCTCATGCTTTTGGTTGCATCTTGACATCCAACTCCATATTCCAATCTATCCACCTATCCTCCACCCTCCATCTTCCATCTCACACCATCCACTTATCTCCTGTAGCTTCAGCCAACCATCCCAGCTATCATCCATCTCCCTAGCCCCTTCAGCTTTTTCCATCCTAGCTTCAATCCTATCACATCCATCATAAGACCTCCTTCTGCATGTTATCTTCTGATTGGGGGCACTATATTCCTTGGAGATCTTGTCTTGTCCATCCTCCCTTGTCATTGGTATCTAGCTCTAGGCTATCCTCATGCAAACCCAATGTCATCTCTTTATATCCATCATAATCCTAGCTATCTACCATCCTATCCAGCCATCTCATCCTGCTCCTCTAGCTATCCTTGGTCACAAAATCTCTCATCATCATTGGATGCATCCTGCCAAATCCATATCTTTCGCTATCACCCCACCCTTAGCTTTCGCATCTTGCACAACATCAAACCATCCCGCTATCCTATCATCCTGAGCTTTTGCTTGCTTGTAACTATCTTGGTCAGCTTCAGCTTGTAAATATCTTGATCTGTCAGCTTGTACATCCTCTTTAGCTTAGTACCATTGTATCTATCCAGCTTTTGTGTCAGTTCCTCCTTGATCAGCATCTTGCACACATCGCACAAATCTTGGTTAGCTATTCCAATGCATCCTTTAGCTAGATCTCCTGTCACCAAAGTGTTATCCTTCTTAGTTCAACTTGCCAAGTGCATCACTCATCCAAATCCACCAGCTTAGGTGCTCTCCGATAGATCCTTGGAGGATATAGCTTTCCTCATGTCTGATCTTGGTCTGTTAGTACCTTGTCCTACCCATCTCATTGGCAAATGGTTCTCTTTTGAATTTTCACTTTCTTTTGATTTGGAATCTTCCCTTTTGGTTCTTGAAGTATCTTTTCCAAACAATATTTTTGTTCCCTCCTCAAAGTTGCCACGATCTTCCATATCATGGTATACTGTGAATGGGGCAATTAGAGCGTAAGGTCTTGATCATGTCTTTTTCTTGTTTTCTTTTCTACTTGTGGGTTACCCAGTGTCATTTCCATACTGCTTCCTCTAGAATTTATGTGTGATATTGGGGCAATCCTTGCTTGTTTTTTTTGAGTCATTTTGTCAGCCCTCTGGACAGTTGGTGAAAAGGCCTTGATGTTCTTGGTAACCTTGGCAATTAACCAATAGTCCTATAGCAAATCTAGTGCTCAACTACATGGTGGTACTTCTCTTTGAAGTATCCCCCCGCTCAAAAAGCTTCAATGGTTTTCCTTCATCTCCATTATCCCCCATCCATATCCAACATCTGTCTCTCCTACCCCAACTTATGCATCAGTATCTCTTTGAATCACTCCTCACCTTTAGCTTTAGGGATCCACAATCCTAGTCTTAGGGATCCACCAATTCAAATCAATCCACCAATCCTCATCTTTCGAGATCCACAATCCTAGTCCTAGGGATCTTTGAAAACCCATCTTCCGCCAATCTGACTCTTTGAAATCCTGTTGCATCAGCTTTATAATCCCCTCATCCATCTCCCTATCCTGAATTCCTTTTTATAGCGCTCTGCTCCTTCATCCTCCACCTTCCCTAAAGTCTTAAGCTTGCTTCCTCTTGTGCATCTGATTCTCCTTTATCATTCTCCCATAGTGAAAGTTTGAGCTAATTCAGCCCCTTCTCTTTGCCAATCTGAGTCTTCTTGCTCATCTCGAATTCTTGTACTTTTCAAGAAGTTGTCAAGCCTCACTTTCTCTCCCCATCGCCTTCTTGAGGGGGCATCTCACAGTCCATTCTCTCCTCTTCTGCTCTAGCCTTGGGCATCTTATTTTCTTATCTTTGATGCCATGCCACTTGCGGCATCACATCAAAGAGGGGCAAAATGTACACACCTAAAAATCTTTAGAAAATAAAGTATTTTTATTTTTTTTAAAAGTCCTGATGACATCATCATTTATTAATTAATTATTTAATTAATTAATTAATTAATTTTTATGCCATTAAATCCCTTTATCTTAATTAAAAATATTTAATTAAGGAATCCCTCCCAAAAATGTTTAAATCTTATTTAAACATTATTTCCTTATTTATTAATTATTTAATTAATAAATTGACCAAAAAACCCAAAATAAATAAAAAAATTATTTTTTGCCCAAAACTTGGCCAATTTCCTTAAGACCACTAACCTCTTCCAAAATCTTCTAATCCTTCTTTAATTTTAATTAAAGGCTAATCTCATCATTTCCTACCCCTAATCCCAACTCAAAATATTTAATTAAGATTAAATATTAATCCTTATTTATTAAAAAAGTTTTAATAAATATCTCCTCAACCCAAACCCTTGAAATAAATAAAACTTTATTTATTTCTTAAAAATCTAATTTATCCTCATCCTAAGAAGTTCTAGACTCTTCTAGAAAGTCTTCATCCTCATCTTAGGAAATTCTAGACTATTCTAGAAAGTCTTTATCCTCATCCAAAGTCTATACTCTTCTAGAAGATGTCTTTAAACCTAATCCTAATCCCCTCCTAACCTTGTCACATTCCCTAAACATGGGTTAAGAATTACTAACCCAAGCCAAAGTTAACAAATATCTCTTCCTTCACCCACCCTCATTAAATGCCATCCACTTGCCTATCCCTAAGCTAATCCTAAACCATCCTAATCCATCCTCTAATCATTTGCACAAGCCTAAGCAAGCTTAAAACCCTCCTAATCAAGCCCAAGTCAAAATTGCTCCCATCTCCCTCAAAATATCTCAACCATAAAACTTTATGAAGCCCACTAGGCCATAAATTAGTCTTCCAAGCCCTTTTATTGCTCTTACAAGTCATTATGAGGATCTTTATGAAGATTTTATCCCTTGAGCCTCTTTTGTTGACTCATCCTTCCCCTTTCCTCCATCCTCTCATCATGTGACATGTGTCACTCCTTGATTGGGTGTAAGGAAGCACAATCCATGTGCTCTCTTCTCATGCAATTTGAGCCCTCCATGAGCTTTTTCCCATCCTTGCATCTTAGCCCTCAATCCCTCAAGCCTCTTGCCTATAAATTTGATCCTTCCCCTTTGCAAAATAACACAATCCATGAAGTAAAGTCATAATGCCATTTTGAGAAGCCATTTTACATCAAAACCATACACTCACACCCAAATTCCAACTCCATTTGAAGCCCTTTTTGAAGCATAAGCTTGAGCATACATCCTATCTATTTAGACAAAGCTACTCAACAAGAGAGCTTCTAATTGAGAGAGCCCACTAATGGCTCATATTCTCAATTGAGAGTTCATCTTAGTCTATCTTGAAGTTTATGAATTTTTTTTAGTTTGTAGAAGCTTTATTTAAATTTGGTTTCTATTAGCATACTAACATTGCTCATATACACTACTCAATAATGGATTCAAAATAGAATTTATGCATGGAAAAGCAAGATTGCTGGATGGCAACGGAAAGCTGATTGGATTAGGCTCTCCAACAAAAGGTAACTTATTTTATCTTGAACTTGGTGAATGTTCATGTTTCATTAGTAAAATTGAAGAAAGTTGGTTATGGCATAAGAGGTTATGTCATGTAAACTTTGAAAACTTGATAAAGATCAGTAAATTTATTAAAGTAAGAGGTATTCCTAACATAAAGAAACTAGAGGTTGGTCTATGCAAGAATTGTCAAATTGGTAAAATGGGAAAGACTAATTTTAAAAGAAAGAACTATCAAACTGAAGAAGTTCTAAAAATTGTGCATATTGATTTGTGTGGACCTATTGGCATTAAAAGTTATACTGGTGAAAAATTCTTCATTCTGTTTGTTGATGATTATTCAAGAATGATGACTGTCATGTACCTAAGAGAGAAATTAGAAGCATTTGAAAAGTTCAAATGGTATTTGGCCAGAGTAGAAAAAGAAACAGGAAAAAGACTAAAATGCTTAAGATTTGACAGAGGTGGTGAATTCATTTCACATGAGTTTAATAACTTTTGCATTGAAAGGGGAATCAAAAGACAGGTTTCAACATCTGGAACTCCTGAATAAAATGGAATAGTAGAAAGAAGGAACAGATCTATCATGGACTGTGCAAGAACCTTAATGATTGAGAAAGGCATTGCTATCAAATACTGGAAAGAAGCTATCAACATTGTAGTTCATACCTTGAATCGAGTACAATTGAAAAAGGACTCATTCAAAACACCTTATGAGTTGTGGTATGGCTACAAACCCAATGTAAGTTATCTAAAAGTATTTGGAAGCAAATGTTACATTTTGAAAGAATCTAGAAAAGGTAAATTTGATGTAAAAAGTGATGAAGTAATATTTCTAGGGTACTCTTGCAAAAGAAAAGCATATAGATATTTGAACTTATCTACTCACAAAGTCCTAAAAAGTGCACATGTGAAAGTTGATGAGTTTGCAGAAAGAATAGAAGAAGTAAGCAAAAAGGAACCTGAAGACTATAGAAGATTTGTTTACATGGAACCTGATACAAAGCCAAGTTTACCTATTAATTAGGAATTCTCAACTCCAGAGTCTTTATTAATTGAGTCACAAGAATTTCAAACCAAGTTAGTACCTATCGAGCTGCAAGAATCTGAGTTGTAAACAAAAGCTACTAAGTTAGCATCTACCAAGCTCGAGCAACCAAAATTAGAACCAAAAGTTGAGACATAGAAAGATAACAATGCAAGTCATTCAAAAGGAAAGGAGCCCTTGTTAGCCAAGTATGTCAGAAAGCATCATGCGCCAGATCAGATCATTAGAGACAAATTAGAAGGAACAATGACAAGAAGTAAGTTGAAAGGCACTTGTTCACTTGCTGATTTTGAACCTAGAAATGTTAAAGATGTACTAGACAATGAAAGTTGGATTGAAGCTATGAATGAAGAGATAGAACAAATAGAGAAAAAAAAAATATGGACTCTTGTACCTAGACCCAAAGACGAAATGTGATTGGAACAAAGTGGGTATTCAGAAACAAACTAAATGAAGATGGTAAGGTATCAAGGAACAAAGCTAGACTGGTATGCAAAGGATACTCTCAAGAAGAAGGTGTAGACTATGGAGAAGCTTTTGCTCCTATTGCAAGATTGGAAGGTGTCAGAACCTTACTTTCATATGTTGCATTTAAAGGATTCAAAGTTTATTAGATGGATGTCAAGTCAGCATTTCTCAATGGCATATTGGATGAAGAGGTTTACATTGAATAGCCTGAAGGTTTTGTTGATCCAGACAAGAAGGACATGGTTTGCAAATTGCATAAAACATTATATGGTCTGAAACAAGACCCTAGAGCATGGTATGAAAGATTGCATAACTATCTTATTCAGATTGGTTTTCAAAGAACTAATGACAATAGTAGTTTGTACATAAAGGAAAGATCAGATAATAAGATTGTTTTGGCAGAAAGATTTGTAGATGATACTTTGTTCACAAGAAATGATGATCTTTGCAAAGAATTTTCAGAACAAATGAACAAGGAATTTGAAATGTCAATGTTTGGTGAAATCAAATTCTTTGTTGGTCTTCAAATTCAATAGAATAAGAATGACATCTACATCACTCAATCTAAATACATCAAGGAGATACTGAAAAATTTTGGTATGAAAAATCACAAACTAGTTGGGACTCCTATGTGTACTAGATTAAAACTTACCAAGGATGATGAATCAAAGGAAGTAGATCAGAAAATGTATAGATCTATGATTGGTAAGTTGCAATATGTAGTGCACACAAGACCAGAAATTGCCCTTGCAATAGGAATTGTAGCAAGATTCTCAACAAAACCAAAAGAAAATCACATGATGACAATCAAAAGGATCATGAGATACTTAAAAGGAACTAAAGAATATGGATTATGGTATAAACTTGGAGGAAATCTAGATTTAAATGTGTTCACTAATGTAGATTCTGTAGGAAATATTGATGATAGAAAGAGCACAAGTGGAGGAGCATTCTTTCTTGAAAAAAGGTTGGTTTCTTGGACAAGCAAAAAGCAAAATTGCACATCTCAATCCACAACAGAGGCTGAATATGTTGTAGCATTAGTAAATTGCTCAAACATTGTATGGTTCAAACAATTATTGGAAGGTATGAAGCAATAAATCAAAGAACTTGTTGTTATGTTTTGTGATAACACAAGTACAATTAACATCTCAAAGAATCCAGTGATGCATTAAAAAACCAAGCATATTTCCATAAAGTATCACTTTGTTAGAGAATTGGTGCAAGAAAAGGAAATAAGACTGGAATATGTCCATACAAAGGAACAAATTGCTAACATATTCACAAAACCTTTACCTAAGGATGCATTTTTGTATCTAAGAGGTAAGTTAGGGGTCATTCCCCTATCTGAAGCTCACTAAAATACAGTTCTAGTGATGCATCAATAGAAATAGAATTGAAGATCTATTAGTTGATGTAGCAAACCAATAAAGACATTGCATATGAATCAATACATCAGGTACAATGCTATTCAGTTGTTTTGAGTTGTCTTTGGCATGTGTTGTCAAAGAGGGAGAATATACTATCATATCTTTCTAAAATTTGCAAAATAATAAGAGTTTGTGCAAGAGGGAGAGATTATTATGAAAGAGGGAGCTTTCTGTATTTGAAGAAGAAAGTGAAGTATTCTCTCAGTAAAAGACTTGTTTTCAAATTTCATTCTACTATGACATTTTGTGTTGCCATCAATGCCAAAGAGGGAGATTGTTGGATACACTTGTTCAATTGTGTGTTGTCTTTGATGATACAAAAATGTCATATCAGTCATTAGATAGAGTCTACTAAGCTTAGAAGGTCAGCAAGGCAAATGACAGTATCTATTGAGCTCAGAAGGTCAACAAGGAAAAGGATAGAGTCTACTAAGCTCAGAAGGACAGTAAGGCAAAGGACAATGTCTACCAAGCTCAGAAGGTTAGCAAGGCAAAGG
Organism: Cupressus sempervirens; assembly: GCA_028749045.1. Lineage (NCBI taxonomy): Eukaryota > Viridiplantae > Streptophyta > Pinopsida > Cupressales > Cupressaceae > Cupressus > Cupressus sempervirens. The sequence goes on along the minus strand of CM053786.1, from coordinate 895,072,668 downwards.
ATAGTGTCTACTGAGCTTAGAAGGTCAGCAAGGCAAAAGGACAGAATCTACTGAGCCTAGGAGGTTAGTAAAGAAAACTTGTAGTATCTACCGAGTAAACAGCTCTTACCAAGCTCACTCGGTCATCAAAGGAAATGTGGCAGAAGCAGTTCTTACTGAGCTCTTATGAAGGAATTCAGTTCTTACTGAGTAAACTTGATAGCCAAAGGATTTTACAAATATTGCAATGTTAATTGAGTCAAGAAGGTTAACTTAGGAAATTTTTGGAAGCAATATTTATCGACTAGGGTCAGCCAGTAAAGGATTTCATTATTTTATGAAATAACATTTATTTGTTTAGAGTAATATTTGTAGCTAACTGATGTATGCTTTATTGGTAAATGTAACATGTGAATGAGTTGACTTGACAATTTGAATGGTATAATTAAGAGGTCAAGTTGCAAATTCTAAGTGTTTGAGATGGAAGTGTGGAATTAATGAGATATGAGGACTGATTATTGTGGAAGTGAATTTGAAGGATGATAAGAGATCATTGAGGAGTAGTAGAGACATATTTGATCAAGGAGGATCTAATGATGCTTAACAGAGACTTGTAGTTAGCAAATTCAGTTGCATCTTGCTCAAGTCAATTCATTGTTTCTTTCTAACCATTGTAGTAGTGATTTCAAATCTCTTAACAAAGTTGGTTTAACAGCCATTTTTTAAATCCTCTAACAATGTGATAGTTTGGTTGAATTGTTCTAAAGACCTCTAGCAAGGCCACTCCTAATAGGGTGATTAAATCCTCTAAAAAAGTCATACCTAATAGTATGTATTGTAACCTTTAAAAGGGTTGGCTCCTAACAGGGCTCACTTCAAAAGAGTGAAAAATTGGTGACTAGTTACTTGGTGGTTTTTCCCATATTGGGTTTCCACGTTAAATTTGATGTCTCTTGTGTTTATTTTGTTTTATATTACATGCATGTTTGCTTAAAAATAAGTAACAGTTTAATTTACCAAGTTACAACATTTTTGTTATGTTTACCGAGTATCGGTAGTAACTAGATCTTTAAGACATCTAAGGGATCTATGGATTAATTTTTGTAAGTAACTAATTCACCCCCCCTCTCAATTACTCTACCTTTAATTCCAACACATGTCTCAAATATCCTAATCCTTTTAAGGCCATAATATCATCTCCACAACCATTAACAACTCTAACATCTAATACATCTTAAAGACTCAATAACCCTAGGTCCTAACATTATGAAATGTAAAACCAACTAACAAAGGCTATTAGTCTGACCTTGGTCCTAATGACTAACTCAACTAGAAAAAATTGCAAATGAACTTCTAAGGTCCAAAACAAACTAACCTATTCTCTTGAATTGGCTAGAGTCAAGTAAAAGCCAAACAATGGAGGTTTTCTAGGTGTGCTCCTACACCAATATCAACATGAATATTTGTATGTCATAATTACAGTAAAGATAGTCCAAAATATTTGTATGTATATGATCGTAGAAAGGTGAAATAAAAGGATCTTGGATTGATCCTAAGTTGGTGAGCCAAAAATCATCATCAAGGTCATAGAAGTGATCTAGTAACCACCTAGAAAGAACTAGGAAGTAAGGAAGCAAACCTTGTTGTTACATCAATGATGCAAAATTTTGATAATGGAGAACATGACCTATTTTTGTTAGACTATTAGGGAGGATTCACAAAAATAGAAAAAGAAGCCAAATTAAAAATATCTAAGACCTTCTTTGAAGCAAGGTGGGGAAAAAAATCTCAAAAATTGCATTGAGGTAGTGGATGGGGGCATTGCAAAAGTATGGAGATGGAAGACTCTAGAAAACATCAATATCCTAGACAAATAAAAAGAGGAGTTGATCAAAATCTTAGGATCTAAAAAATGTCACATTTCATCCAAGGTAGGATAAACTAGTTTTGGATGGCTCGAAGACTAGAAACTAGAACACTAATGAGGGCTATAATTACCTAATTAGAAAACTACTAAGACCAAAGACAAACATCCAATTGTGATTGTATTGGGATAAAAAGTTCTTACCTAAGGCAAGATTATTCTCATGGCTAGCACTGAAAAATAAAATCCTTATACCTAATACATTCATAGAAAAAGGATATGCAGGTCCAAGAAGGTGCCCTTTTTGTGAAGAGGAAGAAAATGCGAACCACATATTATTAACCTGCAAAAACTCTCACCAATGTTGGATATGGCTACATAAAAAACTTGGATGGAACTCAACAATACCAAGGTCAATACTAAGCATGTTTCAAGCTTGGACTATTCAAAATAAGGATTGTTTTTATGGTGGTTTGTGGACTACAACACCATCTATTGTCATATGGGAGTTATGGTAGGAGATAAATAGACACATTTTTTAAAATAAAAGGATGGGATAGGAACAACTTACTGACAAGATGGAGGCTGTCATTATCAGGATTGTGAATAATAGAATAGTGAAAATGCAAAAAGTGGTAGAACATATGACTTACTAGGATGAGAAGATAAGAGGTAGACAGATTGGATTTAAGATTCCTTGGTATGTTAGTTTGAGCTTCACTTAGTTTTGAGAATACTTTAATATTCTCTACTTACCAAGGCTAACTGCATGAAGGTGGAAGCTCATATGGTCTCACCTCCCTCCCTCTAACATCAATCTAAATTACTCATTATCATATAATTACACACTTCATTCATTCATTCATCTATTTATGAACTATAACATTCAATCAATACAATCATACAAGATTCATTAATACACAATACTAATCGATACTTCATTAACACATAACAATATTCATTAACATGAAATAAAAATTAATATTAATACACAAAATTCATAGATAATTACTTAAAACAATGTTCTTTCATTATCCAATAAAGTTTATCAAACAAGGTTTATCAAAGAACATTTTTTTATAAATTATTTCTTCTTTTTGTTTTTCTTAGCTCTGTTAAGAAAAAGGCCGACAAGTGCATCAATATCTTCCTCATTCTCCTCCTCCTATGGAACATGTAATGTAAAATTATGATGCCTCCTTCTATTTGGAGGAGCAGGAGTCTTCTACACTAAAGGGGGCTCTGTTGCAAGAACAAGTAAATGAGTTACATTGGCATACTCATTTTCTTTTTTTAACTATTAGAAGTATTTAATTAAGTAGTGCAACATAACATGCATGTTTCTTACCTGACAATGCCACATCATGTACATTGATATTTTGATCCACCACCACATCAACATGCTAAACACTTGGAACATGCTCCACTCCTTCACCATGATGTTCAACATGCTCTAAAGTATTCAAAAGAAAAATTTACACATCAAATTACAATTGAAGATGTTTAGCTGTATTCATAATTATATAATTAATTTCCAATAGTAAATTAATACCTCCACCACTATAATGCACATCATGGCCTTCATCACGAGTAGGTAATGTGATAGGATTTGAAGGATGCAATGAAATTTTATGTGCATTGTTATGCAATCAATTTATGTTCAAAACTAACACAAAAAAATAAATTTCTCAACTATTCAATTTTATTTACTTTTTATCTAACCAATTTACTTGTGTCTCATTTGGTGCACCAAATTCTTGGGTATGGCTTTCAAATTCTTAGTGTAGGCATGTAGCAATGACTTTATATCCTTCCTTCAAGGTATTTTTTTTATCTTCATCCGTGAGCTCTGCATTAAATTTTGTGCCCTATTTTTTTTCTTAATATTGTTAGTTTTGCATGTATAGTTTGATTAAGCAAAATTGTTTTCAACATTATATAAAAAAGAAAAGAAATAAAATTTCATTGGTGCTATTTACAATTCGAGAATGAAGATTCATATAGGCACCACAGGAAAGTTTGTATTGGCCAACCTTTTCTAGTCTTGCTTTTGTAGCCACTTATGTGTCCTATAGTCTATGAACAGTTTGAAACATGTTAGATTTTATATATTTACTAAAATCACTAATTAGTGCATGATTACATTCTACTTAATACTATCATGGCATACCTTCTTTTTCTCTGTTCTAGTTCATTTCCTTTATTATCATGTAGCCTTTTCTCCTTTACATCTTCTAATATTTCATTCCACTCCATTGGTGGAATCATAAGAGGATGATCATACTTTGGGGTCTCCTTTAGACCCCTTCTATATTGATCCCTCACAATCTTTATATATCTTTGTGCTCTTTTGAGAAGTAGGGCAGTGTCAAAAATGTTTTTTTTTCCAAAAAGGTCTTCAAAAGATGTAATCAGCTGATTTTTTAATTCAAAATCCTATTCATTCCACCTTTTGTTTGAAAAAAATTTTTTTAGATCAATAACTCTAATATAGTACAATATATGGAAGAAAAGAAAATATTGTAGCAATGATATGAAACTATGTACCTTTTATGTATGGTGGGTCCAAATAGCCTCAATGTCATATCAAAAAGATGATCAAAGAAAACATTATTTCCTACAAAAACATAAAAGGGATTATTAGTCCAAAATGAGTTATGTATAAGTAAACTAAAATTACACTTTAAATAATAACAATTTTAAATCACATGAAAGCTTTCGTAATTTTAACGAAAACATAGTTTTCTTGTTCAACAACAATGTCCCTACAAATGAACTAGCACTAGTCACATAGACTGCTCCAGGAAATGGATCAGCTTCAGTAAACTAGTCTCTATTTCTCTATCAACTGAAGGTCTATCTATTAGTGCACAAAATATGTACATGAATATAAAATCCACCCAATAAAAAAATAATGCGTGATTAGCACATTACAAAATATAGAAAAATAAAGTTTTACCAGTTGTAGTGGTCATAGACAAGGATGTTTACATGCTCCTTGTTGTTGACAATGCACTCGGCAATATCAGACCACTAACCAAAGGAGGCATCTACACATCATCATGAGCTAAAGAATACAATATTGTTGGAAAAGATATTTGCAATGGATAAAGATCAAATGGGATACTAGCTGGAACTATCCAAAAAAAAAAGTTAATTGTTATAATGTTGATGAAAACAAACAATGTTGCACCAATTTCACTTTCAACATTAGATGTCCTATTTCAACACTTAGTAATTTCCTTAAATAAAATCAATGGTGTAATAATACTATAATTATAAGTAATGTTGTAAGGAGAAAGTGTTACTTACATGAAGGTTGTGTGATACAACCCTCACCATGTTCACCACAGAGTGTCACAACTATCACATATTTCTATAGAAAAACACAATATTTTAGATCATGATCCATAAGATACTATAAAATATAAACATGTATTGAACTTATAATATTGCTTGAGATTAATTACTGCTTACCTTCAAATAATTGACTCTACAACCCAATTCTTCTTTTAGTGCCTCTTTCTCTTCACTTGTGTCACCCTCGATGATAATATTAACAATTTCATCACTGTATCTTTGTTTGAGTTGTTGGGACATGAACATAGGGTCATCAATAAGGGACATGTCATGTATAAATGATGCCTTTATTTTAGATCACATTAGATCTGCCATCATTTTATCTTTTCCCTATCATTTGTGATATCAATATTAGTAAAATTCCATCAAAATAACTCCAAAGCCATAAAGAAAAGAACATAATAATAAAATATTTGTTTCTATATAATTTTAACAATTAAAATAATTAAGGTTTACCTCTGCTAAAGATGGTGTGTGAGATTGTGCATCCCCACCTATGGGTGGTGGTCTATCTATGTCACCTTGTGAAAAATATTAGTAATTCTTAGCAATCAACAATGAAATGAAAGTATTTGGCCTTCTATCAATGAAGGTTGTATCTACACATGATGGAAGGCCAAAAGAAACATGGAGGTTGTATGATACAACCCTCACTATGTATTTGCACATATGGTTTTCAAAGAAAAATTTGGTGTAACTAATGTGTATATCTGTAAAATTCAATATCAGTAAAATTCCATCAAAATAACTCCAAATCCATAAAGAAAAGAACATAATAATATGAAATTTGTTTCTATATAATTTGAACAATTACAATAATAAAGGTTTAACTTCATTGAAGAAGGTGTATGAGGTGGTGCATCCCCACATGTGGGTGGTGGTCTATCTATGTTGCCCTATGAAAAAGATTAGTAATTCTCAACAATAAGTAGAAAAATGAAAGTAATAGACTTACCAAATAAATTATTACTAATAAAGTATATTGTATATTGGAGTCAATAATAATTGGAGGCAATTGATTAAATGTTATACTTATCAGTCCCATGATAGGGAATTTTTTTGTATCTACACAATTCAAATTGTAATCTATCAGTTCTCTTCCCCTAGACTTATTGGTTTTATAACACATACTAAAACATGATTTCCCTTGCATGCCTCAAATATACAATTCACCAACTTATTAGTTGACATGGGTTGAGAACTATTTATAAATCTTGCAATATTCCCTGTTGGTTTTGGCCTTCCATCAATATACATAGTGAACATTTTACTTTGATCATTTTCTTTACATTGTATATAATTTGCTGACAATTCATACCTATGCATACTTTTTTTTTATTGTACAATCTACATCCAATTTTTGTAATTGTAACAAGGTCCTATATACTCCATCAATTCAATAGCTTTATTATAACAAACCCTTTATGCCATCCATGGAAACTAGGCCCAAACCATGTAGTCGAGATGGAGCTATGTGATATATCCTTCCATTAATATAAAAATCAGTGTTAGTTGGAGGTAGCTCCTTGGGTGCCCATTCTTTCTAAAGATGTGTGTACCTTAAGGGAACCTTCCTATCACCTTCACTCTCATTATCATAAGAACATGTCCCCCCTCTATAAGAAAAAATTGCATTCATTTGTTGAATTTTCTTCTAGTTTTTTGACCTCTAGTTGATCTCCCTATTTTAGACCTACTAGATGTCTCACTTTTGTCTTCTATTCCTGCATTTTCCTCACTTCAGGAAGATAGATTAGAAAAATACCTATTTGGTGATACTTCCAATCAATAAAATGAGAAACACATTAGGATAAAAGTTGATTTTAATAGTAAAGAGAATATATGCAAATAAAAAATTGTATCCATAGGGTCTATTGACATATACCTATTGATCCATCTAACTATGCAAGATTGGAAGAATTTGCCTTAGGAAAAATCACCCAAGATCAAGGAACTCAAGCACAAGCATGAGTATGAGAAGGAAAAAACCCCATAAGAGGAAAAAGTCCCCTACACAAAAGAGAAGAAGAAGGAAGGAGACAAGGTAGTCCCCCCCCCCCAAAATGTAGAATGCTGATCAATGATAGTTGCTTCAACCTAGAAGCTAATCCATGCAACACTATTGAAAAGAACAAGTGCAAACTTGGCAAATATGGATGAAGAACATATCCCAAAGGAACAACTATCTTCTCAAATGATAAAGAGACCTCCTACAACTATTGTACATAAGGATCCACAATCATATCAACTTGGTAAGACTGATCATGTAGAGAATGGATAGGAGGGTCAGATTGAGCCCTCACAACAACTAAAGAAGTATCTTCTTCATCAAAGAAAAGATGTATATCATCAATGGTGTCTCCCAAATTTTCTATGTATGACTCCACACACAAACTTGAAATACCTATTATGTAGTCATCACCTGATGCTGAAATTGGAAGACAACATGTACCCAACTGTACTGAATGGAATGGACCTATCACTATACCAAGGTATCTATGTGGAATATGATGATGTTGTGACTTCATTATAAATCTATTAGTAGGATCCCACATATCTGAATCTATTGAATCAGTAGCACTATTGTCACTATCAGTTTCCACAATGTATGAAGTATAGAGAGGATTAGAGGATAACCTAGGTGAACTTTCCTCAAAGTGAACATTCCTCTCAATGAAAATCTCATGAGCCTCAAGATCCATAAGTCTATATGACTTAATAATATCATCATATCCAATGAAAATACAAGGCTTTGGTGGTGGAACCTTACATACATTCCCTTGAAGAGTTGTATGCCCATGCTAGACAACCAAAAACTCTAAAGTGTTTCATAACTAATTTTCTTTTGCACCATGCTTCAAAAGGAGTTATTCAATCTAATACATTATGAGGAGACTTATTAAGGATGCGATTGGCACTACTTATAGCTTTGACTTCAAGTTATGGATCAAGAGACTCAACTTGAATCATGCAACTTGACATTGAGTCAAAAGTTCAAATCCTCATTGCTGCAATATTTTTTTTGTGTACTAAATGCTATTGGATTGTGAATATTATTACCCTCAAGTTCACAAAATTCTCTAAGTCTTGAGTTCACATATCTACTTTCATTGTGTTGGGACTAAAAATTGCATGGTCAATTTTGAGTACCATTGAGAAATTGAGCCCCATAAATGCTTTTAAATGCATATGTACCTAGCTGTTAGTCTAAGGCCTAAGAGGTGTTTAATTCTTCTAGCACCTTTGATTTAGTATGTCCACATGTTCCATGAAGTCAAACTGACATTTCGAGTTATTTCGTGAAGCCCTGTTTTGAGCATTTGTCAATTCTGCATTTTTCACCTAAGTGTCAAACATCAACATGAGGGCATGCTTGTAATTGAATTGGAGTTTTTAATGTCCATACCTGAGAGCCTATGTTTCAAATTTTGAGTTGTTTTGAGTCCATTTGACTAGGTTTTGAATCCCTCAAAGTTAGTCAATTATCAATGTCATGCTGATATGAAATGTTCAAAATTTTGGGAAGCCCTGTTTGACAAGTTATAATTTTAACCAAGTTGACCCAAATAAAGAATTTCTTTTTGAATTATGTTCCAGGGGTCAGACACTTTTTATGTTTCAATTTTGAGCTTGTGATGAATCCGTTTGATCAGTATTCAAACATGATTCCAAATGCAATTTCTATATTTTTACTAGTGTCATAAAATGCAAATTGTTCAGTACCCCTATTCATGGCATTATAAATCCTAATCTGTGATAGGTGAGATCAAATGGATTGTACCACTATTTTTTCCTCTAAAAATACTTTAATTGTGCCACTTTTCACATCTTAATGAATCCATTTACACACTTTCACAGGTCATTTCCATTTGCAAAAATCGCTTTTCTGCCATTGTTTCAATCTACAAAATTTGAGTAGCCCACTTTGACCACTCGCCAAATGCGCCACATTATTCATCATGAGCCCAAATCATAGATCCATATTCACCTCATGACAGTGAATCAATGCCCCATTTTTCATGCCCCCAAGTGTCTATTTGCCTAGTTTTCAAAGCCAAATCTGAACCTAGTTTATTGCTTTCTGACATGTTTATCTACAAGTAATTTTGAAAGGTCAACTTTGACAAGGAATATCTTTTGACCTCGAATTCTTCATGAGACAAGCTTCGATAGTGAAAGAGTATTCAGACAAGAGAATTAATGGGGTTGATTCTAGAGCCCAATCAGTTCTTTGAGTTAGTTTTAAAGGCCAGTCAACAGACCTTCTGGCACCAATTTGACAATTTGCAGATAAGTGATAACGTGAGTTCTAATTGATGGTTAGTGATCAAATTGGATTCTAGTCAGTCCAAGAAGGTTGAGGGATTAGTTTGCAGTTTTTCTATTTGAAAATGAATTTTTTTTTAGTCAGACCCACTTTGGGGCCCAACTAATTCCATTAGATGAGCCTAAGCTTAGTAAAACCATGAGGGTGTCTTGATAATATAAAAATGGGGAACTAAGTACAAGAAGGATGAAGTTTATAAGAAGAGGAAAATAAGTACACCACAATCTGTGCCAAGTTATTGTCCATCTTCTAGTGGATTAGGTCACTCTAATGATGATCTTCTAATAGCTGCTCAACAACAACAATAATATATGTTGGCAAAACAAAGATATAAAAATGAATGAAAATGTCAACTATTGCCAATAAGATATAATAATAAAAAAGAGAACAACATATGCAATAGTGACTATGAAATGAGAGAATGAATACTCCAAGTGGTAGGGGGATTAGAAAAAGGAGAAACCACATTATAAAGTGTAATGCCTATACCAATAACAATTCCAACAAAGGCTTCATTGCTCTCAATAGTTATAAAATTGGTTACCACCCTGTGAAATCATTCAATGGGAGTAGCACTGATGTTGATGGCAATGGAGATCCATCTATGAATCACAACCATAGTCATAGCCATAATTATAATCTTAATCATAATCATTGTCATAATGTTGGTTGTTATGCCACCGGTGAATTCTACAATTCGTGTAAAGCTCACCAAGAGCATCTTAATTCTTGTAAATGCTCTGCATTCTTAAGCTATGGAAGAAGCCAACCAGTATTAACATAGAGGAGTCTCATGCATAAAACAAAATAATACAAACAAGAAAAAGAAATGTATGAAGACACTGCTAAGGGCAAGTTCCATGCTATGGGCCAGATGCCAAAGATTATGGAGAAAATCGTATATATTATCTTTCTTAATGTATAGAAGTCATGCATGCAAGTTATTAAGGAAATGTGTACAAGTCATTAAGGAAAGAGAAATTGCAAGATTATACAGAAGGAAAAAAAATCACACGTTTTTGCAAATGCAAAAGGCCAACGAAGATCTTCCATAGCCTTCCAAGCTAGAAAGTAACACATGAAGCCACTGTGTTAAGGCAACAAAGCCCCACACAAGTTTTAGACAAGAGGAAGATGCCAAATGATGGAAGAAAAATTTTGCAAGTAGCCATAGGGATGATTTGGGGTCTCACGCATAAAAGGAATCTCACCTTTTTAACATGATTTATAACATTCCCCCTCATTCCACGCAGGCTATGTTGAACAATAGTTTCAAGATTTTACTAGTAATTTAAATACCACACATGAATTTAATGCCATGAAAGGCAAGAAAAGACAAAGCGCAGGGGAGGCACCAAAATGGAAAGAGTGAAGGTTGCGGTAGATGTGGAAGCTTGCATACAAAGAGCCAATGTCTTAGACTAATAAGATGAAGGAAGTCAACGTATAAACCCATGAAGAGGAAGCCCACATGAATAGAAGAAGCAAAGGAAGCAGCATCTGTGAAGGAGCAGAGCAGAGGCAAAAATGGTGAAAATCGTTTATCCCAAATTTACTATGAAGGGGTGCTTTTCAATGTTTAAATACTCCTACACTCTAATGGTTAGTGTCTCAAAGACACATGCTTTTGTGAGCTATCCACTCGTAGGTGGGCTTGGATGATGCCAATTGGAGGCAACTAGGTAGTTAATTTTGAACAAACACGAATAATGACTAGAATGACATCAACAATTTCAAATGCGCCAGAAAAGTAAAAATCTAGCAAGTCGCAATGTCGCTAGCTGGAAAATCCATGGATTTTTGGCTAGCAAGGTAGCAAGTTGCTAGAAAAAACTTAAAAACTTAGCGAGAGCCAAATGAGCATGTGAGTCCCACCTGGATAGAAAGCATGAATCAAATCATGCCAAGTGGCAATGAGTAGGATGATGTGGCGAGGTCACAAACAGAGGAAGGAGATTGCACCACGTGGCACATTCAGCAGTCCTTGCTATCTCACCAAGAAGAAGTTGCTCATTCGATAATATGGCAACATAGAAAGTGTAAAGGTGGTGATGACACATGGTGTTGATGTGGATGGCTAGTCGAAATGTGACACGTGGTGCTTGCTAGGTCTGAGCCAATCAAAAGACAACACATGGCAAGGTTGGTCAACCAAGTTTGACCCAAATTGGAAGGGGAGGAAGAATTTCAAAGATTTCAAATAACATTTTATTTTATTCCTTCTTAGGTTCTACATGCAGGTTAGACATTTAAATAAATTTTGAAAGTTTATATAGTTCAAACTATATAAAAGTTTAAAATTTTGCAAAATATTATGGAAGTCATGAGATAGAGGTCTGAATTTTAGAAGGCCATATCAGGGGCATTTTTAAACCAAAATGGGCACTTCAATATACCACCGAAACCAGGAGAATATGAATTTTCTAAATTTGAGGTTGGTTTTTGCACAAGTGCTCACCAGTTTGAGCTACAAGCCAATTTGTAAAATACAGGGCATTGGCAATAGAATAGGTAAATTTGATCATTAATCATCAGATTTTGTTAGAGGGCGGATTTGATGACTTTTTAGAGCCTGAATGTGGTAAAAATAAGCTAAGAAAGATTAGATTGCATCCTGAAGGCCATATTCAATTGATTTTTCACTTTTATCATGAGTTCAACTTTAGCATCAGAAATCAGTTATGATGGTAAATCAAATATCTGAGATATTCTGCCTTATAGAGGCAAAATGGAAAGGATTTGATAGTTAGTTGAAGAGAGAGACTGGAGAGAGGCTTTTTCTACTTCTTGGGGAGGAATTCTAAAGGGACACTTGTCATCTCCTGATTAGATCTGGGATTTTCTTCTTCCTATATCAATCTCATTCTTTCTCATTGTACAGGTTCCAATTTTTGTCACTTAGAAACTAGTTGGTTCTAGTTTTGAGAAGAAAATCACTCAGTACTAAGACACCACACCCATCATTCTCTCTTGTATTGAATAGTAGCTTGAGTTTTATGTAGATAGTTCTGATTTGTTAGGTGATTTTTGAATTGTTTTTGTACATCTTTTCATGTATTTGGTTTCAAGGAAAACAAATAAAGTGTAACAAAGGGTTTTAAATCCAGTCTGAATCTCGTCTCCTATTCATGGATTTGTAATTTCTTCTAATTTTTGAACCAAGAGCATGAATTAGGTTGCATTTCATTTTGGAATGTATGTGGTTAAAATGTCTTGCACATGGAACAAAGAGCCATGTAATTGCTTGGTGTTTATCATAGGGTTTACAGACTTCATGACGGGATAATTTGAGTATGAGATTGAAATCGAAAGCAGATGTTTATTCACAAGGTGAAGGATAGATTAGGGATCTTGATGTAGAGATATGTCTAAGATTTCTAGAAGATGTATGGTTGTAATTCATTTAATTGCCCAATAAATAAGGCACTGATCAGAGATAGTATCATTAGGTTTTGTTGCTCATACCTGGGTCTTGCTGATATCAACATACTAAATCAATTTCCCCTTTTATGTTGAGAGTTATTCAATGTTTAACTTGCTCTTAGCTTTCCAATTTCATGAGTCATGTTATTAGTTTTTTCATGCTCATGATTTCTTAGTTAAGTATAGAAGATTTAGGGGTTTTATCTGCTATTTTGGATTTTGATTATGCTCATTGCACTGGTCACATAATTGGATCCTAAGAGGTTCACCCACCTAGGTTTTGCAGAGCCTGAAGTGTAGAAGCAGTGTAGCCTTATAGTTGGCCTAGGTTCTTGGTGAATTGTGTCCATTATTGGAGATAGCTGCCCATAGATGCATTCTTACCTTGCATACTTGGTTGTTTAAACACTGTCAAATCAAGAGCCAACACATTATTCATATGAAGAACCTTGATGGCTTTCCTTGACTTCTTTTGAACATGACTCTTGAAGGATAGAAACTTATGAAACACTTCATTCTTTTGATTAAGAAAGTAGACCTGTGTGTAGTACAAAAATTCATCAATGAAAGTGAGAACATAGCAATTGTTGCTAACTAATGTTAGTGAAAAAGGGCCTACTAGAACCGTATGAACCAAATCAAGAACAATTGATGCTCTCCAAGACTTCCTTTTTTCATACTTCTCTTCTAGATGCATATCCATTGAACAAGTTGAACATTCACCTGTAGAAATGTTTATTTTAGGTAGACCTTTGACCATATTTTTTGAGCTAAGTTGATGAAGATAGAGGAAGGAAAGATGTTCATACCACTCATGCCATAATTTAATTTGTGATTGAGATTTTGTCAACAAGGCATGTGAAGGTGACTTAGGCACAAAGTGGGAGAAAGAATAAAGCCTTGTGTCATGATTGAATTTACCCACTACAACCAATGAATCATCTTTAAGATTGCACACCATTACTGAATTAGGAAGGAACTCAACTTTATTGCCACCTCCATAGTGAGTGATTTGGAGGATTGAAAGGAGATTAGAGCTAAGGTTAAGAACATAGAGAACATCTTTGAGCTCTCCATTTTCCATCTCAACATGTCCTTTCTCTTCAACTTCCATTTTTGTATCATCTCCTACAAAGATGTGAGGTACCTTAGACTACTTCAATAAAGAAAAGTCTCTCTTTGAAGAACCCATATGATATGAGGCACTTGAGTCAACAATCAATTCCTCTGAAGAATTTGAACTGACCATAAGTTCTTACCCTTTTCCCTTTGAAGTAGGTGGAGTTGAATCCTTGGAAGCATTTGGTACATTGATTTAGTTCTTCTTAAGTAAGTTTTCCAACTCATCAATTCTCTTAGTCTTGTAATGATGCTCATCATGATTCAATTTATTGCAATATGCACAAAATAGTTTATCCTTCTTGTCATTATTTATGTTATTGTTGGAAGAAGAATTGCCTTGTTGTGAGGAGGAAGATTTTTGTGTCTCTGATTATTAGTTTTGCTTCCACTTCTTTTTCTTGCTATTGGTAGAACTTTTTCCATCTTGATGATTTGATTGGTTCTCATTGCTAGCCACCAATGCTTTGGTCTTTGATAAAATGAGAATTCCCATATCTATCAACTTGGATTTTTTCAACATCAACATCTTTGCAAATGCATCAAATGAAGGCTTAGTGAAGGCACTTCCCATGGTCAACCTATAAGTGTTGTAACTCAAAACAAAAGATGCATACTCTAAAGGTAACCTCTTCAAGATGTGATGAATAAATCTATCATCCTTCATGGGATTACCAAAATCTTTAAGTAATGCTCTCAATTCATTGGCTTTGTTAATATAGTCTTGAACAGTGTCAAAATTCTTAAGATCCAATAGAAGTAGATCATCCTCAATTTGGAATCTATTTTCCTCATCCACCTTACCATACAACCTTGCAAGTTTGTCCCCAGTAGCCTTGGATTTATTAAAGCTATAAATGTGGAAGAAGAGATCTCTATGAACACAAATCCTAATAATGCCCAAAGCCTAATCATCTTTAATTTTCCAATCAACTAGTGTTGTACCATTAGTGGGTTTGGTAGTTATACCATCAATATATATATTTAAACCATTTTCCATTAGTCTACTCCATACAATATCTTTCCATGTAGTATAATTGTGTGAAGTTAGAAGTGGAGTTTTAGGTGAACCCATGATGCAAAAAAATTAAAAGACCACAAAGGAGAGAAAGAGAGACACAAGACACACAAACCCCCCCCATTCACTTAATCAAAGAACCCCCCAAAATGATGCTTTTGACACTTTATATGTAGTGCATGTACAATAGGTCACTTGTCAAAATGTACAAAGTGGACTTCTAATTTTTCTATTTACAACTGCCTTTTGAGGTTCAAATCTAGTACTAAGCACTATAGCTTAGATGTACAATAATTTTGAAGAGTAATCAAAGTAATACAATGTGAAAAAGACCTAATTTTGAAAGTGATATTTCCATCCACACAACCCTATAATTTGATTACAAATCTAGAAAGTAGACAAAAAAATTAAGCACTTTCAAAAAAATGAAACTTGAAAATGTGTCCAGATGAGCTCGTACAGAGCATTTGAAATTACAAAATGTAGGATTAGATAGGTATAGTTGCCCAAAAATGCAATTTCTAACAAATCTATGCACCAAAACTAGAAAAAAATAGCAACACTAAAAAGTTCAAGAGATTCTACCTAAAATTAAAAAAAGGGCATCTAATTTGGAGTTGGAATGACTGAGATATGGCCTCCCAAAGTCAAGTTGTCAAATCAAAACTAAATCTAAGGAGGGGTTTGGGTAGCAAAGTGGGATGCTAAATTTGATGTCCAAATGGCCATCACAATAGTACAAATTGGCCCACTAATGATAGTCAAATGATCATCAAATTTTAACATACTAAAAAGGTGATGTCAGCAAAAAAATAGCCCCTATGTGAAGTGGCAGTGATGTCCACATATGTCAACCATACAGATGGTATGGAAGGGCCACATGGCTGCTGAGTTAGATAGTATGGCCAATTGATGTGGATGTACAACTACTTACATGTCTCCTTCGGTAATGTGGTGACTCAGTTGGCAGGTGTGTTGATTGGTGCCTACGTGGCAGTTGAGTTAGATCTACTACTAAGTAGGTAGACACTTTTCTTATTAGCATGGCTAAGGGTGACATGTAGTCTCATGCTGCATGGCATGAGGTGGTAGACTAGGGTCTCTATCAATGTGGCAAGCATGTTGTAACTACTGGTGCAGTCCACAAAATTCACCAAGGGCCGAGAAATAGTCATTAGCTAAAGTAGAGAACACTGAAAGATGGGTTAAACAAGCCAACACTGTCTAGAAGCTGGGGGCCAGTTGACGAGGATGGTGCTAACAAGGAGGAAGGGTCATTGCCAAAGAAGGCATTTTTGGGAGCCAAGAAGTGTTAACAACCTACAAGCATTGGGATTTTAATCCCACATGCCCAATGCAAGGGGGAATTTGAGTGTTTAAGAACACAAGTTGTCAATGCTTTATAACAAATATGAGAGTCATGGTGAGTGTGAAGTTGATTCTTAGCTTTTCAAAAGTGATGTGTACCTATCGATGAATGTAGTGTGATGCTAATGGAATATTTGATAATGATAATAAGGAATATACTAATGTCTAATGGAATATTCCACTTGCAAGGGTCAGGATTTCACCAGCTAGTTCCTACAAAAAAAATCTTTGTAGGCCTAGTAGGCTGAATTTTTTTTTAAATACAATCCAAAAATCACAGACTAATCTGAAAATGGAAAAATAATATAGAGAAATTATAGAGAAAAGAATATCTAAAAATAAATTAAATAGATCTGAAAATGATCATACTGAATTTGCAAATCGGGCCTTCAGGTACTAGTTTGCAAAAAAAAATTTGCCTCAAATTTGACTATGGGCTAAGGTAGGTGAATTTATAGTCAAATTTTGTCAAATTGATGCTCCAAAAACAATGGCAAGGTCCACTTTTAGCTCTAGACATTCTCAATTACTGTGATGCTCTAGATCTAAGTTGAGGTCCTCCAAGAGGTGAAACAAGAAAATGGTCTCCAATGGCTATGTGAAGAAAAATTTTCTTAGCTCTGATACCATGTAAGAATTTTTCTTAGGGAAAAATCACCCAAGATCAAGGAGCTCAAGCACAAGCACAAAATGGACCAAAGTATTATTAGAATAACAATATGAAATTATATTCATGTAATGTTATTTACATACACACCAGGAGTACCTATATATAAAGGCCTCTAAGATGCATCTAGAATGTTTCTAGAATGAGCTAGACAAGATAAGCATGACAACTAAGCACACATCCACTAGAAGTGGATTATCCTTCATTGTAGATGAGAGGATAAGTATGAAATTATGTATCTCATATAGAGATATTGTAGACACCATGTGCTTAATTAGAGTGCTAACTCCTGTGTTGTAGACACCATGTGCATAAAGGAGTTGCTAACACATGTGTTGTGAAAAAGACAACACATAAGAGTACGCATACTCTTAGGTGTCAACATAATAAAATAATAAAATAGTGCATTAACCTAAGTAAACTTAAGTAAAGTGTAAATAGTGATTACTTATTTACACCAACAAAGATCTTGGTCAAAGGCATTGAATATCCTACATATGTAAATCATTTATCTTAAGTTAGCCAAAATTTTGGTCTAATTAATGTGTATATCTAAAAAAATATTGGACATGTACTTAATGTTTATATCTGCACATATGGTTTTAAAAGAAAAAGTTGGTCGCCTCAATTACTAAATTCACCCATATTGTAATGAATGAAAATTTGCTCATTTACAATGCTCTATAAACTACAAATTATGTAGAAGAAAAAATTTACATGATGCATTAATCAAAATCAAAAAAATTTCTATAAATAAAAATCATTACCCCATCATACTTAACAATGATCATACCTCAACAAACATTTCATTGATCATGTCATTGATCATCATCTTCATCCATGTCATCATCATCAACATCATTTCACTTGTCACTTTGATCATTTTTGTCACCACCACCATCTTCATCCATGTCATCATCACCATCATCACACTTCTCACTTTGATCATTATCGTCACTACCACCATCTTCATTGCCATCATCATCATCTTCATCACCATTATCATGACCATCATCTTCATGAATGTCATTAGAATGATCATCACCATCTTCATCAGCATGATCATGATCATCATCACCATCATCATCAACATGACCAAAATCTTCTTCTTCTTCTTCTTCTTCTTCTTCATTAGGTAATAGTCATTTGTGATCATCATTTACTTTATCTTTTGATTCTTCAAATCTTCTTCTTCCATCACATTATACTTTACTAGCCTTCCTCTTGGATCATGTCTAACAACAAATGACCATTCTAATTTGTGTGAAATACCAAAGGAAAACACTTGCTCACATTGGCTTGAAAGAACATAGGGCTCATCTTCAATTGGCTCAAATGACCTTGTATTAATCATTGTAAATCCACTATCATGTTCAATAATAGTCCTATCAATATCATTTTGATTCAATCATGACCTATATAATTTGATGAAAAATAGAACTAATTTGAATGAATTAAATTTGTACTCAATTATATCATTCAAAATATCATAGTATCAATTTTTAGATTGTTGAGGATGCGTGTCATTTCTAGATGAAATATTGGTGACCATGAAGATTACACTTATCCCAAAATCACAAGTTTTCTTTGTTTCATCTAACTTTTTTATGAAAAATTTATGACCATGGTAGTACATAGATTTGTAGCATTTGACATGGAATTATTCAAACATGTCAATATTATTTGCATCGATCTATGAATTGATATTAAACTTATGGTGTATTATTATTAATCTTCTGTGTACATTTGTATCTCTTAAGCCATATTCTAGATCAAGTACCATTGGCATAGCATTCAGATCTCCATTATGATGAGCTTCTTTAAAAAATGATGCAACACCATCCCATGTTAATGAGTGACCATTTTCTTCAGACTGTTGAATCCATACTATCATCCAATCAAGATCATTTGAAATATACAAATGTAGTGCATCCCACTCATGACCAACTATAAAGAAAAAAATTAGACCAATTAGAAACAACTTATATTGATGATGGATAAAAATTAATTAATTAAAAAAAATAACTTATAATTACCTCTCACTCTCCTTAATATACCTTTCCCCATTAGGTACTCCCCTTAGAATTTTTTGATAGACTTGGGATCTGAAATGTGATCTACATGGATATTTGTTACAAACTTTGGAAGATATTCACTAATGTACATAATGGTCTATTATACCATATATCCCTCTACCATAGAACCCTTAGGACATGCTCTTTGTCAAACCAAGCCCTTCATAAATTTTAGGCACCTCTCAACCATCCACATTGACCTAGTTTGTATAGGTCCACACAATTCTATCTCCTCAACTTGATGTATGAGGTAGCATTCTTGAGCATTGAAAAGGTTGAAGGTAGACACTTTTTCATTTCACACATATGTTGGAAATATAAACAATTAGTCAAATAAGATGAGATATGTGGTTATCATTTATGTCAACATATAGCTATGATTGTTTGTGATGGAAAATTATCTAAGTGTTTGACAATATTATAGCAACACAATGAGATTTTCTAATAACAGAATATTCCTTTAGAATATTCTCTTGCATAGTTAACTACAGATGCATGAAATCATCTTGATGATGTATACAAGTGCGCATGTTTGTATATTCAATAGAATTCAAGTTATGAAGGAAATATTGATGTAGATACTTCAATATATAGAAAAAAGCATATCAACAAATTGAGTTGTATGACTTAAAAATTATTTTGATTATTAATTCTTGATGAGCTAACTCTAAGGATGATATATGAGTTGAGTAAGGAAGGATTTATGAATATGATTGATATAAGTAAATGAATTCATTTGAGAAGTTATATGGGAAAGATGTGAATGCAAATGTGGAATGCAAAATCATGTCATATGATAATGTGAGATATGTTGTGAATTGATATATGCATAGTTACTCCTTGTTTATGACATTGAGTGAATGGGAAGGAAGATTCTCTATAGTCTACAAAAGGCCTGTATGAAGAATTGACAAGTAGAAGAATTGTGAAGTACAAGTGATCCAGTTATATATATATATATATATATGGCTCTTCTTGCACAAATTTTTATATGATCCACGAACTCCTAATAGGGTTGACACAGATCCTAATAGGGTTGAGGCTTCTAACAAGACCTAGTCTCCTAACGGAGACTCAAGGCACTATACATTATTCATAGACTCCTAATAAGGTCAATTTCCTTAACTAGATTCTTTATATAGTGAATCATGTAAGGAAATTTAGGTGTAGATATTATGTAAACAATAATATAGAAAATAGAAAATAGATAGAGAAATATTAACACATAAACACAAAGATATGTCAGTGGGGAAAACTTTTCGATAAACAATAAAACAACCACCCCTCCAAAATTGACATAATGTATTATCTTCAACTCCAAAATTACAACATGCTTACAGTGCAAGTTCTTTTAGGACATGGAAGAGTTATCCAGTAGCAACCAAAAATACACTACTCACTCTCCACTCTACACTATCTTATCTACAACCCTCAAAGTGCTTATATAATGTAGTTTCCATTTTTAGGGCATCTTCTAAAGATAGTTCTTATGTGTAATAGGAATCTATCATAACCATTTCAGTCATGATTTCCTTACACACAACTAAATATTCCAAAGATAGCTCTTATGCATCATAGGAATCTATCATAAGAATATGTCATAGGAATTTGTCATAAGAATATATCATAGGAATCCATCATAGGAATTTGTCATAACTATTTCAGTCTCAATTTCCTTACACACAATTCAAGGTGTTGACACATGTAACTGGAGTGTCACATCAACATGCCAACTAGACATGTACACTCACACTTAATTACATTATTTGTAAAGAATACATTTACAAAAAAAATTAAAAAAATAGGAACTATCCAAGGTTGAGACACCTTATTCGTAACATTCTCCCACTTTTTGAACACCTTGTAAGAGCAACAAAAACATAATAGGAACTAACCACTATAGGCTAAAAGGTCCATAGACTCTGAACATCATCTGAACTTCTCTATGTCCACTGGGTTTGTCAATGCATCTACGACATTCTTTATAGTATCTATCTTCTCCAAATTTACCTTTCCATATTTCACCTTATCTCTCACAAAGTGAAACTACACACCAATGTGCTTTGTTCTAGCATGGAAAGTTGGATTCTTTGCAAGGAAAATGGTACTCTGACTATCACAACAAATAGTAATCTATCTTGCATCAACACCAATATTAGAACACAGTCTCCTAAGAAAAATGGCTTCCTTACAAGCATGAATAGCAGCCATGTACTCATCCTCTATAGTGGACAAAACAACCATAGGTTGTCACTTACTCATCCAACTGATGGCACCACCAAACATAGTGAACACCATAAGCACTGGTGGATCTCCTACTATAGATATCACCTACCCAATCTAAATCTAAAAACCCACGAATACAAACTGAATGTGGAGCTCTAGAATAGTTACCATGATAAAAAATAGAGTAATCTGATGTACCCCTCAAATATTTGAATAGTCACTTAACTACATCCCAATGTACCCATATAGGATTAGCCACAAATAGGCTCAGAACTCCCACTACTTGGGAAATGTTTAGTCTAGTATAGACCATAGCATACATAATACTACCAACTACACTAGCATAAGGTATTCTACTCATGTCCTCCACCTCACTAGGAGATTTTGGGAAATCATCTATAGATAACTTTGTTCCCATAGAAACAAGAAAACAAAATGGTCTACAATCTTCCATGTTGAACCTATCCAACACAGACTTCACATACTTACTCTGACTCAACCAAAGTTTTCTGTTAGACCTATCTTTATTGATTTCCATACCCAAGATGTACCTTGCTACCCCAAGATCTTTTATCTCAAACTGTGCTAACAACAGAGATTTAAAATCAGAAATCATACCCTTATCCTTCCCAAATAGCAACATATCATCAACATATAATGCAACAATATGAAGGTGATCACTTTCAGCTTTGAAATAAACACAATGATCTGATTTCAATCTTACAAATCCAATTGACAACACAAAGGCATCAAACTTAAGGTACCACATCATAGTAGATTTTTTCAAACCATACAGAAACTTCTTTAATCTGCAAACCAAAGATTCTTTATCTTTAACAATGTATTTCTCAGGCTGTGACATATAAATCTCTTCCTCCAAATTACCATGAAGGAAATTTGTCTTTGCATCCATATGTTCTATCTCTAAATCATATAATGCAGCAAGAGATAATAGAAATCTAATGGATGTCAACTTTGCAATAGGAGAGAATATTTCACCATAATCTTTTCCCTCTACCTATGAGTACCCCTTCGCAACCAATCTAGCTTTGTACTTTTCAACAATGCCATTTGTACATAATTTCTTCTTGAACACCCTTTTGCTACCAATAGGTTTTCATCCTTTAGGAAATGGTACAAGGTCTCAAGTTTTTTTTTAATACAATGAAGCCATCTCATCATCCATGGCCTCAATCTAGGAACTTACATCTTCCATATCCAAAGTGTCTTTTATAGATCTAGGCTCATCAGTGTTAGTAATCAAAGAACAGGCACAACTGGAATCTAACATAGAATAACCAAACCTTTTTGGCTACTTGATTACTCTTGTGGATCTCCTCAAGGGCTAAGGTTGAGGTTGTTCTTTCTCTTCTTCTAAACTATAAGAGCTACTAGAGCTCTCCTCATCATTAGACCCAACATGGTCTTTTTTTTTAGTCTTCTTAGGGGTAAGAGGTAACTAAACAATATCTTCTTTCTTATAATTTTCATCAGGTTGTAGCACAATAGGAGAAGATTTTAGCTCTCTAAAAATAATATTTTTGCTATACAAAACCTTGCTAGTCATGGGGTCCCAAAGCTTGTATCCTTTCATATCAACACAAAATTTGATGAAAATACATTTGACAACTTTGTTCTCCAACTTAGAACTTTTCTCCCTTGGAACATGTGCATAATCTTCACAACCAAAAACATGAAGATGTCTAATTGAAGGCTTCTTACTAGACTACACCTCTATGGGTGTCTTACCAACAAGATCTAATGGAGGAGATCTATTAACTTGATAGAAAGTAGTGGCCAAAGCTTTAGCCCAAAACGTTTATTCAAGACCAGCTCCATTAAGCATACTCCTAGCCTTCTCCATCAATGTCCTATTCATTCTTTTTACAACTCCATTTTTTTGTTGGGTATAAGGAGTTGTCTTATGCCTCTTGATACCTCATTCTTTACAAAATTGTTCAAACTCTACTGAGAAAAACTCACCACCATTGTTAGTCCTCACACACTTAATCTTCTTACTAGTCTGACTCTCTACAAGGGCTTTAAATTCCTTGAACTGCTTAAAGACTTGTTTCTTACATTTTAGGAAATAAATTCATGTTCTTCTACTATAATCATCTATAAAATATATAAAAAAATATATATACTTGGAGATTGAAGGAACTTTTATAGGACCAAATACATTGGAATGAATAAGATCCAAAACATCAAAAGATTTGTGAGAAGTCAAACTCAAGATTACAATCATTTAACCCCTCAATGAGGTTCTTATTCTTTAGGGTTCTAAGACCCTTCTCACCAATGTGGCCAAATCTCATATGCCACAACATTGTCTTTTCTATAGGAAGCTTTCCTTCCAATGTGTTTGCACCCTTAGGTACACTTGCTACACTACCATCAAAACCAATAACCATAGTCTTCTTTACTGCTCATTCAGATGGTGGGGATGAAGTGATAGTTTCTCTCTCCTTTGAAAGAGAAGAACTATTTCACTAAGAAATGCATGCATCAAGCTGAAATAAAGTACCTCTCCTAGTACCCTTAGGAAGCACCATAGCTCCTCTCATCACCATGCATCTATCTTTAGAAAAAACAACATACACACCTACATCATTCATTATACTTATAGATAATAGGTTTCATGCCAAACTAGGGATGTCCATTACCTCATTGATGCTCTTTACTCATCCATTAGGGAATCTAATAGTGACCCTTCCCCATCCAACTATATTTAGGTGAGAATCATCACCCAAGTACACCTTTCCACCATCAAAAAATTCATACTTTGAGACCCAACTTTGATGAGAGCTCATGTGGAAAGAAGCACCCGAGTCTATCAACCACACATCATCAGATCCATGCATTACCAAGATTGCAATGGAAGCATTTCCATCTTCTTGATATTTTTCTAAACTTGATTTTGAGGCCTTCTTCTTCTTTTTTGGCTCTTTATAGTCTTTATGAAAATTCCTAGTCTTATCATAGTTCTAACATTTTTCCTTAGACTTTCCATGAGTCTTTGATTTTCCATGGGATTTGGATCTACCCTTTCTAGAATTGTTGTCATTTTTCTTCCCTCTGCCATTGGATCTACTATGAATAGCAAGAGCTTCCTTAGCTGAATCTGATGACTTTCTCCTTGTCTCCTTAGATAATAGTGAAGGCACCACATCATCCATTCTAAAAGTGACTAAAGTACTTCCAAGAGCCATCACAAGATGGTCCCATGAATCTAGAAAGAAACATAATAGGGTCATACATCGATCCTCCTCCTCTATCTTGACACCAGATGATGTCAACTATGTAATCAATAAATTAAAAACATTTAGATGATCTATAGTAGATCCTCCTTCCTCCATTCTAAGAGAATACAACTTCTTCCTCAAGAAAAAATTGTTCACTAGAGATTTGGCTTGATATATAGACCCAAGCTATATCCATAAACTATTTGTGGTCTTCTCATCAAGAACATTCAGGAGAACTAAATCAACTAGAAAAATTATAATGAGACCCTTAGCTTTATGATCCTTTAAATCCCAATTTGCTTGAGATATTGTTGTGGGTCTCACATCAAGTGAAGTCACCTCCTATAGATCATGATCTTCAAGAAAGTCTTCCATCTTGAGTTTCCACAACTTAAAATTGCTGCCATTAAATTTCTCCACTTCCATTTTTCCATATGATGAACTAGCCATCTCAATCTGCAAATAAGATTCAAAATGCTCTACACAAAAACTCCCACTCAACTTGAGATTAGTTCAAAAAAACCTACCCAACAACTAGGATGAAAATTTGATCAAGCTCTGATACCACTTGTAAGGAAACTCATGTGTGGAAACAACTTCCTACATGAATCTCTTAAGGAAAGTGTTGTGCAAATTCTTTCAAATCCTTACAATTTTAGAATTGATATTATGTAAAAAATAAAATAGAAAATAGAAAAGAGATAGAGAAATAATAACACATAAACACAAAGATATGCCAATGGGGAAAAACCTTTTGGTAAAACAACCCCATCCCTCCAAAACTTTCACAATGTATTATCTTCAACTCCAAGATTACAACACACTTACAGTGCAAGCACTTTCAAGATATGGAAGACTTATCTAGTAGAAACTAACAATACACTACTCACTCTCCACTCTAAACTATCTTATCTATAGCCCTCAAAGTGCTTATATAATGCACTTTCAATTTCTAGGACATCTTACAAAGATAGTACTTATGCATCATGGGAATATGTCATAACCATTTTAGTCATGATTTCCTTACACACAATTAAATATTCCAAAGATACCTCTTACATGTCACAGGAATCTGTAGTGCCTCTCCCATTTGACTTTTGTAAGTCATCTTGATGGATGCAACCTTGCTGATCTTTTGTTGTGATAGATCGTGATTGTGACCCTAAGTGGTCTACGCCATCGAGGTGTTTGGATTTATGTTTCTGTCTCAGTTGCTTTGATTATGCATTTTAAGTGTCTTTTTAATGTTGTGTAATCAATCATTATTAAATGCTTTAGTAATTAAATGGATTGTTCATGTTGGATTATTTGGTTGTGTGTTGTGAACATTTAACTTGTCATATTTTGATCTGAGAGATATCTGTTACTTATGTGATGTTTTATTTTTGAGGTTACCCGAGGGTCAGATGTTACACCTTGATTTTAGTATCATAGATATTAGATTACTATGTTGTTCAGTTAATCATATTGCATGATGATGCCATTTTGAGATGACAATGTGTTTTATGATGATATTTGGTTATCTGGTATTTAGACATACCTCTGATTATGTTATGTGATGGATTTAATGCTATGGTTATTTACTTCATTCCTACATTGTTATGCTTTATGTGGATGTGAGTGATGTAAATAGATTATTTTAATATAATTAAATAAATGGTTAAATTAGGTGATTTAATGCATTTATTGCTTTGGCTATGTTATTATATGCAATTGCACTTGATTGGGTTGTTTAGTGTGTAGGATGTATATCCTTGGCAATGGCACATGGAGTTAGTGATTCAGCCACTCATATTTTACCAATGTCATCCTTGTATGGTTGAAATATCCTTAATTAAATGTTTAATTTAAACCTTTCGATGATTATTAAACCGAAACTCATTTTCATTATGTGATTAGACCAGTAAGCGTGTCTGTGCATTTAGAGGTTTGCATTGTCGCAAAAGTTGTTTAGGTGATTTCTGTGTTTTTGGGTTTTCAAAGCTTTTAATTGATTTATTTTAAATTCTGGTAGCTTTCCCATAGATGAATTTCTATTTATAGGAATAGCCTATTTTTTTTTGGGTTGATTCAAGGTTTAACTAGATTGGTTGGTTAAATGCCCTTATCGATTATTCACCCAAAAAGTGAATAAGTATCCAAAGAGGAATTTAATTCCTCACTTCTCACTTTCAAATTGGAAAGTTGGAGAGTGAAACCCAAAATCCTCTTCATGACAATTTATTTTTTGTTCATTGTGGGAGCTATGAGCATGGGATTGTCATGAGGTTGGGCTCGTTGGATCCAACTCAAGGAAACCTTGGATTGCTGCAATTTTCAGCTACTTCTGCGAGATTTATTTTATGGTTCAGATTCTCGTTTTGCACTTTTGGCTATGAGGTAGGGCTTTCCTGTTTTATTATTTCTGCTTTTTTTTTGCTTCTGTTTTTGGTAGCTATTTAGTTGGAGGCTGAGAACTAGTGTTCCCCTCCATTTCTATATGTTAGTTCTACCCGGTTGGGTGGGTATGAACGTTTCCTTACTTTTTGTAATGAGGGTTTGGGATTTTGCACCATTATGCTAGCCATTTTTGCATACGGTGTCCGATTCCATTTATTTTTGGATTTTTGGAGTTTTTGAACCGAAAGGCCAAATGGGTTTTAATTTTGCAATTTTTCAAAAATTTTGACTTTTTACCTCGTTTTGCATGCCACCCTGTTTTCTCAAGTTTTTTCGGCACAATGTGGGTCGTGGACCTTGATGATCCATTTGGATATTAGTCAGACCACTTTTGCACTTTTATGTTGCATTGGGATGCATGTTGCATCCCTACTCCCGACGTTGTGTTTGATTGAGTAATTTTATACCTCTTATGGTTTCTTTTGGACCTTTGCTTTGTTTCATGGACACTAGGATTCATGTAGGATCCATACTCTCAGATTGAGGCCGGTTGAGTAAGTTCATGAATTTTGGTCTTGTTAGATCATTGGAATTCATGTAGAATCCATACTCTCAGATTGAGGCCAGTTGAGTGATTTTATGATGTATGGTTTTATTGGCTTTGGGATTCGTGTAGAATCTATCCTCTTGAGTTGCTTTCAGTTGGGTGTTTTGTTTTGCATTGTGTTCTCATTCCTGTCCTTATGTTATGATATTTGTGATGGTGGTGCACCACACACGAGTACATGTTCGTACATTTGTTGGGTGACTTGCAAGGCTCGATCTTCCGTCGATTTGTCGAAAGTTATGATCATTAGGGTTGGGATGGGAGTATGTATACCCATGGGCACTTGTTGTAGGATGAGCATGGGTAGGGTAGGGTAGCATATGGAGGGGGCTTCTATCTCGTAGCTCAACGATCATGGCATCATGGGTTGGCAGAGGAAGCTTTATATAAGTGATAGTTAAATAAAATGTGTGAATGATAATAAAACTTAAGATAATAAAATGGTACTTTTGTGTATTGGCCTTCCACTGAGGGAGTTGAGCTACACAATGTATTGGCCTTCTGTTGAGGGAGTTGAGCTACACAGATCCGAGCTTGGGCTTTTGATGCCAAGTGACTCTCCATGATGTCAGTCCCTACATAGTATCCCTTTGAGGTGTCTTACTAGGACCTATAGTTTATGCCTTTTCTATGTCTTGGATTCAGTCATCATACTACTTGGCATGTATGTTAGCCATGGTTGTTGTTTTGTGTGTGTGTGGTTGGATCTTTATCTCCATCAGCATAGTGGGTGTGGACCTACGGGTACCATGTGGTTGGGAGGTGTAGCTACCTTCACCACTGTTAGGGATCAGTGTACAAAGATGGTCTTGTCCTAGTGCGACCGTTGCTGGATGTTTTCACTTGGTACTTTGAGTTTCAGAGTAGGCTTTCTTGTGATTTAAGCTTTCATTGGGATGCTTGTATATCATGTTTAGATGATGTTATTTTATTTGACACATTCCCTTATTATGATGTTTAGCATATGATTAGATGCTATGAATTGTTGTATTAGCATGTGAAAGGTGATGTTATCTACTGTAGGATTATCTTTTGCTTTACTACTAGCATGTTAGATTTTCTTATGCTTTTTTTGGTAGCATGTTTAGTAGTGATGTCACTATTATGATAGTACCAATGATCTGGTTGGTGGCTTGGGATGTTACATGTGGGGTGGCTAGGATCTACGATGGTCTTATGATGCTATTGATGGTTGGGAGGAACCGCATACTTTGTTTGTTTGTTCAGTTCATTGCGATGTTTATTTTAGTATGTTCTTTGCTTATGGTTTAGATGGATAGATGTTCCTCTTTCCTTGCTATTAGTGCTCTCAAGTGTTCATTCCTCAATTTTTGTGGATCTGGTACTCCCTAGTGTGGAGGTTCTTTGGTCTATTTTTCCCCTTTCTGAGTTCTAGAAGTGTCTTTATTTTCTATGGGCAACATTTGTTCAGCATGGTGCGACACTTTAAAAAGTATTGCATGCCCATGCAAACTATGTCGTACAACACGGTAAAGTATCACATGCCTTCTTGAGAAATGTAATACGACACTAGAAGAGTTTCGCACGCATTCTTGAGAAATGTCATATGATGTTGTAATTTGTCACATGCCTTCTTGAGAAATGTCATACAACACTGGAAGAATGTCGCATGCCTTAAGGAGAAGTGTCACCCTCCCTTAGTAAAAAGTGTTACACAATTTTTGTGAAAAACCTATGCGTACCATCAGCAGGCACTTTTCTTAGTGTCACCCTCCCTTAGTAAAAAGTGTCACATAGTTTTTGTGAAAAACCTATGCATACCATCAGCAGGCACTTTTCTTCGTGATCCAATCTTTTTGAGAGTTGTTTTGGATACTCTTTTGGGCATTCTTCGACCCCATGTTGTTGCATTTTGTATTCTGGTGGTTTTCATTCAATGCAATTTTTTGTGTTCTATTGTTGTCTCTTGGGGTTTAAAATATATAAGTTGATGTATATTTAATTCCTTATACTTAAGATATATTTTAATATATGCGACGAATCTTTTGAGATAGGTTTCAGACCTCTCGGGGACAAGTTAAAGATTCTAGGAAATTTCAGGGCTTCAGGATTTCAGGCTTAGCCAAATTTCAGGATTCTGCATTTTACCCTAGCTTGGTGTTTTGTTGATGAGTGGTCATTTCTTGTGCCCTCATCTTGTTTGTGGTGGTTGTTGGCTTTTTTTGGGTGTGTCAATTTGGTAGTGGCATTTGGAGATTCATTGGTTGTCGGGATTGTGGTGAAGTCTTCCATTGCGATCTTTGTGATCCCTGTATGATGTTGTCATGTGCATTAGTACTTGTAAAAAAGAAAAAATCTTGGCTTGATTTGAATCCTTGTTTCCAAAGATCTCCAAGCTGGGCATTACATCTGGTATTAGAGCCCATGTTCAAACATTGGGATCTCTGTGTTTATGTTGCCCTTGTAGTTGTTGTTGCGTTAGTTGAGTGTGAGTGTCTTGGTGAGAATTCATGACCTTTGTTGCTTTGGTATCTACTTGGGATGGATTTTCTTGTTTAGTAGATGCAACTAAACCGATGTGTGAAGAAGGAAGTGAGTCTTCCTTGTTTTGATGTTAGTATCGATGTACCTTGTTTGGTTGGTTGCTTGTGTGACCCTTTTTGGATGGAGCCATTGATTGGTGTCCATGTGTTGGCTTTGAGTGCCTCTTTTTTTTTCTCCTTGTGGAGTAGGTGCATTGTTTCCCTATTTTCTCCTAATTGTAAGTAAATAGATGAATCTTATTTGTGACTCTGTGTTATGTCATTATAATAATAAAATGGTTCCTTTCAATGTAAATGAGTGGTTATTGTGAATCATTGCTAAGTAGTAGTTTTGCATTATATCCTTGGGTTAATGACTTAAGTCCCCAATCTGATTATTTCTTAAGCTTATGTAGAACTATATTAATTTGATGGATATCTAAAATGTTGCATTGCATGGAAATTATTGTTATCTGCAGATGCATGAGGTTATTGATGGTATACTATTTGATGTGTGTGAGTGTGTTCTCTAACATTGATAGGATGATGTATTCCTTAGCATTGTGTGGTGATTTATCCCTCTTGTGTGATTGTCCTTAGTCATCACCTATAATGTGATTTGTTCAATACCTTATTTTATTTGGCTGGAGGTACTTTCCTCATGTTGTTGGGCTAGCATTGGTTTTCTGTATTTTCCTCTCTTGGGATAGTCATCCAATTTTATCTATCTCTCTCTTTGTGGCAATTGTCACATTTGACTTATTGTTGAAATGAGCTCTTTTTGGTACTTACTATTGGAATTGACAATCCTCCCATTTGGGCTCTTTGATTATGTTTCATGATGACTATTCTGGATGTGTTTCACTGCCGCCCAGTTGTGTGTTGCGACTCTATCATGTTCATCTCGAACCTCTAGTTGTACATACAAGGGATAATATCATGGAGGACATGCTAGTGTGTCTTTGTTAGATTTAAAGTTGTTATTGTAATTGGGTGGTCTAAATGGTGAGTAAATGTAATATTAATTCTGGATAGAATTTGTCAGATATGTACTTGTTTTATGGAAAGTGACTCTTGAACCCTTGCTTGAAAATCTTTTAGTTTCATTATGCATTAGTGCTTATGTTATGTATAATTAATGAAATTATGAAAGAGGGGTAATGATGGTTTTAGTGTGTGGATTACCTTTCATTCCATGTCTTATGTTGTTTTGGGCATGTGTGCTCTTGTGTGGATTTGGACGTTTTGTCCGTCATTTGTCTTGGTGGTCAAGACTATTTTTTTGCCTTTATGGTTTTGTCTTGAGTGGTGACTCTGATCTTGGGTCTTAGGACTCTCAAAGCTCCATCTTGTTGTAGTTTTTTTCATTGTCTTTCTGGCACTTTTCAGATGGAGCCAACCTAAGTCTAGATGTGAAGCTATGGCTTCTGGATTTGCTGATTGATGTTCTGAGTACCTTCTCGAGTAGAGGCCGATTCAATCATGACATATCATATTTATGGCCATTGGAGAAGTTTAACTCTTCATGTTA
Organism: Cupressus sempervirens; assembly: GCA_028749045.1. Lineage (NCBI taxonomy): Eukaryota > Viridiplantae > Streptophyta > Pinopsida > Cupressales > Cupressaceae > Cupressus > Cupressus sempervirens. The sequence continues at coordinate 895,040,997 of CM053786.1, read as the reverse complement.
TTCATAATGGAAGAGCTATCTTGTCTTCATAATCTACTAGGTACTTGTTGGAGTTTGTGCTTGGGTTTATATGTTTCCTATTGCACTGAACCACCCTTGCAAGGTGTAGTGTCATTTTTTATCGTTCCTTGTTTGAGGATGATGTTGCCTTGTCATTTGGGAGTAACTCAATTTTTTGATGAGTCTAGATTCTCCTTTCTAGATGTTGACTTTGGCGCATCTCCATATCCTTTTCTCTCTTGTGAGAGTAGGCTAGTGTGGTTATGCCACTAGCTTAGTTAGTGTTCTCTTGTGAGTATTTGGATGGTTGGTGGAATTGTGAGTTCCCTAATGCATCTTGGGCTGATTTTGTGCAGAGGTGGAGAGTGACTCCCTCTCAGCCCTATACTCTATAGTATCCTTCTTCCTAATCTTATATCTTCATGTGATTTGTCTTAGTCAAGTTTATCTTTAACCATTGACTTGAGGCTAGAGATTGAGTTTAGCAGTAGATTGGGTGTAGTTTTTCTAGCATGGTGCTAGAGGGACATGGTATCATTGGACACATGTTACCATCTCATGAGTTGGTATGCAGATATTTCATGATTGTGTCCACTGATGAAAGTCTATGCAACCTGGTGAGAAGGTGATATCTTGTCTAGTTGGGTTATGTTACCCTAGTTTCAAGTGGTAGTTGAGCTTTTGTGCCTTGTAGATGTGTCGTGCTCCTACACTTGGTGGTGAGTAGTCTTTTGGAGTGTGTCCTTTTTTTGGTAAACTTTCATCCTCTTTGTTCTAAGGGTGAGTTTACATGGATTCCAGAATGATCATGTGTGACATGATAGTATTCTTGGGAATTTTGGGGTGGTTATTTCCCATGATTCCAACTTTTGTTGGAAGTGCTTAGTGTTTTGACCTGGTTTTGTGGTCATGTGGTTGATGCATGTTGTGGTTGGGCACCTATTGACAAGGTAGAGTGGCTTGTTCCTTACCTTGTATTGTTGATTTTATGGCTGGATGGTTTTTCCTAGTGCATAGAAGGTTCCCTGTTGGAGGACCTTGTGTCTGTGTGACACCAATTCTCTTGTAGTTAACCTATTTGGGGGTTAATGAGATGGTTTGAGAATGTTGGAGTGATTTGGGTTTGACTTGTAGAGAATTTCTTGAGTCATTCCTATTGCTCACTTTTGATTTTGGTTCTTATGTGTTTTGGTTTCTATTTTTGGATTGTAGGCTTCTAGGAGTAAGCCTAGTCTTTGGGGGGGATGATGTAGTGCCTCTCCCATTTGACTTTTGTAAGTTGTCCTGATGGATGCAACCTTGCTGATCTTTTTTTGTGATAGATCATGATTGTGACCCTGAGTGGTCTACACCGTTGAGGTGTTTGGATTTATGTTTCTGTATCAGTTGCTTTGATTATGTGTTTTAAGTGCCTTTTTAATGTTGTGTAATCAATCATTATTAAATGCTTAAGTAATTAAATGGATTGTTTATGTTGGAATATTTGGTTGTGTTGTGAACATTTACCTTGTCATATTTTGATCTGAGAGATATCTATTACTTTGTGATGTTTTACTTTTGAGGCGACCTGAGGGTCAGATGTTACACCTTGATTTCAATATCATAGATATTAGACTACTATGTTGTTCAGTTAATAATATTGCATGATGATGCTATTTTGAGATGACAGTGTGTTTTATGATGATATTTGGTTATCTGGTATTTGGACATACCTTTGATTATGTTATGTGATGGATTTAATGCTATGGTTATTTACTTCATTCCTGCATTGTTATGCTTTATGCGAACGTGAGTGATGTAAATAGATTATTTTAATATAACTAAATAAATGGTTAAATTAGGTGATTTAATGCATTTATTTCTTTGGCTATGTTATTATATGCAATTGCACTTGATCGTGTTGTTTAGTGTGCAGGATGTATATCCCTGGCAGTGGCACATGGAGTTAGTGATTCAGCCGTTCATATTTTACCAATGTCATCCTTGTATGGTCGACATATCTTTAATTAAATGTTTAATTTAAACCTTTCATTGATTATTAAACTGAAACTAATTTGCATTATGTGATTAGACCAGTAAGCGTGTCTGTGCATTTAGAGGTTCGCATTGCCGTGAAAGTTGTTTAGGTGATTTCTGTGTTTTTGGGTTTTTAAGCTTTTTAATTGATTTATTTTAAATTCTGGTAGCTTTTCCATAGATGAATTCCTATTTATAGGAATAGCTTATTTTCATTTGGGTCGATTCGGGGTTTAACTAGATTGGCTGGTTAAATGCCCTAATCGATTATTCACCCAAAAAGTGAATAAGTATCCAAAGAGGAATTTAACTCCTCACTTCTCACTTTCAAATTGGAAAGTTGGAGAGTAAAACCCAAAATCCTCTTCATGAAGATTTATTGTTTTGTTCGTTGTGGGAGCTACGAGTGTGGGATCATCACGAGGTTGGGCTCATTGGATCCAACTCGGGGAAACCTTGGATTGCCACAATTTTTAGCTACTTTTGCAAGATATTTATTTTATGGTTCAAATTCTCATTTTGCCCTTTTGGCTATGAGGTAGGGCTTTCTTGTTTTATTGTTTTTGCTCCATTTCTGCTTTTATTTTTGGTAGCCATTTGGTTGGAGGCTGAGAACGAGTGTTCCCCTCCATTTCTGTATGTTAGTTCTACCTGGTTGGGCGGGTATGAACATTTCCTTATTTTTTGCAATGAGGGTTTGGAATTTTGCACCATTATGCTAGCCATTTTTGCATACGGTGTCTGATTCCATTTATTTTTGGATTTTTGGAGTTTTTTAACCCAAAGGCCAAATGGGTTTTAATTTTGCAGTTTTTAAAAAATTTGGAGTTTTTACCTCATTTTGCGTGCTGCCTTGTTTTCTCAAGTTTTCTCAACACAATGTGGGTTGTGGACCTTGATGATCTATTTGGATATCAGTCAGACCACTTTTTCACTTTTATGTTGCATTGGGATGCGTGTTGCATCTGTACTCTCGACATTGTGTTCGGTTGAGTGATTTTATACCTGTTATGATTCCTTTGGACCTTTGCTTTGTTTCATGGACACTAGGATTTGTGGAGGATCCATATTCTCAGATTGAGGCCAGTTGAGTAAGTTCATGACTTTTGGTCTTGTTACATCATTGGAATTCGTGTAGAATCCATACTCTTGGATTGAGGCCGATTGAGTATTTTATGATGTATGGTTTTATTGGCTTTGGGATTCATGTGGAATCCGTCCTCTTGAGTTGCTTTCGATTGGGTGTTTTGTTTTGCATTGTGTTCTCATTCTTGTCCTTGTGTTATGATCTTCGTTATGGTGGTGCGCCACACACAAGTACATGCGCGTACATTTTTTGGGTGACTTACGAGGCCCGATCTTTCGTCGATTTGTCAGAAGTTATGATCATTGGGGTTGGGATGGGAGTATGTATGCCCATGGGCACTTGTCGTAGGATGAGCATGGGTAGGGTAGGATAGTATATGGAGGGGGCTTCTATCTTGCAGCCCGACGATCATGGCATCATGGGTTAGTAGAGGAAGCTTTATATAAGTGATAATTAAATAAAATGCATGAATGATAATAAAACTTAAGATAATAAAATGGTACTTTTGTGTATTGGCCTTCCATTGAGGGAGTTGAGCTACATAGTGTATTGGCCTTCCATTGAGGAAGTTGAGCTACACAAATCTGAGCTTGGGCTTTTGATGCCAAGTGACTCTCCATGATGTTAATCCCTAGATAGTATCCCATTGAGGTGTCTGACTAGGACCTGTAGTTTATGCATTGTCTATGTCTTGGATTTAGTCATCATACTGCTTGGCATGTGTGTTAGCTATGGTTGTTGTTTTGTGTGTGTGTGGTTGGATCTTTATCTCCATCAGCACGGTAGGTGTGGACCTATGGGTGCCATGTGGTTGGGAGGTGTAGCTACCTTCACCACTACTAGGAACCGGTGTATAGAGATGGTCTTGTCCTAGTGGGACCGTTGCTAGATGTTTTCACTTGGTACTTCAGCTTTCGGAGTAGGCTTTCTTGTGATTTATGCTTTCATTGGGATGCTTGTATATCATGTTTAGATGAGTTATTTTATTTGATGCATTCTCTTATTATGATGTTTAGCATATGATTAGATGCTGTGAATTGTTGTATTGGCATATCTGTTACTTATTGTTGTTTAGCATGTGATAGGTGATGTTATCTACTGTAGGATTATCTTTTTCTTTACTACTACCATGTTAGATTTCCTTATGCTTTTGTTGGTAGCATGTTTAGTAGTGACATCCCTATTACAAAAATACCGAGGATCTGGTTGGTGGCTTGGGATGTTAGGCATGGGGGATGGCTAGGATCTACGATGGTCTTATGATGCTATTGACGGTTGGGAGGAACCACATACTTAGTTTGTTTGTTCAGTTCATTGCGATGTTTATTTTAGTATGTGCTTTGCTTATGGTTTGGATAGATAGATGTTCCTCTTTCCTTGCTATTAGTGCTCTCAAGTGTTCATTCCTCAATTTTTTTTGGATCCGATACTCCCTGGTGTGGAGGTTCTTTGGTCTATTTTTCCCCTTTCGGAGTTTTGGAAGTGTCTTTATTTTCTATGGGTGAAATTTTTTCAACATGGTGTGACACTTTAAAAATTATCACATGCCCATGCAAACTATGTCGTACGACACTGTAAATTATCACACACCTTCTTGAGAAATGTCGTATGAAACTAGAAGAGTGTCACATGCCTTCTTGAGAAATGTCGTACGATGTTGTAATGTGTCACATGCCTTCTTGAGAAATGTCGTACAACACTGGAAGAGTGTCACACACCTTAAGGAGAAGTGTTGCCCTCCATCAGTAAAAAGTGTCGCATAGTTTTTGTGAAAAACTTGCACGTGCCATCAGCAGGCACTTTTCTTTGTGATCCAATCTTTTTGAGAGTTGTTTTGGTTACGTTTTTGGGCATTCTTTGACCCTATGTTGTTGCATTTTGTATTCTGGTGGTTTTCGTTCAATGCAATTTTTTGTGTTCTATTGTTGTCTCTTGGGGTTTAAAATATATCGTTTAAGTTGACGTATATATATTTTAATATATGCGATGAATCTTTTGAGATAGGTTTCAAACCTCTCAAAGACAAGTTAAAGATTCTAGGAAATTTCAAGGCTTTAGGATTTCAAGCTTAGCCAAATTTTGAGATTCTGCATTTTACCCCAGCTTGGTGTTTTGTTGATGAGTGGTCATTTCTTGTGCCCTCATCTTGTTTGTAGTGGTTGTTGGCTTTGTTTGGGTGTGTTAGTTTGGTAGTGGCATTTGGAGATTTGTTGGTTGTCGGGATTGTGGTGAAGTCTTCCATTGCAATCTTTGTGATCCCTATATGATGTTGTCATGTGGATTCATACTTGTTAAAAAAAAAATTCTTGGCTTGATTTGAATCCTTGTTTCCAAGGATCTCCGAGCGGGGCATTATAGAATCCATCATAGGAATCTATCATAACAATTTACCATAGGAATCTATCATAACCATTTTAGTCATGATTTTCTTACACACAATTCAACATGTCGATACATGCAAGTCAAGTGTCACATCAACATGCTAACTAGACATGTACACTAATGCAAGAGCATCCTAGGTTTTCTTGTAATCCTACACTTTTATTATTTCTGTTATTTTCTACCAAGTTTTAGTTTCCAATTATTACCGAGTTCCTATTTCCATTTGTTGTTGAGTTCTAGTTTCTAGTTATTATTGAGTTCCTATTTCCAATTGTTACCAAGTTCTAGTTTCCAATTATTATTGATTTCCTATTTCTAGTTTTTATTGAGTTCCAACTTTTAGTTGTTAATGAGTTCCTATTTCTAGTTATTACCAATTTATAGTTCCTAGTTGTTACCGAGTTCCAATTTCTAGTTATTATCAAGTTCCAATTTCCAGTTATTATTGAGTTCTAGTTTCCAGTTGTTACTGAGTTCCAATTTCCATTTATTATCAAGTTTTAGTTTCAAGTTGATGTCGAGTTGCTAGTTTCCAATTGATGTCAAGTCACCAGTTTCTAGTGTGTGCTAAGTTATCCAATGTGTGCCAAGTTGTTTGTGTTTTTGGTTCTTAGTGGGAACCAACTTGTGTATGTAATCTTGATCATGAATTTAATGATAGGATCTTGTTTAGGGATAAGTGTTGACCATTTTGAGGTTGGCCTTTCTATTATGTAATGTTCTAGACTCTTTTGTAAGCCATTTTGGCAAGTATATATAGAGTTTTAAGGTTTAAAATTAGGCAAGTTTTTGGGAAGATAAATTTTGGAGAGTAGAAGATGCGAACTCAAAGTTGTATTGTGGATCTAGATTTGAATGTATTTATAATTGGTCATAATCCAGAAGGCCTTATGGATGGGCATGTATTAAGATGTTTTGATGAATTAATAAAAGTATTTCTCTCTTCTTCCTCCTTTGGTTTTTGTTCCTTCTATTTGCTTCCATTGTGTCAACTCTTGCAAGGTGGTTTGGATAGCTGGGTGAGCATTGGGCCCTATTTATTCATATTTTTCCTATGTTAGGTGGTATCAGAGAGTTAGGTTCATCCTTGTGGAGATTGGATTGTGTAGAACCCTAATTTAGATTTGGTTGTAGGGTTGTAGATCTATGGATTTGACCTATAACTTGTAGAGGGTTATGATCTTGTAGGAACCTAATTTGTAAAGATGGTTCATGGTAGAAGAAATGTCAATGATGCTATATTGGATCAGTTGAGACAAATTGCAGCTAGATTAGATGTTGTGGAGATAGGCTAGAGGAGAGGAGCACATCTTTATGATGTAAGTGATGATGAGGCAGTGGCACTAAACCATAATCTAGAACTTGAAGAAGATCAAGATGAGGAAAGATTGTTGCGAGTGTTTTCTAGGAAAAATTCAAATCCTACTATGGAATTTTTTCCTTATGATGAGAAATTGGATACCAATTTTGTGTTGGATCAGATCTTTGATATGGAGAAGTTCTTTGAGTATGAAAGCACTCCTAATAATAGAAAGGTGAAGATTGTAGTCACTAGATTGAAAGGTCATGCATCACTATGGTGGGAGTACTTGCAAATTAGATCAGAACTTGGTCAAAGATGGTGAACAAGGTAAAGAACAAATTCCTCCCTTCTAATTACCATGTTAGCTTGTTGAGAAAGATGCAAAATTTGAAACAAAAGGACATGACTATAAAATGATATACTAAGGAGTTCTATAGATTGGACATCAGATCTGGACATGTGGATGATGATGTTGAGAAAATTGCAAGGTACATTAATGGATTGAGATCTAGAATACAAGATGAAATAAGTTTTGTGAAGTTGGAAAGTGTAGAAGGAGCATATCAATATGCCTTGAAAGCTGAGGAGATCTTGACAAAGAAGCATGAGCAGAGATAAAGAGGTAGAGATGGTAAATTTCAGAGAGGTAGAGGTAGATCTTATGCTAAAGGTCATAAATCTAACAATTTTGTATAGGATAAAGACAAATTTGAATGAAGGAATGATGACAAAGGAAAAATTGAGTGGAAAGGTGGTAGTTCTTACCAAGGAGGTACTAGTTCTTACTGAGGAAGAGGTAATTCTTATTCTAGAGGTGCATTTTATGGTAATTGTTTCAGATGTGGTAAAGAGGGACATAGATCTTTTAAATGTAGATCTTCTAAAAGTGGGCAAAATAATAGAAATTTTGTGATTTGAAGAGACATTGAGAGTTCACCATGTGGACTTGAGGCTAGAGAAAATTTGATGGTAAGAAGAACCTTATGTAATAAAGGAAGTGATGAGGAACCTATTTTAAGGAGAAATATTTTCAAGACCAAATGTAAGATGGCTAGAAAATGCTGCAAGGTGTTCGTTGATAGTGGAAGTTCTACAAATTTGGCATCAGAAGAGCTGATTAAAAAGTTACAGTTGTAGAGGCTAAAACATCCCAAACCCTATCATGTTTTATGGATCAAAGATGAGCATAAGATATTGGTAAGTGAATAATGCCTTGTGAAGTTCAAGATTAGACATTACTTTGATGAAGTTTTCATTGATATTATGCCCATGGATTGTTGTCATATTTTGTTGGGTAGACCTTGGCAATATGATAGATATGTTGTATAGGATGGAATATTGAACCAACATACTCTTTGGGTGAATGGGAAGAAAAAAATATTGTTGCATTTGATCAAAAATTTAGATGAGGTCAGTTGTACTATAATAAAAGTTTGCATGGTTAATGGAAAACAATTTGAAAAGGAAGTGAAGAAGAATCGAGTTTGTTTTTCCATAGTTCCTAGAGGACCAAGTGTTGGTAGTAATAACTGAGTAGTAGAAGTTGGTAATGATCGAGTGACAACAGATAGTGATAGTCGAGTACCAATAGAAATTACAAAATTGTTGAATGAGTAGAAAGACATTATTGCTGAAGATATACTTGATGGTTTACATACTTTAAGAAGTATAAGTCATTGTATGGATCTAATTCTTGGTGCTAGTTTGCCAAACAAGGCACCATATAGATTGACACCTATAGAGAATAAAGAACTTAATAGACAAGTGCATGCATTTTTGTAGAAAGGTTTGATCAGAGAAATCTTGAGTCCTTGTGTTGTACCTACTATATTAGCATCTAAAAAGAATGGAGAATGGAGAATGTGTACTAATTCTAGAGCTATTAACAAGATCATAGTGAAATATAGATTTCCTATGCCGAGGATGGATGAAATAATGGATTGTTTGAAGAGTGGCTATCATCAGATCAGAATTAGAGAAGGTGATGAATGGAAGACTACTTTCAAGAAAAAAGATGGTTTGTATGAATGGTTGGTTATATCTTTTGGTTTGACTAATGCACCCAATACTTTCATAATGTTAATGAATGAAGTTTTGAAAAGATTCTTTGGTAAGTTTGTGATTATTTATTTGGATGATATTCTAATATTTAGTAAGAATAAAGAAGAACATCTTGACCATATTAGACAAGTATTGCAGATGTTGAAAGAGGAAAAGTTGATAATTAATCTAAAAAAGTGTTCTTTAATGCAAGAGGAAATTGTGTATTTAGGATTTGTGATTTTAGCTGATGGTTTGAAGATGGATCCTGAGAAGGTTAAAGAAATATTTGAATGGCCTACACATGAGAATGTGGGTGAGGTAAGATCATTTCATGGTTTGGCTAGTTTTTACATAAAGTTTATAAAGAATTTCAGTGTTGTTTGTAATGCTATGACTGAGACAATGAGGGGAGATAAAAAGGAATTCAAGTGGACACATGGAGCTGATAAGAGTTTTGAGACTTTGAAGCAAAAGGTTACTAAATTACCTGTATTAGCTTTACCTAATTTCAACAAAGTATTTCAAGTTAAATGTGATGCAAGTGGTAATGCAATAGAAGATGTATTAAGTCAAGAAGGTAAACCCATTGCTTTCTTTAGTGAAAAGTTGAATGCTACTAAAAGGAAATATTATGTGTGTGATCAAGAATTTTATGCTATTGTTCAATCCTTGAATAAATGGAGACGTTATTTGATTCCTAAAGAGTTTGTACTGTATACTAATCATAAAGCTTTACAATACTTGGGAAGTCAACATAAATTGAATTAGAGACATATGAAGTGGGTTGAGTACTTGTAGATTTTTACATTTGTGATCAAGCATAAGAGTGGAGTTACTAATAGATTTGTTGATGCATTGAGTAGAATACATTCTTTGTTGATTGAAATGAAGGTTGAAGTTCTTGGTTTTGATGAATTGAAAGAGTTGTATGATACTAACCCTAATTTTTCTGAGGCATGGAGAGAGTGTAGAGCACCAAATCCTATAAATCACATAAGTAAGTATGATGAGTATTTCATTCAAGAAGGTACGTTGTTTAAAGGTATTCAGTTGTGTGTTCCTAGAAGTTCTATGAGGTTGAATCTAATTAAGGAAAAGCATAGTGTTGGATTAGCTGGACATTTTGGAATTGATAAGACATTGAATTTTTTGAAAGAGAAGTATTATTGGCCACAAATGTATAAGGATGTTTAGAAATTTGTAAAGAGTTGTGAAGTTTTCCAAGTTGTAAAAGGAGTGAGTCAAAATACTAGTTTCTATACACCTATTACTATTCCTGAGAAACCTTGGAGTGACATCAATATAGATTTTGTTCTTGGATTGCCTAAGATAGTGAAGGGGTATGATTCTATATTTTTTTGTAGTGGATAGATTTTCTAAAATGACTTATTTTATGCCATGTAAGAAGACATTAGATGTTGAGCATGTTTCTAAACTTTTCTTTAAAGAGATTACGAGATTGCATGGATTACCAAAAAACATTATTTCTGATAGAGATAGTAAGTTTGTTGGTTATTTTTGGAAGACTCTATGGAAGAAGATGAGTAGTAAGCTGAAGTTTAGTTCTACATTCCATCCATAGATAGATGGATAGACAGAGGTTGTGAATAGAAGCTTGGGTAATTTGCTAAGATGTTTAGTTGGGAATAAGCCAAGTAATTGGGAGATGGTATTGGCACAAGTTGAATTTTCTTATAACAATTCTATGAATAGGAGTACAAGGAAGGCACATTTTGAGATTATTACTAAAATGCATTCTAGAGGTATATTAGATTTGAGAGATGTTGGTGGTGAAGAAAAGAGAAGCACTACAGGAGAAGAATTTGTTGATTTTATGGAGTCGTTGCATAAGGAAGTGAAGTTGAGGTTGGAACAAAGTAATCAAAAGTATAAGGAGAATACTGATCAGTCTAGAAGACACCATGATTTTCAAATTGGTGATGAGGTGATGGTTCATTTGAAGAAAGAAAGATTTCCTATTGGGACATATAGTAAGTTAAAGATGAAGAAGTTCAAACCATGTAAGATCTTGAGGAAGTTTGACAATGGTAATGCTTATGAAGTTGAGTTACCTAATGACATGGATATATCTCCTATATTTAATATTGCTGATTTATATAAGTATCATGAGTCAGATGATGAAGTTGTTGTATTAGATGATTATCCTAAGAATTAGATTGAAGAAGTTGAATATATATTGGATCAAAGAATTGGCAAGAGCACAAGAGGAAAAGATTACTATGAATAATTGGTGAAGTGGAAGAATAGACCTATTGAAGATGCTTCATGAATTTCTCAATCTAAGTTGGATTTAGCTCAAGTTGTGACATCTCAATGATTCAGGAGAATCATTTCTTCCAACCCTGTTTGTCTAATGTAGAAGCATCCTAGGTTTCCTTGTAATCCTACCCGTTTATTATTTTTGTCATTTGTTGTTGAGTTCCAATTTCTAGTTATTACCGAGTTCCTATTTCTAGTTGTCACTGAGTTCTAGTTTCCAATTATTATCGAGTTCCTATTTCTAGTTGTTATCAACTTCCACTTTCTAGCTATTACCAAGTTCCTATTTCTCGTTGTTACTTAGTTCCAGTTTCTAGTTGTTACCAAGTTCCAATTTTCAATTATTATCAAGTTCCAGTTCCTAGTTGTTACCAAGTTCCACTTTCTAGTTGTTACTGAGTTCCTATTTCTTATTGTTGCCAAGTTCTAGTTTCCAATTATTATCGAGTTCCTATTTCCAATTGTTATCAAGTTCTAGTTTCCAGTTATTACTGAGTTCCTATTTCTAGTTGTTATTGAGTTCTAGTTTCTTGTTGTTACTAGGTTCTAGTTTCCAGTTGTTAACAAGTTCCATTTTCCAGTTATTATCGAGTTCTTGTTCCCAATTGTTATCAAGTTCCAATTTTCAATTATTACTCAATTCTAGTTTCCAGTTGTTATTAAGTTCCAGTTTCTAGTTACTACCAAGTTCCAATTTCTAGATGATGACAAGTTGCCAGTTTCTAGTTGATGTTGAGTCACTAGTTTCTAGTGTGTGCCAAGTTATCTAGTGTGTGCTGAGTTGTCTGTGTTTTTGGTTCTTAGTGGGAATTAACTTCTGTATTTAATCTTAATCATGAATTTAATGATAGGATCTTGTTTAGGGATGAGTGTTGACCATTTTTAGGTCGGCCTTTCTATTATGTAATGTTCTAGACTCTTTTGTAAGCCATTTTGGCAAGTATATATCGAGTGTTTAGGTTTAAAATTAGGCAAGTTTTTGGGAAGAGGAATTTTGGACAACAGAACTTAGAGGATCAAGTAGAAGATGCAAACTTAAAGTTGGATTGTGGATTTGGATTTGAATGTATTTTTAATTGGTCATAACCCAAAAGGCCTAATAGCTGGGAATTTATGAAGATGTTTTGATGAATCAATAAAAGTATTTCTCTCTTCTTCCTCCTTTGGTTATTGTTCCTTGTGTTTGCTTTCATTGTGTTAACTCTTGCAGGGTGGTTTGGACAGCTAGGTGAGCCTTAGGCCCTAGTTATTCATCCTTTTCCTACATCTTACACTCACACTTAATTACATTATTTGCAAAAAATAAATTTGCAAAACAAATAATAAGGATAGGAACTATCCAAGGTTGAGACACCTTATTCCTAACAAATCATCTTGTGGGTTTCATCCTCACTGGGGTTTTCCCTTGGTTAGGGTTTCCCTAGTTAACAAAATATGGTGTTATGAGCTCTCCTTATGTATGGTTGTTTATATTGTTTAGTAGTATTGGTTTACTTTGTTATGCATGTGGAAAAGTAATTAATAATATCTAGTTGTGGGCAAAAAGATTGAAAATACTGATTTACCCTCCCCCCCCTCTCAGTATTATCTATTTCTAACAATTGGTATCAGAGCTTAGTTATTTAGAAGAGGCTTAACAACTTGAATAAAATCCCTATAGATATGGAACAATTGAAAAAAAATATTGAAGAAGCTCTTAAGAAAATTGATCTCCTTATTGATTAAAGAGATGGCCTAAAGGAAAGATATAAAGATGCAAAAGCTTATATTGGTGAACTAAAGGACAAGATAGACAACCTGAAGCAAAAAGGACCTAGTGAGAAAACTAGTGATGATGATATTAAAGATCCGAATAAAGAAAATAAGATCTTGAAACATGAGTTGAAAATAGTAGAACTCAAGCTAAGTCTTAAGAAAAATGGAGGAAAGAATGATTCTAAAATAAAAACTAAATATACAAATCTAAGATACTAGTTAAGTAAAGTAACATCTAAGTTAGAATCTATCAAGTTGGAACTTGTAGAATTAGAGAATACAATACTATTGTGAAAGGTGAATTGGTGCAATCCAAATAGCAACTTGAAAAATTGTATAACAGTAATGCAAAGATTGAAGAACAAATATCTATAAAAGACCTAGTTATGATAAGATAGGACTTGGATTCTTTCTTGGTCAATCTACCAAGAAATCTATTGAGAGAAAAGAACCTGATACTCTTAAAGTCAAGAAAAATCTAAACATGAACAAATATTATGATACATCTAAAGACAAAGAGAATGTTACTCACTCTAAGAAATCTAAAGAATCTGATCAAGTTGAGGAAAATAGAAGAAAGGAATCTCATGTGAAATGTGATGAACCTAAACATACTAGAGATGATTGCAAAGGTAAGTCTTTTAAATCTATTTCAAATTTTTATTGTCATAATTCTCATGGATATGGATATTATATAGTAGATTGTAAGAAACTTAAATTTGATAATGATAATGCAAATAGTAGAATATTTAGGAACACTAACTGTACAAGCAATAGAAGAAGATCTCATAGCAATGATAGTGGAGAAAGAAGACAAATTTTTTGTTATAGATGTAACAATCTTGGACACATCATAAAGAATTGTAGAGCACCTGACAACTAGTATAATAAACAAAGAAGGAATGTACCTATATGTTAGTTATGTAATAACTTTAGACACATAGAAAAGTTTTGCAAAATGGATAGAAGAAACCTAAATAGGAATCAGAACTATAGAAGGAATAACAAAAGAAATGATGATAGTCTAAGGAAAGAAATGAAGGAGTTGATAGAATAATTCAAGGAAACATTTGTAAAGGAAAAAGAACTTGAAAGTTCTCATACAATTCTAGAAGAAGTAAATCCTAATGTAGCTGATAAGATAGTAAAGTCACTTATTGTTTTTGACCCATCCTACCTTACTTAAGAATTCTCAGTAAAATAGTGCATCAATTAATAAAAACTAATGTTATATAGAATACCAAGTTGCATAGTTAGTAGTATATACTAGACACTAAGAGAAGTCTACCGTAAAGTGTGCATTGTTTGATATGATCAGTATAAGGTTATGTAAAAAAAAAAAATCTATAACATAGAGACAATATTTTGAATCTGTGGCAGATATGCATTTAATTCAAAGTACAGATTGTGAAATATTTAAAGGATGCAAATTAATTTATGAACATCATTTTCTTGTGTGAAATCTTTAGTGCAATATTAAAGAGTGATTTCAAAGTGCTAAAGAAGCTTGCAGATACACATGATCACTAAAGGCCCTAAAATGCAAAATTGGGGTATTTTTTGAATTTTTTGAGCATACTTTTAGTTGTGGCAGCAAAAGGAGTGTTTGATATTAGTGATAGACCTAGATATAACTTCAAGAAACACCCATTCATTCCCCTACTTGATGACCCCATTGGAGCATTTTTTCAAGTACCAAAAAATGTTCTTCATGTCAAGGACATAAGAAGTTACATTCACTATAAGATAGAAAGCATAGGAGATACTGAGATCCATAAAGAATTGGAGAAAATGTGCAACAATGATTTATCATTGAAACTAGAACATGCATACCTAGGACAACTTAACCTACTCAAGTACATGTTCTATATGGACTTTGATAACCATGAATAGAAAAGAATAATTTTGAATAGAATTGATGATGACCTTCTATGGTTAGGAGATTCAATTATATGCATTGATAATGACCTAATCCACAATGTTGCTAGTTTGAGAAATGAAGGATGCAATCCTGTGCACATAAAGAATGTGCATAGATTAGTTGAAACAAATCTCAACAAAAGTTTTGATTGTAGAAACATGAAGATTAACATCATTCAAGATGATGGAGTAAGACTCCTGTTGGAGTCTTTCCTGTGGCTTACATATTGTGGGAATCTCCCCTGCCCTATCATCCTTGCTCTTCCTCTCAAGTTGTTAGATTTTCCTTCCATGTGGCTTCTTCCTTTAATGTTGTGGCTTCCTACTTTCAAAACATTTTAAATTCTCAAATACATGGTTAATTCAGGATCTCCACGCGGTAGAGCAAGTTTTTTGGTCAATTGGAACTGGGGTTGTTGTTGTGGCCTACATGTTGGACCAAGTTGAAATGGACAAAATCTCAAGCAACAAGAACAAATGCATTGAGGTTTTGTGGTTCATGTGTGGCATGGCCAAGCACATCGAGCAACAAACCAATGATTTAGTATTAGAAAATTTGAATGATCTGGTTACTTTCATTGTAAAAGGATCCATCTTTAGGATACTTATTATTAAGAGCTTCCTCCTCCTTTACCAATGACATTTCAATCTCCTGTTCAACGTGGGCCCTATGTAGTCAATTGATCACATGAGCAAGTAATAGTCACTGGAAATGTGCATATAGTATTAGGGAAAGGGCTAGATGGGTGACATGGAGAACTACAACTATGTTTGCAATGTCTACGAGACACTCCACAAGTTTATCCACATGAGATTTTGGCAATAGATTATGAAATTTTTGTAGAAATTGTGTTATAGGGTGGTATATGGCATTCCCTGGTACAAGAACTTAAGCACATGTGTTTCCCACAAGAAAGAATCTTTTCACATACTTTTGCACATTTTGGCACAATGTCTAGGAAACTCTTTCTTATTGTGAGGAGGAAAGCATTACAAATTCCTTGGCTACTGTAATTTCCACTAGAGGTAACTCACTTGTTACCTAGTTAGTATCATACTTAACCACTTCAATCTGTGAGATGTTCCCAATTGAAAAATCTACTTCCCTAGGAGCCTCTTTTCATTGATTTGCATCAGTTATGAGGGGTTCAGTCTACCTATGATTCTCTATCAGAATATGTGATTTCTTAAGAACTTCACTTGTTTGTTAATTATTATTAATCTTCCCAAAAATTTGAATCATTAGAGTCCTTTTATAATCGTTTAAATTAAAAAAGGGGCAAATGGTTTCCATGCTTATCATTAATATCATTCTCAACCAAAATCTTCTTTGTAATGATTTTAAATCATTAAGACTTCTCTTCTACCCATTTTAAACATTCTTATAATCCCAATGCCTTATTAATCTGATAGAATTAGTCAAGCCCCAAAGTGGGTCCGGCTAAAAAATAAAATCATTTTCAAACAACTGAACAACCAAATTGATCTAATGAACATCTGCTATTGACTGGGATTAATTTCAAGCATTAATTGATCATTAAAACTCATTTAACATCTTATCTAAAAAATGTAGTTTTTTGCTAACAAGGCCTGTCAGCTGGGTTTAAAAACTAAATTGAATAGATAACTGGGCTCTAAAATCAAACTTGTTGATTCTTTGTTCCACATACTCTTACCCTATTGAATCATATCTCATGATGAATTCTTAGTCAAAATATATTGACTATCGAAGTTGCCCTCTTAGAACTGATTGGAAGAAAACATGTTAAAAAATAATAAATCAAATTTAGATTTAGCTTCAAAAACTAGGCAAACTGACACTTGGGGAAATGAAAACTGGAGCATTAGTTAGTTGTCATGATAAAAATATGAACCTATGATTAAGGCTCATGAAAAATAACAAGGTGAAAATGGTGAGCGGTCAAATTGGGCTACACAAATTTGCAAACTAGAAGCGATGCTAGAAAAGTTATTTTTGCAAACAAAATGGACCTAGGAAAGTGTGCAGATGGATTCATTAGGATTTAAAATCAGCACACTTAAAGTATTTTTAGAGGAGAACAAAGTGGGACAATCCATTTGATCTCATCTATCATGGAACTTGAGTTATGACATACCAAACAGGGGCACCGACAAATCTTCATTTACTGACACCAGTAAAACATCACAAATTGCATTTGGAATCACATTTGAAAACTAAACAAACGGATTCATCATTAGCTCGAATCAAAAATATATCAAGTCTCTAACCTATAGAATACAATGCAAAATGAATTTTAGAATTTTGGTCAACTTGGTCAAAGTTATAATAAGTCAAACAGGGCTTCCTAGAATTTAGAACAATTCACATCAACATGACAACAATAAATAACCAAATTTGAGATATTCAAAACCTAGTCGAATGGATTTGAAACCACTCAAAATGTGAAACATAGGTTATCTGGTATTGAAACTAAATACTCACAGAGTAGTGAGTCATGAAACATTACTGAGTGCAAGATATTCAAATGCAAAACATAGCCTCTTGTCTTTGTTTGACACTTAGGCAAAAATGTAGATTTGGGCATTGCTCAAAATGGGACTTCACAAAATGGCTCAGAATGGCATTTTACCATCAAGGAACAAGTGGATATACTAAAATAAAGGTGTTCAAAACATTAAACACCTCTTAGGCCTCACAAGTATATTCGGGAACATATGCATAAAAAAACACTTATAAGGCTTGATTTCTTCAATGGTACTCAAAATCAGGGCTCAATTTTGAGTCCCAACAATGGCTCTATCTAGGGATGCATGTCCCTTGTGAGCATGGCAAGGATTTATATATCTAGAAGAATCAAACCACACACAAAAACTTCTCTCTCCAATAGCTCTATTGAAAAAAGGGAAACTACACTGATTGTACAAGGGGTTAGCCCGAGGCCACCAAAACTTACTCAAACTTGTTACGTATGTCAAATACCTGGATTTCATTTACATTTTTCTGAGGTAATCTGCAAATTTCAATTTCATCTTTTTTTCCATTTTAAACAACACTTTCACTTAGCTCATGAGGCAAAACAAAATAATTGCCATCATTCTTATAGTGCATATAAAACTCAAAGATTTTTTCATCATCATGCTCACTATGAGAAAAAAATATCAGCATGCTCATGATTATAAAAAATGAACAGAGAATCAAAATCCAACAATGATTCATGCATGTTGTAAATAGGAAACACAACAACTTCATATTCTACACCATTCACCAAGTTGCATGTACCAAAAACTTGCAACTCACCTTGTGCCTCCGGCTACAAAGAGTACAATGGATTTGAATCAACTTCATGTATCATGTCATCACAAACCAAATCAGATCTAAATCTCACTAAAAAATTATCATCATAGTCTTCAAGAAAAGGTTCAAAAAACATATGAAAAGAATCCTAATTAAAATTCCCATCAATAGGAAGTTTACTGGCATCAATATTCTCATCAAATAAATTGTTAGAGACACTTAAGAATGCATTAAACTCATTACCATAAGACTCACCAACCTGTAGAGAAAATTTAATTTTAGATTCATGTACACTTTTGTCAATACTTACTTCACTACATGAATCATCAAACCTCATCTCACGTAACTACAGATTACCATCATATACTCCATCCAGATTAGATAAAAAATCAACTAATCTCTCAACATTATCAGTATCAACGATCATAGGAGTCTATTCATTAAATGTTAAATTAGAATCAAGAGATATCAACAACCTCTCATTATCATTTGTATAAATTAAATCTGATTTAACATCACTTATGATAGCAGTAAATACGTCTCTACTGGTTTTCAATTCTCCAAATAAATCCTCATGCTTATGCTTAAAGTCCTCAAAAAAATTACAATGCTGATATATAGGAGAACAAACATAGGATTATACATCATACCTTACGTCATCATTAAGAGATGCTCACAATAATAAAGGTGAAGTTGAATCACACATTGATGCACACCTTTCAAACTCATGTTGTAACAAGGCTGAAACCTCATCAGTGTTCAACAGATCCCCGTCACAAATTTATTTATCTTCATTGCAATCATATCCTAAATAATATGAAGAACTTATAATAGTAGCACCATTAGTCATAGAATCTAAAAAATTTGTAGTACTCTCACAATATGTATCCTCTTCCCTACACAACATATCAACATTAGATGTGCCATTATATTCAATTTCATTATGGGAAGATTTTTAGGACTGTTGTCATAACTTTTTTCATTCTCAAACATACTATCATAGGACTTATCACTTTCACTATGACTATCAACATTTTCAATTTCAACAATACGGTAACGATTCTTTTCTAAATAACATTCACATTCTCTAAATACTCTTCCAAAATACTAGACCTTTACAAATCTTTCGTTTGCTGTATAATGTACTAAATTAGGCATGAAAACTAATAAAAACACAAAATCCCATGGTGATTCATTGGGTCTTTCAAAAATGGGAAGCTCTAACATTTCCAACTTGAATTTCATGTAAAGCTAGATTGCATCTAAATCAGCTACACTTCCCACATTCCTTCAGATAGAAGAAATCACTTGACTATGAAGCCTTCCATACAATATGAACAAATTTTCATGTACCTCTTCATAGCTTGATAAAACATTATTAGATCTACAATATGAATCCATTTTTAAAATAAATTTTCTACCTCTTTATCCTAGTGCTGAAAATCACTAAATAGAGGCTTTGATTTTTTTCTGATAGAAAGAACACAGTCAAACAAGTGCTACAATTTTTTGGGACTTTGAAATCCTAATCTCTCAATTTTTTTATCATCACAAAACTTGCACACACACCTCAACAATCCTGTAATAAAATTGTAACAATATTTACTCTATCTACTAGTTTTCATACTCAATCATATTCTTTTCAAAATCCGAATTCAAGAATTTGAAAACTTACAAAACAAATTCTCCTGTATATGGTGTTGATCACCAAATGGAGAATATTTCTAAATGATCTTATTTTAATGAAAGGAAAATCTCATGAAAGTAGAAACACCTAAATCTATGATGGGTGCAAACAACTTCAATACTAGAAACAACAATAGATTTAGTTTTTTCTATAATTTAGTATCTCTTCGCAACTGAACACCACATAATTTCTTCAACCATTGTGAAGAACCATAGATAAAATCTTTCAAAATTATTTCCAACTAGTGTATCTTTCAATCATACCATGAATCTCAAAATGTATTGGTTCAAAGATTTGACTTTGAGTCGCCACTCACTTACTGAGAAAGAATATATCAGCTTGCACAAAATTACAAGCCAAATCAAAATTTATAATAAGTATGTGAAAAATATTGAAAAACAAGATGGAATGCCAAATACTTGACAAGTTGAAGCAAATAATATAACTTTGTAACTTGACATCAACTTGGTAAAATGCCAAGTGACTTTGATAGTACAATCTCTTCAATTTAGTCAAACTACTATTGTCAGTGAATAAAGCATAACTGGGCAACACAAAATTTAGGAAGGATATGAAAAGAAAACCACAATTTCCTCATTTCTATAGAAAATTCTTCCTACCATATTGAATCTTTTCTTTTTAAATTCTCAAGGTTTGTCTATCATTCGGATTCAACAAAACTCCCTAACAAAGTTTCTATTTTGTTGGAGTTTTGAAATGCTATGGTTTCCAATTACCTCGATGAGACAAGATACATCTAGGGGTAGATACTTCCCATATTCAACATACCCTTTTAGACAATAGGCCAACTATAAGTCCAAACCCTTCTTCTACTTTAGGCTCTACAAAACCTAGGTGGGTGTACCTCAGATTCACTTATATGGTACTAGTGCTAAAACATACACTTGAATCTTGACAAAGCAAATAAACCCTTATTTCTCCTATTGACTCATGCAATAACATAGATCTACAATAGCTAAATGCAATACAATGTAATTTATAAGCTTAGTGAGGGCATCCTATTCTAGCTCTTCAAACACAAAATATAAAGATGATTTGAATTTGATTTGATTTTATGTGGGTGGGGAAAGTAGATGAAAACTAAGTATGGACAACAAACTAATGATCCTATAGCTAATTAGTGCCTCATCCATTAGGTAATTCACAAATCTCTCTCATGTATTTTGGAAATCTAAGACACATATCCTATGCCAAGACTCTAGATCAATCCATTTACCTTGTAAATTGGATATCAATGTTCAATCTAAATCTCATTCTTACTTGATATCCTCCTCAATAAACTTGAAACCCTATTGATTTCCCTGAAGCATTTACATAACTCCTTAAATTGTTAACAACAATGAAGCAACATACAACCTTAAGGGACTGCAACTATGATCTAGGCTCTTTGTTCAAATATCATTAAACATTACAAATAATTGAGAAAGGAGACAAGATTTAAAATGAAACTCAACACCTGTTGTTCTTTGTATTAATTTCCTTCAAATAATACATGAAAGTGACTCACAAAATAACCAAACAAACTAGACTATACAATATACGTATGTTTTCATACAAGAGAGAAAATGGTGGAAATGAGAAACTAATGGGATGGGAAGGGGGTATCATAGTCAAAGCATAGATTCATGGTCTAAAACCAACACATCCTAGATAAATTCCATTCAAACTTCATCAATCCCATAATTTCCTTTCCAATTTCTAACTCAAAACTTTTCCTTTTTTTACAACCCCTAAAATGAAAGAGAGAAAAAAAAAATATAGAGTGAAAGAATTCAATCCTAACCTAGAGATATTTTCCATTTCCTATTTCATGCCCAAAAGATCTAATTCTTCAATCATGACTCCAACTTCAATCCTAAAATTCATCATAGCTGGAAAACAAATATTACTCGTAACTAAAAATTGGAGCCAAATTATACTATAATGGTATAATATTCTCAAAACTAACCCAATAGATCTTTTACCATGTGTTTTTACCAGGCTTGTAACTGTATTTCCAATTTTCACCAATTACACTAAGAAGACAAAAAATTTACACTTCTACCTATAACTTGAACTAGTGAAGACTTGCTCAAAATCTAATTCCACATCTAGATTCCTCATCTTGAGATCTTTCTAATGGTATATGATACTTGATATTTCAGATGAAAATAACCCTTGTGGTGGCCATCTGAAGTTTTAGGTCTCAACTATGAATAGCGCAATTAAAAAGGAATGAAAATTTAAAATTTCTATAGTATAAAATATAGAAAATTCAATTTTTAAAACAAATTTTCCAAATCTAGATTCTATGCTCAAAACTAGAGAATAAAATTCATTAATATTTTTAAATATCTCCTTATATCTCCCTTGGCCACCCAAATAATGCCACGTATAAGATTCTGAATGGTCCACAACTTCCAATAGCTCCCAACTCCTGCTAGATTTCTCAACTTATCAAGAGGTCACCATGTCTCCACCGTCAAAACTTCCCATATTCTAGTGGTGACATGGCAACCACCAGATTTTGACACTTTTTTCGGCAAGTTTAGGTCATGATCACATCATCTCATGTGTGTTTGGCTATTCAAAATTTTCTTCCCTCCAACCAGCTTGGGTCCACTATACCCATTTTTCCTTTGGCTTACAAAAGCCTCATCTCTTAAATACATTATAATGGGTGAGTTTTGGAGTATATAAAGGTAGAATGCTTCCCCACCTAATGGATGTTGCACCAAAATATTCCCAAATTCTTCATCTTCACTATCATCTACTAGCTCACACAGTTCACACTCCTTTTTCAACACTATGGTCTCTTCTGTCATTAGCTACCTCTATGGTGGCTCCCCTTTGGATTATGGCTTGCTACTCTTTATGGAACTTGCCTACCATGAATGTTGACTCAACTCTACCTTGACATATCTGCAAGTCTCCTTCCTTTGTCAACTATATGCTAATCTCAGCTACACTGCTGATGAAAACTTATATGATGAAGTTGGGAGGCTTCCATTCCCAAATAGAAATGGATGTCTTGTGTTTTGGGCTTGAATGCCCTTGATTTGAATATGTTAGGTGCTCCCAAACTATCTTTCCTATGGCTTCCACATCATGGGCATCTCCCCTACCCTATCATACTTGCTCCTTCTCTCAAGCCATGGGCTTTTCATTCCATGTGGCTTCTTCCTTTAATGTTGTGATTTCTTACTGTAAAAATCTTTTAAAATCTCAAACTCTCGCTAATCACATTGTTAATTTAGGACCTCCACATGGTAGAGCAAGCTTCTCAGTGAGTTGAAGCTAGGGTTGTTGTCGTGGCCTATGTCTTGGAGCAAGTTTAAATGGAAAAAACCTCAAGCAACAAGAACAAATGCATTGAGGTTTTGTATTTCATGTGTGGTGTAGTGCCTCTCATGTTTGTAGTATGTACCTTGTCTATTTTGTTTCAAGAAATACTTGATACTCTTATTATATGCATTTTGTGATGACCTGAGCGTTGAATGTTATACTTGGATTTGGTACCATAGATGCTTTATTGCTATACCATTCAGTTTATCATATTTGCATGATGATGCTATTTTGAGATGATAGTAGATCTATGATAATATCTAGTTATATGGTTTATTTGGACATATTTTTTGGTTATGTTATGAGATGAATTTTATGCTATGGTTATTTACTTCATTCTTATATCTTTATGCTTTCTACGAACATGAGTGATGTAAATGGATTAAATACATATTTTAATACATGTTTCTTTGGCTATGATATTATATGCAATTTGAACTTGATCATGTATTTTAGTTTGCAAGAATTTATATCCTTGGCAGTGGCACATGGAGAAAGTGATCCAACTCTTCATATTTTGCCAATGTTGCCCCTATATGGTTGACATATCCTTATTTAGTTATTTTAAATTAAAGCCTTCATGTGATTAGTAAATTTGAACTCATCTACATTATGTGACTAGACCAATGAGCATGTCTGTGCATTTAATAGTTCACATTGTCATGAAAATATTAAGTAATTTTTTGTAATTTTGCATTTTTAGGTTTTAAATCATTTTGGATTTAATTTCTGGTAGCTTTTCCTTAGGTGAATTTTCATTATGGATAATAATCTAATTTTTGTTTGGGTCAATTCAGAGTTTAGCTACTCTAGTTGGCTAATTTCAAGAATTGACTATTCACTCAAAAAGTGAATAAGTATTGGGAAATGGAATTCATTATTCACTTCTCACATTTTAGAAATAGGATTTGGAGAGAAAATTTGGAAATCCTCTTCTAAAGGATTCTTGTTTTTTTTGTTTTGGGAGCTATGAGTGTGGGATCTTTTCCAGGTTGGTCTCGTTGGATTTGGCTTGGGGAGTTTATGCTTTGCCGTCACTTTTAGTAGATTTGATGGGTTATTTATTTTACTATGCAGGTTTCAATTTCTGCCCCTTTTGTTGTCATGTAGGGCCTTACCATTTTATTGTTTTTGCTCTATTTTAGCTTTTGTTTCTTGTAGCAATATGTTAGGAGGTTGAGAACTAGTGTTCCCCTCCATTTATGTATGTTGGTTCTACCTAGTTGGTCAGGTATGAATGTTTTCCCTATTTTTGAAATGGGGGTTTGGGTTTTTGAATCATTATGCTAGCCATTTTTGCATATGGTGTTCAATTTCATTTATTTTTGGATTTTTAAGGTTTTTGTACCCAAAGGCCAAATGGGTTTTAATTTTGGAATTTTTCCAAAATTTGGGGTTTTTGCCTCGTTTTATGTGCCACCCTATTTTCTCGAGTTTTCTCGGCACAATGTGGGTTGTGGACTTAAATTATTTGTTTAGATATCTTTTAGACCACTTTTGCACTTTATTTTTCATTGGGATGCATGTAGCATCCATCATCCTAATTATGTTTTCGGTTGATTGACTTTCTGTTTGTGTTCTCATCAAGTCCTTGTGTATGATCTTCATAATGGTGGTGTGCCACACATGTGTACATCTATTGAGTGAGTGATCATTTGGGATGGGGTGGGAATTTGCATGCCTATAGGAACTCATCATTGGATGAGCATGGTTAGGGTAGGGTAGCATATGGAGGGGGCTTCTATCTCATAGCTCGACATTCATGGCACTAGAGGTTGGCAGAGGAAGCTTTATATAAGTGATTACTAAATAAAACATTGGGTGGTAATAACATTAAAGATAATAAAATAGTTCTTTAGTATATGAGCCTTCCATTGAGGAAGTTGTCTACACAGTATATGAGCCTTTCATTGAGGGAGTTGACTCTACATAGATCCGAGCGTTGGGCTTTTCAATGCCAAGTGACTCTCCATGATGTCAGCCCCTACTTAGTAGCCTTTGAGATGTTTGACTAGGACCTCTAGTTTATGCATTGTCTATATCTTGGATTCTATCATCATACTGCTTGGTGTGTGTGTTAGCCATGGACGTTGTTTTGTGTGTTTTTGTGGTTGGATCATTATCTCCATCAACATGGTGGGTGTGGACCTATGGGTGCCACATGGTTGGGAGGCATAGCTACCTACACCACTACTAGGGACTGGTGTATAGAGATAATCTTGTATCCTAGTGTGACCATTGTTGGATGTGTTCACTTGGTACTTTGGTTTACGGAGTATGCTTTCTTGTGATTTATGCTTTCATTGGAATGTTTTTTTATCATATTAGATGATCTTAGTTTTGACAAATTCCTTATTATGATGTTTAGCATATGATAGATTATGTATCTACTATTAATATTATCTTATGCTTTTCTACTAGCATGTTAGATTTTCTTATGCTTGTTGTAGCATTTTTAGTAGTGGTGTTTCTATTATGATAGTACCGATGATCCAAATGGTAGTTTGAGAATGTTATGCATGAGGGATGGCTAGGGATGACAATGGTCTGATGATGCTATTATGGTTGGGAGGAACCACATACTTAGTTTGGTTATTTTTCTCATTGCGATGTTATTTATGTTTAAATGTGATGTTGCTTTTAGTACACTATGATGTTTCCTTCTGTCATTTCCTTCGCTATTGATTAGATGGTTATACTTTGCTTCTAATTTTTTCATCTTTCAGTTATGATTCGAGTATTCTCACCTCAAAATGTTGATCCGGCACTCCCCATTGTGGAGGAACTTTATTTTGTAGTTTCCTTATCTTTTTATTGCTTTTTGTGTTTGCGTGGTGATTTAAGTTCTCGTGCTAGATTGCACTTTCTCATGTGAGGATGCAAGTCTTCACATGGCTAGGCAATTCCTCGTGTGAAACCCTACACCATTCTAGGTGTTTTGGTCGCAAGTCTTCGCACAAGAAGGCACTTCTTCATGTGACACTATGCATTTCTTTGCATGAGAAGGTACTTCTTCATGTGAGAATATGGTATTCTTGGACTTCGCATGAAAAATAGGGGCTATCTGGGCTTGTCAGAATAAAGTTTGGAAATTAATTTTAGGTACCCTTTGAGGTTTTACACCCTCCTAGTTCGAAATATATTTCTTAGGGGTTTACACCCTCCTAGTTCCAGACCTATTTACTTATACTTAAGATATATTTTAATATATGCGGTAATTCATTTGAGATAGGTTCTAGACCTCTACAGGCTAAGATAAAGATTCTAGAAAATTTTAGGGCTTTAAAAATCTAGACTAAGCCAAAATTTTAGGCCTTCAAGATTTCAGATTTAGCCAATTTTCAGAAGTTAGCATTTGTCTGTCAGCTTGGTTGATCTCATATGATTTCTTATTTATGTTTTGGTTGGTAGTGGCATTTGGAGATCCATTGGTGTTTGGTTGATTAGTAGTCTTCCGTTGCATCTGGTATCAAGGCAAGGGCTAGATGGGTGACATGGAGAACTACAAGTATGTTTGCAATCTCTACGAGACACTCCACAAGTTTGTCCACATGAGATTCTTGCAATAGATGATGAACTTTCTATAAAAATTGCATTATAAGGTGGTATATGGCATGCCCTGGTACAAGAATATAAGCACATGTGTTTCCCACAAGGAAGAATATTTTCACATACTTTTGAGCATTTTGGCATAGGGTCTAGGGAACTCTTTCTTATTGTGAGAAGGGAAGCATTACAAATTCCTCAGTTAATGTAACTGCCATTGGAGGTAACTCAACTGTTACCTAGTTAGTATCATACATAACCACTTCACTCTGTGAGATGTTCCCAATTGAAAAATCTACTTCCCCAAGAGCCTCTTTTCATTGGTTTACATCAGCTATGAGGGGTTCAATCTTCATATGATTCTCTATCAGAATATGTGATTTCTCAAGAACTTCACTTGTTTGTTGATTATTATTAATCTTTGCAGACATTTGAATCATTACAATCCTTTTATAATCATTAAATTATAAAATGGGCAAATGGTTTTCAAGCTTATCATTAATAGAATTCTCAACCAAAATCCTCTTTGTAATGATTTTAAATCATTACGACTTCTCTCCCTTTTAACCATTCTTAAAATCATAATGCCTTATTAATTTGACAGAATTAGTCGGGCTCCAAAGTGAGTACAGCTAAAAGAAAAAATCATTTTTGAACACCTAAACTATAAAATTGATCTACTGAACATCTAATACTAACTAGGATTAATTTTGAGCATTAATTGATCATTAAAACTCATTTCACATCTTATCTACAAAATGTGATTTTCTACTAACAAGAGTTGTTGGATGGCTTTAAAAATTGACTCAAATAGATAATTAGGCTTTGAAATCAAACCTGATGATTCTTTGTTCTGCATACTCTTACCCTATCATATCTTGTCTCATGAAAAATTCTCAGTCAAAAGATATTGACCATTGAAGTTGCCCTCTTAGAACTGCTTGCAAGAAAACATGTCAGAAAATAATAAATCATGTTCAGATTTGGCTTCAAAAATTGGGCAAACTGACACTTAGGGAAATGAAAATTGAGCATTAGTTCAATGTTGTGAGGAAAATATGAATCTTTTATTAGGGCTCATGATGAATAATTAGGTGAAAATGGCAAGCAGTCAAATTGGGCTACTCAAATTTGCAAACTAGAAGCAATGTTAGAAAAGTGATTTTTGCAAATGGAATGGACCTGGAAAAGTGTGCAGATAGATTCATTAGAATTTGAAAATTGGTATACTTAAAGTATTTTCAGAGGAAAAAAAAAATGGTGCAATCCATTTGATCTCATCTATCATGGATCTTGAGTTATGATATCTCGAACAAGGGTACTAACAAATCTGCATTTGCTGACACAAGTAAAACATCACAAATTGGATTTGGAATTGCATTTGAAAACTAAATAAAAAAATTCTTCATAAGCTTGAATCAAAAACATAACAAGTCTCTAACCTCTAGAATGCACTACAAAAGGAATTTTAGCATTTTGGTCATCTGGGTCAAAGTTATAATAAGTCAAATAGGGCTTCCCAGAATTTAGAATAATTCACATCAGCATGACAACAATAAATGACCAACTTTGAGGGATTTAAAATCTAGTCAAAGATATTCAAAATGACTCAATATCTAAGACATAGGATTTTTGGTATTGACACTAAATACTCCCAAAGCGGTGAGTCATGAAATGTTACTGGGTGCAAGATATTCAAATGCAAACATAGCCTCCTGTCATTGTTTGACACTTAGGAAAAAATGCAGATTTGGGCATTACTCAAAGTAAGACTTCATAGGATGGCTTAGAATGGAATTTTATCATCATGGAACAAGTGCATATACCAAATGAAAGGTGTTAGAAAAATTAAACACCTCTTAGGCCTCATAGGTATAGTCGAGTACATATGCATCAAAAAATGCTTATAGGGCTTGATTTCTTCAATGGTACTCAAAATCAGGGCTTCAATTTTGAGTCCCAATAGTGGCTCTATCTTGGGATGCATGTCCCTTGTGGTCATGGAAAGAATTTAGATCTCTAGAAGTAGTAAACCACACACAAAAACTTATCTCTCCAATAGTTCTATTGAAAACAAGGAAACTACACTAACTATAGAGGGGGTAGCCCGAGGCCACCAAAACTTACTCAAAATTCTTACCTCTCTCAAATACCTAATTTTCATTTTCATTTTTCTAAGGTAAGCTTAAAATTTCACTTTCATTTTTCTTTCCATTTTCAACAACACCTTCACTTAGCTCATGAGGCAAAACAACATAATTGCCATCATTCTCATAGTGTATATAAAACTCAAAGATTGTTTCATCAGCATGCTCACTATGAGAGAAAAAATCAGCATGCTCATGCTTATAAAAAATGAACTAAGAACTAAAATCTAATAATAATTCATGCATGCTCTCAATTAGAAACACAAAAACTTCATATTCTACACCATTCACCAAGTTGCATGTACCAAAAACTTGTAACTCACCTTGTGTCTCTAGCTAAAAAGGGTACAATGAATCTGAATCAACTTCATGTATCATGTCATCACATACCAAATCAGATTTGAAGCTCACTGAAAAATTATCATCATAGTCTTCATACAAAGGTTCAAAAAACATATGAAAATAATCCTAATTAAAATTCCCACCAGTAGGAAGTTTACTGGCATCAATATTCTTATCAAAGAAATTGTTAGAGACACTTATGAATGTGTTAAACTAGTTACCATAAGACTCACCAACCTATAGAGAACATTTAATTTTAGATTCATGTGCACTTTTTGTTAATACTTACTTCACTACATGAATCATCAAACCTCATCTCATATAACTACAAATTACTATCACATACTCCATCCAAATCCGATAAAAAATCAACTAATCTCTCAACATTACCAATAACATCAATCATAGGATTCTCTTCGTTAAATGTTAAATTAGAATCAAGAGATATCAAAAACCTCTCATTATAATCTATATAACATAAATATGATTTAAAATCAATTATGATAGTAGTTAATATGTCTCTACTAGTTTTCACTTCTTCAAATAAATCCTCATGCTTATGCTAAAAGTCCATAAAAGAATAACAATGCTAATATGTAGGAGAACAAACATAGGAGTATACATCATACCTTATGTCATCGTTAAGAGATGCACGCAATAATAAAGGTGAAGTTGAATCACACATTGATGCATACCTTTAAAACTCATGTTGTAACAAGGCTGAAACCTCATTGGTGTTCAACAGACCCCTTTCACAAATTTCTTTATCTTGATTGCAATCATATCCTAAATAATCTGAAGAACTTATAATAGTAGCACCTTTAGTCATAAAATCTAAAAAATTTGTATTACTCTCACAATATGTATCCTCTTCCCTACACAACATCTCAACATTAGATGCATCCTTATATTCAATTTCATTATAGGAAGATATTTTAGGATCATTGTAATAACTTTTTCATTCTCAAACATACTATCAAAGGAATCATCACTTTCACTATGACTATCAACATTTTCAATTTCAACAATATGGTAACCATTCTTTTCTAAATAACATTCACATTCTCTAAATACTCTTCCAAAATACAAGATCTTTACAAATCTTGCTTTCACTATCTAATGTACTGAATCAAGAATGAAAACTAATAAAAACACAAAAGCCCATGATGATTCATTGGGTCTTTCTAAAATGGGAAGCTCTAAGATTACCAACTTGAATTTCATGTAAAGTTGGATTGCATCTAAATCAGCTACACTTCCTACATTCCTTCAGATAGAAGAAATGACTTGACTATGAAGCTTTCCATACAATATGAACAAATTTTCACGTACCTCTACATAGCTTGACAAAACATTATTAGATCTACAATTTGAATCTATTTTGAAAATAAATTTTCTGCCTCTTTATCCTAATACTGAAAATCACTAAATAGAGGCTCTAATTTTTATCTCATAGAAAGAACACAGTCAAACAAGTTTTGCAATTTTTTTGGAATTCTAAAATCTTAATCTCTCAAAGTTTTTATCATCATAGAACTTGCACACACATCTCAACAAGTCTGTAATAAAATTGCAACAATATTTTTTCTCTCTATGAGTTTTCATACTCAACCATATTCTTTTCAAAATCTAAATTCAAGAATCTCAAAACTTACAAAAAAAATTCTCCTATATATGGTGTTGATCACTGAATGGAGAATATTTTTGAATAACCTTATTTTTATGAAAGGAAAATCTCATGAAAATAGAAATACCTGAATCTATGGTAGTTGTAAACAACTTCAATTCTGGCAACAATAGTAGATTTAGATTTTTTCTATAATTTAGTATCACTTTGCAACTGAACACCACATAGTTTCTTCAACCATTACCAAGAACCGTAGATAAAATCTTTCAAAATTCTTTCCAACTATTGTATCTATCAATCATACCATGAATCTCAAAATGCATTGGTTCAAAGGTTTGACTTTGAGTCACCACTCACTTAGTGTGAAAACATATATTAGCTTGCACAAAATTACAAACCAATCCAAAATTTATAACAAGTATGTTAAAAATAATGGATAGAAAGATGGAATGCCAAATAGTTGACAAATTAAAGAAAAAAATATAATTCTATAATATGACAGCAACTTGGTAAAATGCCAAGTGACTTTGATAGTATAATTTCTTCAATTCAGTCAAACTACTATTGTCAATGAATAAAGCTTAATTGGGGAACACAAAGTTCAGCAATGATATGAAAAGAACACCACAATTTCCTCACTGCTATAGAAAATTCTTCCTACTATATTGAATCTTTTCTTTTCAAACTCTCAAGGTTTGTCCATCATTCAGATTTAATACAACTCCCTAGCATAGTCACCATTTTGTTGGAGTTTTGAAGTGCTATGGTTTCAAATTACCCCGATAAGACAAGATACATCTAGGGGTAGCTACTTCCCATCTTCAACATACCCTTTCAAACATTGGGCTAACTATAAGGCTAGACCCTTCTTCTACTTTAGGCTCTACAAAACCTAGGTGGGTGTACTTCAGATTCACTTATATGGTACCAGTGCTAAAACATACACTTGAATCTTGACAAAGAAGATAAAACCTTATTTCTCCTATTGACTCATGAAATAACATGCATCTACAATTGCTAAATGCAAGACAATGAAATTCATAAGTTGAGTGAGGGCATCCTTTTCTAGCTCTTCAAACATAAAATATAAAGATGATTTGAATTTGATTTGATTTTATGTGGGTGGGGAAAGTAGATGAAAACCAAGTATGGACAAAAAACTAATGATCCTATATCTAATTAGTGCCTCATCCATTGGGAAATTCACAAATCTCTCTCATGCATTTTTGATATCTAAGACACATATCTTATGCCAAGACTCCAGATCTATCCATTTACCTTATAAATTGGATACTAATGTTCAATCTAAATCTCATTCTTACCTAATATCCTCTTCAATAAACTTGTAACCCTATCAATTTCCCTAAAGCATTTACATAACTCCTTGAATTATAAGAAACAATGAAACAACATATAGCCTTAAGGGACTGCAACTATGATCCTAGATTTTTGTTTAAAGATCATAAAAATATTACTGTAAAAATTTTCCTTAGGGCAAAATTCATCCAAGATCGAAGAACTCAAACACAAGCACAATAGTAGAACAAAAGAGTATGATCAATATATCATAGCATGTCCTCATACATCACAATGTTGTGCATACACACTATCTCATTCTTACCTGATATCCTCTTCAATAAACTTGTAACCCTATCAATTTCCCTGAAGCATTTACATAACTCCTTCAATTATAAGAAACAATGAAACAACATATAGCCTTCAGGGACTGCAACTATGATCCAAGATTTTTGCTCAAAGATCATAAAAATATTACTGTAAGAATTTTCCTTAGGGCAAAATTCACCCAAGATCGAAGAACTCAAACACAAGCACAATGGTAGAACAAAAATAATATGATCAATATATCATAGCATGTCCTCATACATCACAATGTTGTGCATACACAATAGGATTGCTTGTATATAAAGGCCTCTCAAGATGCATCTAGAATGGGTCTAGAAAGAACTAGGAGATAAGATAAGCATGACAACTAAGCACACGTCTTTCCTTCATTGTAGATGAGAGGATAAGAATGAAAAGATGTATCTCAAGTGGAGATGTTGTAGACAACATGTGCTTAATTAGAGTGCTAACTCCTATGTTGTAGACACCATGTGCATAAAAGAGGTGTGAACTCTTGTGTTGTCAACATGACAACTCACAAGAGTATGCATACTCCTAGGTGACCAATAAATAAATAATAATGCATAAACTTAAGTAAGTATAAATAGTAAATACTTATTTACACCAACAGCCCCCCTTAAGTGCAACTTAGGGGAATGCACTTAAGCTCACAAAATCTAGGATGAAAGGCATGATGGGTCCTAGCTACTAGTCCATGTTAGGTACCCATGTACATAATGAAATGCAATCTCTCATAAAGTAGAGAATGCTAACCTCATGGGAAATCCCCTCCCCCAAAAAGAGAGATGAAAGAGGTATGGATGAATGGAGTAATCAAGACCCCCCCATTACAACATACATAAAGTATATATAAAAGAGGAATGGAAGAAGGAAAAAAATCCCTAAGAGGAAAAAGTCCTCCCCAAAAAGGAGAAGAAGAAGGAGACAAGGTAGTCCCCCCCCCCAAATGTAGTATGCTGACCAGTGAGAAATGCTTTGATGTAGAAGCTAATCCATGACCACTATATAATGTTCCTCCCCTTTCGAAGAAATAATGGTAGAGGTATAGGTGAGATGCTTCCCCTGTGTGTGGAAAGAATCTTGATCATGAATGGTGTCTTTGAAACCTACTTAATTGTCCCTGTGTTGATACTAATAGCCACCCCTTCCAACATTATTGAAAAGAATGAATGTAGAACTTGTCTCAAAGAACCAATGGTCTCCTCAAATGATAAAGAGACCTCCTACAATTATTGTACATAAGGATCCACAATTCCATTAGCCTGTAAAGATTGATCATGTAGAGAATGGACATGAGGGTTAGGGTGAGCCCTCGCAACAACTATAGAAGGATCATCTTCACCAAAGAGAAGATGAAGATCATCAAAGATGTCTCCCAAATTTGTGATGTGTGACTCCACAAAAAAACCTGCAATGTCTACCAAGAATTCATCAACTGAAGCTGGAGTTGGAAGACAAGGTGTACCCTACTATGCTGGAGTACATGAATCATTCACTATGGAAAAAGATGAATAATTTGCCTCAAAAAAGAGTAGATGAATATCATCAATGATCTCTCCCACATCTTCAACATGAGAATCCATGAACAACACTACAATGTTGGGAAGGAAGCCATCCCATGAAGCTAAAGTAGAAAGACATGGAGTTTCCTGCTACACTAAATTTCAAGCATCTGTCGCTGGAACTAGATCATTAATAGCAATAGGAGCATCTGGAGGTGTGATCTCATCTAAAGTTGAAGGTACCATAACTAGAGTGACTCAATCTAAAATATCCTCTAGAGATGGAGGAACACATGGATCTCCATATGCTTCCTAAAGAGCCATCCAAAGATCATGAGAAAAATCTATCATTCTAAGAGGAGCAAAAGATTCCTTACTCATACTGTGATACAAAAAGTGATGAAGTGGCAAAATATTTTTCCAATTAAAATGTGGTGGCAATGAATAGAGATAAGGAAGCAATTCTTAATGGTCTCTTAGATGATCAAGTATCAAAGAACTCCATTTGTGATAGTTCCTTGTTGTCAACTGTGGTCTAACACCAAACTAATGTGTGTGACAAGACTCCATGAGATCAATCAATGAACCCCCCAAAATGCAAGAATCAAAGAACCCCCTTAATGGATGATTTGGAACTTTAGAGCCACTTTCCAATTTAGGGCCTATTTCTAAAAGTAGTATTTCTATCCACATAAGCCTATAATTTGATTGCAGATTTGGAAAGTAGAAAAAAAAATATGCACTTTCAAAAAAAATAGAACTTGATTATGTGTCTAGATGAGCCCATACTAAGCACTTGAAGTGGAAAAAATTAGGATTTGCAAGTTGCAAAAAAAATTAGGAGCAGAGATCTCAAACCACTTGCACCAATGTATAGGTCATAGAATTCTACCCCCAAAAAAAAACTATTGCTCGAAAAAATGAGTCCATATGAGGGAGATATTGTTGTTTGAAAATCACCACTGTTATTATTTTTTTTGAATCACTGTCACACCTCCAAAAATCAAATGACTCTAGATTTCACCTCAGATGTCTGATTTTGGTGAAATAAAAGTCGATTTAGGGGTTTTTTTACCTTCTAAATGTGATGCAAATATCTAATTTACACCAACAAGCTCCAATATTCACCTACAAGGAATCTCTCCTAGTGGCCTAATGGCCAATATTTTTCTAGAAAATAATACAAATCTAAAAAAATTTAAAAGATGCAATTGGAAAAAATGGAGATCTGAAAATTAAATGTACAGATCTGAAATGATCATACCAATTTCTCAAATTGGGCCTTCAGGTGCCAGTTTGCAAAAAAAATTTGCCTCAAATTTGACTATAACCTAGGGTAGGAAAAGCTATAGTCAAAATTCACTAAATTGATAGGTGGGATGCAATAGAAAGGTTTTCTTTAGCTCTAGATGCTCCCAATTATAGTGATACTCTGGATCTAGGTCAAGGTGCTGAAGCAAGAAGATGGTCTCAAATGGCTATGTGAAGAGAAATTCTCCAAGAGCATTGATACCATGTAAGAATTTTCCTTAGGGAAAAATTCACCCAAGTTCAAAGAAATCAAACACAAGCACAACTGTAGAACAAAAAGAGTATGATCAATATATCACATCATATCCTCATACATCACTATGTTGTGAATACACACTAGGAGTGTCTATATATAAAGGCCTCTCAAGATGTATCTAGAATGGGTCTAGAAAGAACCACAAGATAAGATCAGCATGACAACTAAGTAAATGTCTTATCCTTCCTTGTAGATGAGAGGATAAGAATGACAAGGTGTATCCCAAGTAGAGATGTTGTAGACACCATGTGCATAAAAGAGGTGTGAACTCTTGTGTTGTCAACACAACAACTCACAAGAGTACACATACTCCTAGGTGACTAATAAATAAATAATAATGCATTTTTTGGTGTTTGAAAATGTTACCCATTTCCAATTATCCCAATGAGAAACTGATGCATCTAGGGGCAGCTAACTCCCATTATCAACACATCCATTCAGACACCAAGCCAACTATAAGGCATGACCCTTCTTCTTCTTCAGGCTCTGCAAAACCTAGGCGGGTGGACCTACAGATTCTTTATATGGTACTAGTTGTCAAAGCATACACTGAATCTATTATGAAGTAGATAAAACCCTTATTTCTCCTGATAACTCATGAAATAACATCAATCTATAGTAGTTAAATGAAGATCTAGGAATCTCAGAAGCTGAGTGAGGGCATTCTATTATAGCTCTTCAACATGAAAGGGAAAAGCGTTGATTATTGATGTTGATGTTCAAAAAATCCTCAAGCATGCAGCAAAACCTAATGATCTTGTAATTGATCAGTGCCTAATCCATTGGGCAATTTCATGAATCCAAAACATACATCTGTGACATCAAGACATATTCTGTATACCCAGACATCAGATCTATCTAATCAGCTTGTGATTTAGATATCAATGTTCACTCAGATCTCATTCTCACAAAATATCCTTCTTAGCATAACTAGTAACCCTATCAAACACATTAAGCATTTACTTGGCACTTTGTTCCAACAAAAAAAAATATCAGACATACAACCTTGAGGGGAAGCAAATTGATCTCAGCTCTTCGTACTAGGATCACATAAGACTACAAATTACTGAGATAGGAGACGAGAACCGGAATGAAATTGATGAAATGCTTGCTCATATATATTCATTTCCTTGAAATAATACAATCAAATGCATGAAATTAAAAAATGAAACAACCTAATGTATCAAAACTATTTGTATTAACTTTACACTACTGCTGTTCACATGAGAAGAAATTGCTAAAGGATAATGGTGTCACAGTCATGGGAATGCAACCAGAACTAGATCCAAGACCTTGGTATCATAGTAATGTGCAGATTTTCTCCAAAGAACTAGAACTTCCCAAAAATTGGAACCCCTAAAATGGAAGAAAGAAAGAATAATATAGGATGAAGATGAATTCCTAGATTGAACCTACAATCGACATGTGTCCCCTTAGAATTTCATCTCTTGCAACTGAAAAGACTCTCTCTAACCTCTTTCTTCCATCTGATTTGATTTTCTATTTCATCATTGCATTGCAACTGCTTTGAAATATCTCTGCCTAATGATGAAATCCTTTTGCATCTAAAATATCTGAAACCTTATGCAATTCTGGCGAAACTGTGAGTTTTTATTTATTTTAATGTAACCAATTCAACCCCAACTGCATTTTTACCATCTTTTATGCATATTCAAGTCATTACCTTGCCAAAAACCAATTCTAAACTTCCTGGTCTGAAAATGGTTGCAATTCAGGTACCTGAGACAAATCCTCTTGTAGCTCAAACAGATTGATACCTGTGCAAAAATTGACTCTGGAATCGAAAAGTTCATCTTCTTCCGATTTTGGTGATATATAACATTGCCTATCTAGCCTCTCAAAAACCTCCTGAAAGTCATTTTGAAAAATAGTCCTCTGCTATGGCATTCTGGCTTTCAACTTTGATTTTTTAAAATTTTTCAAAAATTTAAAGTTTTTCTAAAGTTCCAACTTCACATTTAAACCCTTTTAAATTTAAAATGAGTCCGACCTTATTTGATTTGAAAAAATTGAACGTGCATTCCTTTTGAGAAAATTAAAAAAAAAAATTATTTTTCATCACTTTCAATTTTCTCCATTGCTTTTTGAATCTGAGGTCAAACCTAGTTTGACCAGTTGCCTCGTGGCACTATTTAATTGGCCCACCTCTGCATTAGATGCCATGTCAATGCCAGCAGGACCCACACCACATGTCGCAATCCCACTTTCCCACATTATTTATTCCCCTTGCATCTCCATAATGCGGGATTACGTCGACCGTCAGATCGTGACACGTGTCACAATCTGACGCATCCTCTCAAGTTGCTCCTGATCGCCACCTCGCCGCCAGCTGGGACCCACTTGCCACATGTCCTAATTCTACTTTCCTGCATTTTTTAAACCAGGCACAACTTCATATTGTGGGGAAGTAGGCCCCCGTCGATCTTTGCCACGTGGCATCATCTTGTGTGATATCTAGTTTTGGCACCACATTAGCATGCTTGTACTCTGATTTAAAATTTTGCAAGGGATACCTGCCACCTATCCTCCACCTACGGGCTCACTCAACCATGAGCTTAAGTACTCATCATAAAGCGCTGTGGCTTTAGACATTACACATTTGTGTGGTTTTTTATTTAAAGACTATACAAGTCTTTAGTGGCTCAAATGTGGGATTTATCTACTGAACCATCTCCTTAATTGCGTGATATTCTGTATTGGCATGGAGAATCCCTTTGCACACACTTTTTCATTGACTGCACCTACTCTTAAACATGCTGCAATCAATCCTTTTAGCATGGACATTATTTCTTGCAGTAGATTTTGCTTTGAAAATGCGTTGACTGGTTTTGGTTTGGGCATGGATTCTTCCAACATGTCATGGTCTGCTCATGGCTTCTACCTACTCCGTTTAGTGGGTTCATTTGTCTTGTATCCATGTTTGGACGTTGACTACTACTAGAGATTCCTCAACATGTGGTGTTTCTTTTTCATGGCGTGGGTTCTGCTCTATTTTAGTTTGCATGTTCTGGCATGTTCTACCCAATGCGTGGGTTGTCCCTACTATTTGCCATCACTTTCCCTACAGCTTCACGCATTTGTTATGGATCTTTAAATGTGTTTTGCTTTGGTTGTATGGAAAACTTCCATACTGTGCATGAATGCTCCGTCTTAAATACGTCTACTTTCTCTGGAATTTATTGGCTTCTCCTTTTGAAACAGTGTGAGTCCTCTTTCTTCAAACAAGACATAGAACCTTACTTGCCCATTGCATGAGTCCCCTTCAAATGCGTGGATTCCTACCTTTAAACACATCATTAAAACTCTGGCTTTTCTTCTTGCAACATTTCTTCATTTTATATGTGTGTTTTGCTCCATGAGAATCTGTAAGTTCTTAATTGCCAGGTCCTTATGCCATTTAGCCTTGGGGTTGGTTGAGTGAGTTACCCTCGACCCATGTTATGAAGCATAAGTCCCTTTTTTTTTACTTCCAATGATTTCACATACCTCTTGCAAATTTTAACGCCCACCACTTCAAAACTTCTCTTAAGATCAAGGATAACCTTTTATGATCTATTGGCCACATTATTCTCTATAACCAGCATACTAGAAATGTCGCTACAACTTCTAGGATAGATCTGACTATTCCTCCCGAAGGCATCAATTATAGAACTATAAGTGATGAAAAGCATTATAACCTTCTCAAGGGAAACTTTAAAATCTCTGTATCTTATCATTCTGTAATAATCAGTCAAAATTAGCTGGGCCCCAAAGTAGGTCCGGCTAAAAAAAAATTCATTTCCGAACAACTGATTCTCTAAACTGATCCATCGATCATCTTGAACTAACTGGAATCAAATTTGATCATTGATTGACCATTAAAACTAATTTTAAATCAGTTCTGCAATACTGTGAAACTTGTGTCTGAAGGCCTGTTGCCTGGTTTTAAAAATTTACCTGGACAACTAGCTAGGCTCTGAAACCTGACCCACTGATTCTTTGCTCCACATACTTTCACCCTGTCAGATCTCATCTCATGAAAAATTTGGGGTAAAAAGATATTGACCATCAAAGTTGCCTTCTCAGGTTTATCTGCAAACAAACACATCAAAAAATAACAAATTGGCTCTGGAATTGGCTTGGAAAATTGGACAAATGAACACTTGGGAAAACGAAAACTGGGGCATTGATTCTCTGTCATGAGGACAATATGAATCTACGATTTGGGCTCATGAAAAATAACAGGGTGCAAATGGCAAGCGTTCAAAGTAAGCTACTCAGAATTACTGACTGGAAACAATGTTTGAAAAGCAATTTTTGCAAATGGAATGACCCTAGAAAAATGTGCAAACGGATTCGTCAAGATTTTAAAACTAGCACACTTGTAGTATTTTCAATATAGAACATAGGGAAATAGACCATTCGACCTTTCCAATCATGGATTTCTAGTTATAACATCTCGAACAGGGGTACTGATCAATCTGCAAATGCTGACACCAGTATAACTTTAGAAATTGCATTTGGAATCGCATTTGAAAACTAATCAAACAGATTTTTCATAAGCTAAAACTTGAAACATAGAAAGTCTCTGACATCTACAACGTAACACAAAAGTAATTTTAGCATTTGGGTCAACTGGTCAAAAGTTATTATGGGTCAAACAGGGCTTCCTAGAATTAGGAATTAATTGCAAAAGCATGAAAACAATAACTAACCAACTTTGAGGGATTCAAAACCTAGTCAGACGGACACAAAATGACTCATAATCTAAAACATAGGTTCTTAGTATGCACACTTAATACTCCCAAAGTGGCAAGTCATGACACATTTCTGGGTGCGAGATATTCAATGGCAAACATAGCCTCCTGTCGTTGTTTGACACTAAGGGTAAAATGCAGATTTGAACTTGGCTCAAAATGAGACTTCACAGAATGGCTTGAAATGACAAACTATCATCACAAAACAGGTGGACAGGCTGAATGGAAAGTGTTAGAAGCATTGAATCACCATGTATGCATTAACTCAATGACGAGGTACATAGGCTTCACAAAGCATTTATAGGCCTTAATTTCACAATAGTGCTCAAAATTGACCATTCAATTTTGAGCGTCAACAGTGGCTCTATCTAGGGATGCATGCCCCTTGCAGGCATGGCAAGGATTTAGGTCTCTAGGAGAAGCAGACCACACACCTGAATAGCAAAACTTTCTCAAATAGCTTTATTGAAAACAAGAAACTACTCTAATTATGTACACATGATGACCCTGGGCCACCAAAAAGATTTTAAAACTACTTACCTCTATCATAAACCTTATTTTCATTTACATTCTCTAGAGGTAAATTGAAACTCTCATTATCATTTGTTTCACCAATTAGATCAGCATATTGAAACAAAAAACTTGGCAAAACAAAACAACTTCCTTCATTCTCATAGTGCATATAAATTTTAAAGACCATTTCATCTTCATGTTCACTATAAGAAAAAGCATTAGCATGCTCATGACTACATAAATTGAACTGAGAATCAAAATCCAATGATGATTCATGCATGCTGATTGGAAACACAAAGACTGCATATTCTACATCATTCACCAAGTTGCATGTATTAAAGGCTTGCAACTCACCTTGTGCCTCCGGCTTCAAAAAACACAATGGATCTAAATCAACTTCATGTATCATGTCATCACATACCGAATCAGATCTGAAACTTACTAAAATATTATCACCATAGTCTTCAAACAAAGGTTCATCAGACGTATGAAAAGAATCTTCATTAAAATTCTCATTAGTAGGAAGTCTACTAGCATCAATATTCTTATCAAAGAAATTGCTAGAGATACTTGTGAATGCATCAAACTCACTAGCATAAGATTCACCAACATATAGAGAAGATTTAACTATGGATTCATGTGTACCATTGTCAATATTCACTTTATTGCATGAATCATCAAATCTCATCTCAAGTAACTGCAAATTACTGTGATATACTCCATCTGGATCAGATAAAAAACCAAATGATCTCTCATCATCATTAGTAACATTAATCATAGGAATTTCTTCATTAAACATTAAATCAAAATCAAAAGATATCAACAACCTCTCGTTATCATCTCTATAACATAGATCTGATTTAACATCACTCAAGACAGTAGTAAATACATCTCTACTAGTCTTCATTTCTTGAAACAAATCTTCATGCTTATGCTGAAAGTCTTCGAAAGAATAACAATGTTGATATGCAAGAGAACAAACATAGGGGTATACATCATACCTTACATCATCCTTACGAGATGCACGCACTAATAAAGGTGAAGTTGAATCACACATTAACATATACCTTTCAAACTCATGTTGCAACAAGGCTGAGACCTCATTTGTATTCAGCAGATCTTTTTCACAAACTTCTTCATCTTGATTGCAATTATTTCTCAGATAATCTGAAGAACTTATAATAGTGACACCATTAGTCATACAATCTGAACAACTAGTATTACTTTCATAATATATATCCTCTTCCCTGCACCACATCTAGACATTAGATGCTTTGCTACATTTAACTTCATTGTAGGAAGATATTTCAAGACTACTATTATAACTCTTTTCATTCTCAAACATATTGTCATAGGACTCATCACTTTCACTATGACTATCAACATTTTCAATTTCAACAATACAGTAACCATTCTTTTCTAACTAACTTTCACACTCTCTAAATACTCTCTCAAAGTATTTAATCTTTTCAAATCTTGCTTTCGCTGTCCAATGTACTGAATCAAGCATGAAGACTAATAAAAACACAAAAGCCCATGATAATTCACTGGGTCTTACTGAAATGGGAAGCTCTAAGATTTCCAACTTGAATTGCATGTAAATCTGAATTGCATCTAAGTCATCTACACTTCCCACATTCCTTCGGATAGAAGAAATGACTTGACTACGAAGCTTTCCATACAACATAAACAAATTTTCATGTACCTCTTCATAGCTTGACAGAGTATTATCAGATCTACAATCTGAATTCATTTTGAGAATGAAATTTCTACCTCTTTATCCTAATGCTAAAAACCACTGAATAGAGGCAACCATTTTAAAACACTTGACCTTCATGAAAAGAAGCATGAAAATCAAAATACCTCAAGTGCTAATGCTGAACTTCGATCTGCTGATTTGGCACAAGTGCAAGACTGAAATTCTTTACACCACTAATCAAACTTTGTACAACCGCCACCTCTTTGCAAGAGGAATGAAATAATCACTATTGTGATCTATTCTTACATTTCGATTCTTTATAACAGCAGATTACAACAACACTTTTAAAAACTCATCAAGAATTTAAAACTTTATCTTCAAGAAACTACCAAAATCTTCAGATCTACCCATACAACTGAAAGTCCTTCAAAATTTAGCAATGAAATCAATTAGGAACAACTAGTACAAAGATTTGAGAGTCGCCACTCACACTTGGTGAGAAATAAAACATAATTTGTCACTTGACAAATCTGAACCAGACCTTCAATGTAGGAAAAAAATTGTAGATCATTATTATCTTGAAAAGAAATTACACTTTATAAATTGATTCTTGACTCTGAACTTTCTCAATAGTACTTGCAAACTGAACTGATTGAAGATAGACCTATGATAGTCATAGAACACAATTTTCATCCAATTTTACAACCTACTATTGATCATGATTAAAGCTTAACTAGGGAACATGAAACTTCAGCAAGGAAAAGGAACACATCTTGCTCTAGATTTGCTATATCCAATCTGTTTCATGGCAGAGATTTTGGTTCTTTCTGAATGCAACTCCCCAACAAAGTCACCATTTTGTTGGTGTTTGAAAACGTTACCCCTTTCCAATTATCCCAATGAGAAACTGATGCATCTAGGGGTAGCTAACTCCCATTATCAACACATCCATTCAGACACCAAGCCAACTATAAGGCATGACCCTTCTTCTTCTTCAGGCTCTGCAAAACCTAGGCGGGTGGACCTACAGATTCTTTATATGGTACTAGTTGTCAAAGCATACACTGAATCTATTATGAAGTAGATAAAACCCTTATTTCTCCTGATAACTCATGAAATAACATCAATCTATAGTAGCTAAATGCAGATCTAGGAATCTTAGAAGCTGAGTGAGGGCATTCTATTATAGCTCTTCAACATGAAAGGGAAAAGCGCTGATTATTGATGTTGATGTTCAAAAAATCCTCAAGCATGCAGCAAAACCTAATGATCTTGTAATTGATTAGTGCCTAATCCATTGGGCAATTTCATGAATCCAAAACATACATCTGTGACATCAAGACATATTCTG
Organism: Cupressus sempervirens; assembly: GCA_028749045.1. Classification (NCBI taxonomy): domain Eukaryota; kingdom Viridiplantae; phylum Streptophyta; class Pinopsida; order Cupressales; family Cupressaceae; genus Cupressus; species Cupressus sempervirens. The sequence goes on along the minus strand of CM053786.1, from coordinate 894,997,207 downwards.
TATACCCAGACATTAGATCTATCTAATCACCTTGTGATTCAGATATCAATGTTCACTTAGATCTCATTCTCACAAAATATCCTTCTTAGCATAACTAGTAACCCTATCAAACACATTAAGCATTTACTTGGCACTTTGTTCCAACAGAAAAAATATATCAGACATACAACCTTGAGGGGAAGCAAATTGATCTCAGCTCTTCGTACTAGGATCACATAAGACTACATATTACTGAGACAAGAGATGAAAACCAGAATGAAACTGATGAAATGATTGTTCATATATATTCATTTCCTTGAAACAATACAATCAAATGCATGAAATTAAAAAATGAAAAAACTTAATGTATCAGAACTATTTGTATTAACTTTACACTACTGTTGTTCACATGAGAAGAAATTGTTGAAGGAAAATGGGTGTCACAATCATGGGAATGCAACCAGAACTGGATCCAAGACCTTGGTATCACAGTAATGTGCAGATTTTCTCCAAAGAACTGGAACTTCCCAAAAATTGGAACCCCTAAAATGGAAGAAAGAAAGAATAATATAGGATGAAGATGAATTCCCAGATTGAACCTACAATCGACATGTGTCCCCTTAGAATTTCATCTCTTGCAACTGAAAAGACTCTCTCTATCCTCTTTCTTCCATCTGATTTGATTTTGTGTTTGATCATTACATTGCAACTGCTTTGAAATATCTCTGCCTAATGATGAAATCCTTTTGCATCTAAAATATCTGAAACCTTATGCAATTCTGGCGAAATTGTGAGTTTTTACTAATTTTAATGTAACCAATTCAACCCCAACTGCATTTTTACCATCTTTTATGCATATTCAAGTCATTACCTTGCCAAAAACCAATTATGAACTTCCTGGTCTAAAAATGGTTGCAATTTAGGTACCTAAGACAAATCCTCTTGTAGCTCAAACAGACTGATACCTGTGCAAAAATTGACTCCAAAATCAGAAATTTCATCTTCTCCTGATTTCAGTGATATATAATATGGCCTATCTAGCCTCTCAAAAACCTCCTAAAAGTCATTTTGAAAAATAGTCCTCTGCTATGGCATTCTGGCTTGCAACTTTGATTTTTAAAATTTTTCAAAAATTTAAAGTTTTTCTAAAGTTCCAACTTCACATTTAAACCCTTTTAAATTTAAAATGAGTCTGACCTTATTTGATTTGGAAAAACTGAACGTGCATTCCTTTTGAGAAAATAATAAAAAATTATTATTTTTCATCACTTTCAATTTTCTCCATTGCTTTTTGAATCCAAGGTCAAACCTAGTTTGACCAGTCGCCTCATGGCACTATTTGATTGGCCCACCTCTACATTAGATGCCACGTCAGTGCCACCGATACCCGTACCACATGTCGCAATCCCGCTTTCCCACATTATTTATCCCCCTCGCATCTCCATAATGCGGGATTGCGTCAACCATCAGATTGTGACACGTGTCACAATCTGATGCATCCTCTCAAGTTGCTCCTGATTGCCACCTCGTCGCCAGCCGGAACCCACTTGCCACGTGTCCTAATTTTTCTTTCTTACATTTTTTTAACTAAGCACAACTTCATATTGTGAGGAAGCAAGCACCCGTCGATCTTCGCCACATGGCGTCATCTCGTGCAATCTCCAATTTTGGTGCCACATCAGCATGCTTGTACTTTGATTTAAAATTTTGCAAGGGATACCCGCCACCTATCCTCCACCTACAGGCTCTCTCAACCATGACCTTAAGTACTCATCATAAAGCGCTGTGGCTTTAGACATTACGCATTTGTGTGGTTTTTTATTTAAAGACTATACAAGTCTTTAGTGGCTCGAATGTGGGATTTATCTGCTGAACCATCTCCTTAATTGCGTGATATTATATATTGGTGTGGAGAATCCCTTTGCACACACTTTTTCATTGATTGCACCTACTCTAAAACATGTTGCAGTCAGTCCTTTCAGTGTGGACATCATTTATTGCAGTGGATTTTGCTTTGAAAATGTATTGAATGGTTTTGGTTTTGGTGTGGATTCTTCCAACATGCCGTGGTCTGCTCACAGCTTCTACCTGCTCCTTTTAGTCGGTTCATTTGTCTTGTATCCATGTTTGGATGTTGACTACTGCTGGAGATTCCTCAACATGTGGTGTTTTTTTTCATGGCATGGGTTCTACTCTATTTTAGTTTGCATGTTCTGGCATATTCTACCCAATGCGTGGGTTGTCCCTGTTGTTTTCCATCGCTTTCTCTACGACTTCACACATTTGTTATGGCTCTTTAAATGTGTTCAACTTTGGTTGTATGGATAGCTTCCATACTGTGCATGAATGCTCCCTCTTAAATACGTCTACTTTCTCTGGAATGTATTGGCTTCTCCTTTTGAAATAGCGTGAGTCCTCTTTCTTCAAACAAGAGGCAGAACCTTACTTGCCCATTGCATGAGTCCCCTTCAAATGCATGGATTCCTACCTTTAAACACATCATTAGAACTCTGGCTTTTCTTATTGCAACATTTCTTCATTTTATATGTGTGCTTTGCTCCATGAGAATCTGTAAGTTCTTAATTGCCAGGTCCTTATGCCATTTAGCCTTGGGGTTGGTTGAGTGAGTTACCCTCAACCCATGTTATGAAGCCTAAGTCCCTTTTTTTTACTTCCAATGATTTCACATACCTCTTGTAAATTTTAATGCCCACCACTTCAAAACTTCTCTTAAGATTAAGGATAACCTTTTATGATCTATTGGCCACATTATTCTCTATAACCAACATATTGGAAATGTCGCTACAACTTCTAGGACGGATCTGACTATTCCTCCTGAAGGCATTAATTATAGAACTATAAGTGATGACAAGCATTATAACCTTCTCAAGGGAAACTTTAAAATCTCTGTATCTTATCATTCTACAAAAACCATTCAAAATTAGCCAGGCCCCAAAGTGGGTTCGGCTAAAAAAATTTTCATTTTTGAATAATTGATTCTCTAAACTAATCCATCGATCATCTTGAACTAACTGGAATCAAATTTGATCACTGATTGACCATTAAAACTCATTTTAAATCAGTTTCGCAACACTGTGAAACTTGTGTCCGAAGGCCTGTTGTCTGGTTTTAAAAACTGACCCAGACAACTGGCTAGGCTCTGAAACCTGACCCACTGATTCTTTGCTCCACATACTTTCACCCTGTCAGATCTAATCTCATGAAAAATTTTGAGTCAAAAGATATTGACCATCAAAGTCACCTTCTCAGGTTTATTTGCAAACAAACACATCAGAAAACAACAAATTGGCTCTAGAATTGGCTTGGAAAATTGGACAAATGAACACTTGGGAAGATGAAAATTGGGGCATTGATTCTCTGTCATGAGCACAATATGAATTTGCAATTTGGGCTCATGATGAATAACAGGGTGCAAATGGCGAGCATTCAAAGTAAGCTACTCAGAATTACTGACTAGAAACAATGTCTGAAAAGCAATTTTTGCAAATGTAATGACCCTAGAAAATGTGCAAACTAATTTGTCAAGATCTTAAAACTAGCACACTTGTAGTATTTTCAGTATAGAACATAGGGAAATAGACCATTCAACCTTGCCAATCATGGATTTCCAGTTATAACATTTGGAACAGGGGTACTGATCAATCTGCAAATGCCGACACCAGTATAACTTTAGAAATTGCATTTGGAATCACGTTTGAAAACTGATCAAACGGATTCTTCATAAGCTAAAACTTGAAACATAGCAAGTCTCTGACATCTACAATGCAACACAAAAGGAATTTTAGCATTTGAGTGAACTAGTCAAAAGTTATTATGGGTCAAATAGGGCTTCCCAAAATTAGGAATTAATTGCAAAAGCATGAAAACAATAACTGACCAACTTTGAGGGATTCAAAACCTAGTCAAACCGACTCAAAATGACTCATAATCTGAAACATAGGTTCTCAGGTATGGACACTTAATACTCCCAAAGTGGCAAGTCATGACACATTTCTAGGTGCGAGATATTCAATGGCAGACACAACTTCCTGTCACTGTTTGACACAGAGTAAAATGCAGATTTGAACTTGGCTCAAAACGAGACTTCACAGAATGGCTCGAAATGACAAACTATCATCACGAAATAGGTGGATAGGCTGAATGGAAAGTGTTAGAAGCATTGAATCACCATGTATGCATTAACTCAATGATGAGGTACATAGGCTTCACAAAGCATTTATAGGCCTAAATTTCACAATAGTGCTCAAAATTGACCATGCAATTTTGAGCACCAACAACATTAACTAAGTAAACTTAAATGTAAAAAGAAAATACTTATTTACACCAAAAATTACAAATTACTGAGAAAGGAGACAAGATTTAAAATGAAACTCAACACTTGATGTTCTTTGTATTGATTTTTCTTGAAATAATACATGAAAATGCATGAAATTGACTCACAAAATAGCCAAATATACCAAACTATAAAAACATACATATATTGTCATACAAGAGAGAAAATGGTGGGAATGAGAAACTAATGGGATGGGAAGGGGGTATCCTAGCCAAAACATAGGTTCATGGACTGGAACTAGCACATCCTAGATACTTTCCATTTAGACTTCATCAATTCTAGAATTTTCTTTCCAATTTCTAACTAAAATTTTTTCCCCTTTTTCCAACCCTTAAAATGAAAGAGAGAAAAAAATTTATAGGATGAAATAATTAAATCTTAACCTAGAGATATATTCCATTTCCTCTTTCATTCTCAAAAGATTTGATTCTTCAATCATGACTCCAACTTCAATCCCAAAATTCATCACAGCTAGAAAACAAATATTCCTCATAACTGAAAATTGGACCCAAATTATACTAGAATGGCATAATATTCTGAAAACTAACCCAATAGACCTTTTATCATGTGTTTTTACCAGGCCTATAATTGTATTTTCAATTTTCACTAATTTCACTAATAAGGCCCAAATTTTACACTTTTGCCTATAACTTGAACTAGTGTTGACCTACTCAACATTTAATTCCATATCTAGATTCCTCATCTCAAGATATTTTCAATGGTATATGATACTTGATATTTTAGATGAAAATAACCCTTGCGGAAGCCATTTGAAGTTTCAGGTCTCAACTATGAATAGAGCAATTAAAAGGAATGAAATTAAAAAAAATTAAAATTTCTATAGTATAAACTAAAGAAAATTCACTTTTTAAAACAAATTTTCCAAATCTAGATTCTACACTCAAAAATGGAGAATAAAATTCATTAATATTTTAAAATATCTCCTTATATCTCCCTTGGCCACCTAGATAGTGCCACATGTTAGATTTTGAATGGTCCAGAACTTTTGAATAGCCCCCAAACTCATGATAAATTTCTTAACTTTCTAGGAGGTTGCCATGTCTCCACTGGTAAAACCTTCCATTTTCAAGTGGCAATATGGTGACCACCAAATTTTGGCACTTTTTTTGGTGGGTTTAGGTCATGATGACATTATCTCATGCATGTATGGGCATTCAAAATTTTCTTCACACCAACCGGCTAGTGTCCATTGTGCTAGTTTTGCCTTTGTCTTACAAAAGCCTCATCTCTTGAATGCATTATAATGGGTGAGTGCTGGAGTATATAAAAGGCATAATGCTTCCCCACCTAGTGGATGTGGGACTAAAATATTCCCAAATTCTTCAACTTCACTATCATCTACTGGTTGACATAGTTCACACTCATTTTTCAACACCATGGTCTCTTTTGCCATTGACTACCTCTATGGTGGCTCCCCTTTGGCTTGTGGTTTGATACTCTCTATGGAGCTCCCCTACCTCGAATGTTGCCTTAGCTCTAACTTGAAATGTTTGTGAGTCTCCCTCCTTTGTCAACTATATGCTAATCTTGGTTATGCTACGGATGAAAACATATACGACGGAGCTGGGAGGCTTACATTCCTGAACAAAAATGGACATCTTATGTTTTGGGCTTGAATGCCCCTACTTTGAATCTATCGACTGCTCCCAAATCATCTTTCATATGGCTTTCACATTGTGGGCATCTCTCCTGCCCTATCATCCTTGCTCCTCCTCTGAAGCCATGGAATTTTCCTTCCATGGGGCTTCTTTCATTAGTGTTGTGGCTTCTTCCTTTAATGTTGCATCTTCTTACTTTCAAAACCTTTTAAAATCTCAAACTCCTGCTAACATGGTTAATTTAGGGCCTCCATGTGGTAGAGCAAGCTTCTCGGTAAGTTGGAGCTGGGGTTGTTGTCATGGCCTACGTGTTGGACCAAGTTAAAATGGACAAAATCTCAAGCAATAAGAATGAATGCCTTGAGTTTTTTCATTTCATGTGTTGCATGGCCAAGAACATCAAGCAACAAACCAATGATTTGGTATTAGAAAAGTTTAATGATCTAGTTTCTTTCATTGTAAAAGGATCCATCTTCAGGCTGCTTATTATTAAGAGCTTCCTCTTCCTTTACTAATGACATTTCAATCTCCTATTCAACATGGGGCTTGTGCAGTCAACCAACCACATGAGCAAGCAATAATCATTGGAAATGTGCATCTAGTATTAGGGCTAGGGCTAGATGGGTGACATGAACAACTATAAGTGTGTTTTCTATCTCTATGAGATGCTCCACAAGTTTGTCCTCATGAGATTCTAGCAATAGATGATGAACTTTCTGTAGAAATTGTGTTACAGGGTGTTATATGACATGTCTTGGTACAAGAACTTAAGCACATGTGTTTCCAACAAGGAAGAAGCTTTTCACATACTTTTGAGCATAATGGCATAGGGTCCAGGAAAGTCTTTCTAATTGTGAGGAAAGCATTACAAATTCCTTAGCTAATGTAACTACTACTGGAGGTAACTCACTTGTTACCTAGTTAGTATCATACTTAACTACTTCACTTTGTGAGATGCTCCCAATTGAAAAATCTACTTCCCCAAGAGCCTCTTTTTGTTGGTTTGCATCAGCTACGAGGGTTTTAGTCTACATATGATTCTCTATCAAAATATGTGATTTCTCAAGAACTTTACTTGTTTGCTGATTATTATTAATCTTCACAGACATTTGAATCATTACAATCCTTTTATAATCATTTAAATTATAAAAGGGGCAAATGGTTTTCAAGCTTATCATTAATATCATTCTCAACCAAAATCCTCTTTGTAATAATTTTAAATTATTATGGCTTCTCTTCTCCCCCTTTTTAACATTCTTAAAATCCTAATGCCTTATTAATCTGATAGAATTAGTCGGGCCCCAAAGTGGGTCCGATTAAAAACAAAATTCATTTTTGAATACCTGAATTATCAAATTGATCTACTAAACATCTAATACTGATTAGGATTAATTTCAAGCATTAATTGATCTTTAAAACTGATTTCACATCTTATCTACAAAATGTAATTTTCTATTAACAGGGCCTATTGGCTAGCTTTAAAAACTAACTCGCATAGATAACTAGTCTCTAAAATCAAACCTACTAATTCTATTTTCTACATACTCTTACCCTATTGAATCTCATCTCACAAAAAATTCTTAGTCAAAAGATATTGATTGTCGAAGTTGCCCTCTTAGAACTGCTTGCAAGAAAACATGTCTGAAAATAATAAATCACTTTAGATTTGGCTTCAAAAACTGGGCAAACTAACACTTGGGGAAATCAAAATTGGGGTGTTAGTTCACTATCATGAAAAAATTATGAATGTATGATTAGGGCTCATGATGAATAATGAGGTGAAAATGGCAAGCGAGCAAAGTGAGCTACTTAGATTTTAAAACTAGAAGCAATGTCAGAAAAGTGATTTTTGCAAACGGAATGGACCTGAGAAAGTGTGTACATGGATTTGTTAGGATTTGAAAATTGGCACACATAAATTATTTTCAAAGGAGAACAAAGTGGTATAATCCATTTGATCTCATCTATCATGGATCTTGAGTTGTGACATCCTAGACAAGGGTACTAAAAAATCTACATTTGCAAACACTAGTAGAACATCACAAATTGCATTTGGAATCACATTTTAAAATTGCACAAATAGATTTTTCGTAAGTTCAAATCAGAAAAATAACAAGTATTTGACCTCTACAATGTAAAAGGAATTTTAGGATTTTGGTCTGTTGGTGTTTGAAACTACTGAGCAACAAAATGCTCAATACTAGAATGAAAGTGCTCAAATAGTCTAAAGATTAGCCAATTCTTATAATCAATTACACAAGTAGATCATCTGGACCCAACTTCAACAAAATTGAGGATGGTTTCCTACTCTTTAGGCTCTACTAAACCAAGATGGGTATACCTAGGGATGATTCTAATGCAAACTGTTGTATGAAATTATCTTAGATTAATTCTGATTTTCATCTTCTACCCTTAGGCACATACATGGTTTATCAGTTTTCTTTAAAGCTCTCAAATCTCTATGCATCCCCTATAAGTAGATTTGTTCATAAATCTCCTATAATTTACAAGTGTTTTTGGGAATAGTAGCTACCTATTGTATATGAGGATTAGTAATGCAAAGAACACTAAATATCAAATCAAAAGTATTCACAAAACTAAATAAACATAACTTCAAGATAGACTAAGATGAGCTCTCAATTGAGAATATGAGCCATTAATGGGCTCTCTCAATGAGAAGCTCTCTTGTTGAATAGCTTTGTCTAATTAGATAGGATGTATGCTCGATTCTCCAAAGGCTTCAATGGTGTTCTTGATGGATTTTGGCTTGGGTGAATGGATTTGATGTAAAATGGCTTCTCAAAAATGGCATTATGGCTTTACTTTATGATCAAAATGGCATTACTTTGTTACTATGGGTGATTGTGTTAAAATGGCTTGGGAGAGTATTTCTTAAATAGGCAAAGGGCTTGAGGGATCAAGGGCTAGGATGCAAGGATGGGAGAAAGCTTATGGAAGGTTTAGATTGAATGAGAGGAGAGCACATGGATTGTGCTTCTTTACAACCAATTAGGGAGTGACACATGTCACAAGGTCATTGGTTAGAGCAAGAGGGGTTGAGGGGTCAACAAAGGAGGCTCAAAGATCATAAAGACCCTCATAATGGCTTTTAAGAGCAATGAATGGACTTGTAAGAGTCATTTATGGCTTTGTGAACTTCATAAAGTTTTATGGTTGAGATATTTGTGAGAGAGTTGAGATATTTTGACTTGGATTGGATTGAGAAAATCTTAAGCTTGACTTAGGAATGTGCGAATGATTAAGGCTTGGATTAGGCTTGGGTTAAGATTAGATTAGGCTTGTTAGAGATGGGCAAGTGGATGGCATTTAATGAGGGTGGGTGAAGGAGGAGATATTTGTTGGCTTTGGCTTGGGTTAGCAAGTCTTAACCCATGTTTAGGGAATGTGACAAGGTTGGGGGGGGGGATTAGGATTAGGGTCAAAGATAAGGATTGACATCTTCTAGAAGAGTCTAGGCTTTGGATGAGGATGAAGACTTTCTAGAAGAGTCTAGAACTTCCTAGGATGAGGATAAATAAGGTTTTTAGGAAATAAATAAAGTTTTATTTATTTCAAGGGTTTGAGTTGAGGAGATATTTATTAAAGTATTTTTAATAAATATGAGGATTAATATTTAATCTTAATTAAATATTTTGAGTTAGGATTAGGGGTAGGAAATGATGGGATTAGCCTTTAATCGAAATTAAAGAAGGATTAGAAGATTTTGGAAGAGGTTAGTGGTCTTAAGAAAATTGGCCAAGTTTTGGGCAAAAAATAAATTATTTATTTATTTTGGGATTTTTGGTCAATTTATTAATTATATAATTAATAAATAAGGAAATAATGTTTAAATAGGATTTAAACATTTTTGGGAGGGATTCCTTAATTAAATATTTTTAATTAAGATAAATGGATTTAATGGCATAAAAATAACTAAATAAATAAATAAATTAATGATGATGTCATCAGGGACTTTTCAGAAAATAAAAATACTTTATTTTCTAAAGGATTTTTTAGGTATCTACACCTATGACTGAAAAAACTAAATGTAAAGGAGTGATGACCAGCATTACAACCTTGTACAAAATAGAATACAAATGATTTTGAATTTATAATAGTTTTAACATGTAGAGGCAGAATTTATTCTCAATCATCTCTAATTTATAAGACCAATGCCTTATCCATTGGGCACAAAGAATCACTTATTGGCAGGAGACCTTATTCAATTAACTTGTAATTGAATCTGTCAACTATAATCACCTATTTCCATTCTTACATGATATTCTCTTCATAAACTCATGAATTCTATTGATTTATTGAAGCATTTACATAACTCATTGAATTAAAAGCAACAATATAACCAGTACATACCCCATCTAGAATGCATTCAATCAAATGGACATTATCCAAATGATCTCAAAACTAATAAAATCATGGAAAGGATAAAGAAAATGGTGACACAAATTTAGTGTAACTACCCCTTTGTATTATCTTTTTTGCTAAATAATACAACAACCAATAGGAACTCAATAAAGGACCTAGAAGATCATACTAGTTCTACATTTCTATTTGTCATAAAAAAAGTACATCACTAAAAATAAACGCAAAACAACTACATATGACTGGACTGAATCTATTTTCTTGAAAGACTAAAAACATACAAAATTTTTTGGACCCTCACAATGCCCTGAAAACTCATTTATATAGGCATGAGTTGCAACAAGAAAAAGGCAATTGTGATTTATAGGTGTCCTTTACACAAGAGATTCAATACACCTACCCAAAAAGAAAAAACTAAAAATAACAGAAAAACATGCAGATCAAATATTCCTTTGTTAGTCCCTTTCTATTACATTTCTTCATTCTAATTTGGCTACTACTTTGATTCCTTTGTGTATGCAACTGCTAAGCCCACCAATAATGAAATCTGTTCTAAGGATTGCAAACTAACCTCAACCTGTGGGTTTCATCATCATTATACTGTACTATGAGAGTCACTTTTACGTATCACTATTCCTTGGTTATATCAGTATCCTAGGGTTATGGGATTGTCACTTAATATGAAGCATCTGAGCTTTGAGGTAATGTGGTTGTCAAATATAACAAGATGGGCATTTTCTACTTCCTCATTTGTATCTACATTCAAAACCATTCCTCTACCATAATATGTCCCCCTTTTGAAAAGAAAGACATGCATTAACAAAAAGTAAGAGTAATTACACACATGAAACTCATGGGTATAAAATCTTCTTTACCCTCTCCAAAAACTCTGCACAGGACTCTATATATCTCTACTACCCTAGTATTGAAGTATACTTTCTTGAAAAATTCTTTAGAGAATGATGTTATTGCTGATAGAGTTCTAATTTTGCCAAGTTCACCCTTTGCTCTTTTCACTACCTTAGTGGCTTGATCACAGCTGTTTGCCACTGTCTCAAGAAGATCATAATCCATAAAAACACTTGGGACTACTAGTCTTCCTCAGTCAAGATTCCATATACTAGCATGTGGAGAAAACAACTTCCTCTCTACAAACCATCTTTTGAACAAATTTAAACTAGTTTGTGAGGTATTAGCATCCTAGGCCCAATTACCTTCATTAAACATTCCCTCTGCTATCCACAACCTAGGATTTGATGAGTCCATTGGAGGAATTTTTTGACTATATCTTGTAGGACTAGAGCACAATAGAAATTACAGTATAATTACTTACCTGAAGTTCTTTCTTATTCCTCTCTTTAATTCTACAACTTCTCCTCGAACAAACTACTTCATACACTTGCCAAAATCATTACAATCTTCTCATTAATTGCTTCTACTTAGAAAAGGCTTGAAATTTTAATTTGCACAAGGTGGGACTAAGAAAATCTTCTATTTTATACTCTATTTTTTACACATGCGAAGCTTTCATATCTAATAAATACACAGAGTGGCACCACCTTTTGTGCTTAAAATTGCATCGTCGATCTTTAAAAATCCTATGATCAAGGGATGTAGAAAAAGGTAACATGCATTCCACTTGACAAGTTGGCCAGTTAATCCAATAAGAACTGACCACATATATAGCTCCTTCCCTGATGGCATCTCTTTTTGGACCCATTGGCAACTGAGGACACGTGTCCATAGGTCACTACCTCACTATACATAAAGAATGAGCACCTTGCCATAGCAAAGTAGCGACAACCATTGATTTGATCTTGATCTTGTGGATGACACGTTATTCCATTGCTTAGAATAGTGGTGGGCCCCATATTTGCTATCTGATTGAACATATACTCCAAGAAACTCTTCATAGTGAGATAGGGACGGCCATTGATCTGAGATCAACCCAAGGGTATAGGAATTGCACAAACTTCTTAAGATGAGGTGGGTCCATATTTGCTATGTTGCATAGAGTAAACAATGCATTGAGATAATGAGAATCGTTGATCTCAGCTTGATCTGATGATCAGAATCCCTCTTGCATTTTATGAATGGGGCATGGGTCCAAAAGACTAATGACATGATAAATCCTACATAGCTAGTGAAATAAAAACAATATTTTAATTCTAGTCACTTCTCCACATTTCTTGGGTCCCACTGTATGCCCATTTCATGACAACTTGCTATGTTTCTAACAACGAGATGCCTAGATTTTTTGATAGCAAGGTAGCGAGCTCGGGTGACTTAACAAAATTTAGTGCCAGAAAGAAAAAGCATGTTACATCACAATTACCCACTTTGTAGTTCTAACATGGCAATGATATCATCATTTATTATGCCACTTGGAACTCTTAATGACCACCAGAAAGTTTGATGGCTGTCGTGACATGGGTTTTCGGGTTGATCGCTACCTCGCTATTAGTAAGAGACTTGATTTTCCCAACAACGAGGATGTGACTACCGGAGCTTGAAATATTTCTGGGATCCTTGGTTACTTTTCTAGCTTAGGTAGCAAAAATAAACTACACATGATTAAAAAACTAATGTGAAACATTTTTGATCACTACCTCCATTTATCCGGGCACCACAGCTTAGTTTAACAGTAGTCACTATGTTGTGATGGTCACTTAAATTATATCTTATCATAATGACAAAGTGATAGCCTTTGATCTTGTCATGATCAAGCAGTGCTGCTTAAAAGGAAAAGTGATGTAGGGCACGAAAGCTAAAGAACATAAGGGAATATTCAAAAACTTTAGAATGTTCATGCTTGAGTTTAAAATAAACAAAGGAGACCTAGGGTTTATTTAGGGTATTATAATAGCTATGTTGAGAGACAAACTTTGAGAGTTTAATAGATTTCAATAACACATGAATTAGGGCATGACTAGGGTAACCTAAAATTATGAAAATTATGAGGAATGAAACCCTAATTTGCAAAAATGCAATGACCTACCTAATTTTTCACCAAAATTTCAAACCTTTTTTCTATACTGTGAAAAATAGACCAACATGGTCAACTAGGTCAAAGTTATAATAAGTCAAATAGGGCTCCAAAGAATTTAGAACAACTCACATCAGCATGACAACAATAAATGACCAAATTTGAGGGATTCAAAACCAAGTCAAATAGATTTGAAATGACTCGAAATTTGAAACATAGGTTCTTTTGTATTGACACTAAATACTCCCAAAGTAGTAAGTTATGAAACATTACTAGGTGCAAGATATTCAAATGCAAACACAACCTCCTATTGTTATTTGACACTTTGGAAACAATGTAGATTTGGGCATTGCTCAAAACAGGACTTCACAAAATGGCTCAAAATGATATTTTATCATCATGGAACAAGTGGATATACTGAGAACAAGGTGTTGGAAACATTAAACACCTCTTAGTCCTCACAAGTATAGTTGGGTACATATGCATCAAAAAGTGCTTATAGGGCTTGATTTCTTCAATGGTACTCAAAATTAGGACTTCAATTTTGAGTCCCAACAATTCCTAGGTAAAATTTTGGGTTATAAGTTCAACCATGGATCTAGGATAGATTTAGTCCTAGTTGGATTTCTTCACATAGCTTATGTGATGGTAGTAAAGGGTGAAAAGGTTAATCTATGTGATATTATCCAAACTTAGTTGTTGGATAACATATCAAAGATCAAGAAGTCTAAGAGTGCAGTCTTTAGGTTTGAATCCCTATGGACTCATATATTCTCTACATAGTAAAGGAATTTCTTGGTATTTAAAATTGGAATGGAAGTGAGTGTGCAATGATGATATTGATTGAATGATGAAAATCTTTCTAAGCTGAAATGAAGTAGAGGTATATGATACCACCTTTGCTGATAGAAAAATATGAGGATGAACTATGTTTCATGGTAGAAATATATTTTATATGCATGGAGGTAGTAGTTCCTTGAGTAAAGTTCATTGAACTTATGGTTATGAAATGAGCATTGAACTAATTAAAGGCTATGTGCAGATAATTCTACACTCTGAAATAGATTCTGGATGCCCTAGATGTGGTACATATATTGAAAAGATGAAAGAAGTCAAAACAAATCTAATGGATAAGGACATCAATAAGAAAGAAGACAAAGTAATTGATTCTATATTAAAACAATTAGGGATGTCAAGAAAAAAAATTTGAAGAGGTGAAAGGGATGGCCTTGGAGATGAAGGCTAGTAGTCAAACTAAATTATTAACTCCTACACCTATTACAATAGCCAGACCTACTATAAAATTCATTGTTTTACAAACAAGTGTGCAAGCACCTATAGTGCCATGTGAAAAAGTTGCACAATAGTAATCCTTGAGGAATCAAAAGAAAATAGAGGAAGCATTAGTGCCAAGAAAGTCTACAAGGATTGAGAAAAAAAAACCCATATAGATCCCCTCTCCCAAGAAAAGAATTAAGCAAACAACAAGTGGACCAAGTAAGAGGAAAAATCTATAGATCAATTCCTTAGAATTTGAAGAGATTAGTGATAGACCAGTAGAGCCTATAGATCAGGAAGTAAAGTCTTCAACAAGAAGGAAAGCATGGAAGCCAATAGTAGAAAATATTAATATGCAAATTATTAATAAAAATATTTTTTTGCAATTGAATAAGTATTATGACTTGTACAATAATATTGATAGGAGATAGCTAGAGAATGCTATAGTTAGAAACATGATTCTAAAAGATAAAAGGTTTGATAGCATAAAAGGTCAAATCCCTAAAGATTTGTATAATAGATTGAGAAATAGAAAGAGTAGAGTAATTGAGGAAGATAAACAAATAAGGATGAATATGGTGAAAAAAGATATGTATAGTAAACAATAAGGAAGAGTTAAAAGAAATTTTGAAAGGTATAACACCCTTGTTGAGGAATAAGAAGAGATCCATTCCTCTTATGGAAGGAAATTATGAAGAGGTAAATATGGAAACAAAAAAGGCAATAGTTACATACATGTTTGTTATAGCTAAAGATATTGGGAAGAGTTCATAGTCAAGGGAGACAAGCCCTACTATGGTAGTAACCAGTCCTTCTCACAACTCTAAGAAACTTTAATTCTAAGTGATTCACCACACATTACCATTGATAGTGAATCCATACAAGTAGATAACACTAATGTAATAGTGAATAGAATTGAAGACCCATTCAAAGATTTTGGGTCTAACATTGTTGGCAATATTGTTAACTATAGCAGCTCTACTGATGAAGAAGAAGAGCAAGAGAAAAAGAAACAAGATATATCTTCTGAGAAGAAATTTGAAACTATGTCAACTAGCACTGAGGCAACTACTACAAGTGTTCCCATAGCCATAGTAATAGTAAAACCCTCTACACCACCTACACAAGTGGCAGTGGTTACCATAGCAGTATAGTTAGATGATGAAGATGAAGCACAAAACCTTATATCTTCTTTGATTAAATTCATTGGAAAGAGGAAATCAGTTAATTCAATTGAGAAGACTTTAACTTCCTTTTTAAACAAATTAGAGAAGATAGTAATTTTTTTTGATACATCTATAGACATTCAGTAGAGAGCAGCAATTATGTGCAAAACTTTTGACAATGAGTTTATGATGCTTACCAGTGTTGCTACAATCCTAGCATAGAGTGAGAATGATGGTAAACTTCTTAATACTATGTATACAAATATAAGGAATGATATAGATACATTAAATATATGCATTAAAGTATTAAGGTAGAGAATGGATGAAGGGAAGCAGATTTATGCTAAGTGCAACTTGGTATACCTTCACATTCATAGTTTTGATGAATAGATCAAAGGGAAGATACCTAGGCTATAGATGCTTACTGATAAATTTTTGAAACAAGATCAAAAGTTAGAAAACTTTGAGCATTTAGTGGAAACAATTCATGATAGCATCTGGGATATACAAGAAGAAAAAGGGAAATCCCTAAAAAGATTTACACTTTTGAGAGATCATTTGTCCCCACAGATTACATTGTTATAGAATCAGTTGGAGGAATGTTTGGCAGCTAAAACTTCATATGAAAATTTTGTGGTTATAGATTTGAATTCATAAGATTTAGCCACATATTCCCTATGTGTGCTAATAAGTGTGTCAGATGCACTAAAAGAAAGTTGGAAGAAACATTTTGCACAATTGAAGACTCACTTTAGTGATTATTTCTCTAGATTTTGATGTAGCTCTCAAATTTTGGCAATTTTTTCCTTTGTTGACACCTTTTTCATTGATATCAAAGGGGGAGAAAAAAGTAAAATTATAATTTTAAGTTATATAATTGTACTTTGAAGTATAGTAGTAACTTTTTCTTTAAGCAAGCTTTCTAATCAATGACTGGCCAATATAATACCTTTTTATCTGCAAGATTGGACATCCTTCACTACCAAAGTACTATGCTTACTGCCTCACAATAGGTGTATCATAGTCATGCACTAGGCCTTGCTTAGGAATAATATATTCAAACTAAGGACTATTTCTCCCATTATGAGGTTCATTTAAATTATCAACCCAAGGACGTATACTTGAAACAAGTCTACAAAGTATATGCACCATGAAACTCGAAACTCTCTAAGTTATTCTATCATTGCAAAATAACAATGCTGGAAACAAACTAAATACACAGTAATGGCTACATGAAATTGCATAGTAGCTGCTACAGGAACTGTATATTATTTAAATTGTTTACATCTCTATGTATGTATGCATATCTCTACCTCTCTACCTCTACTTCTACCTCTAACAACCCTCTAACAACTTAACAAGTTTCCCTATCATCCTTTTAAATAAGGAAGAATCTTATTACAAAAGTAATGTCAAAGTGCTGAATTTTAGTTCCACATTTTCAACAGTCCACTCGAACACATGGCTCTCCTTCATTATTGAAAATTATACCAAACCACTTTACCATGTTATTCTCCTCCTTTTAAACTTTCTAAATCATTTTGAAAATCTTAATTTCATTAAGTAATTTGGAAGTTATGGTCATTTTTCTGAAAGCGGTTTTATGCTGCTTGAAAATGTGCTACTTTTTCCTCAACCAACTTCTGATTTGTGTTGCTCATTAACTACTTCGAACCAACTCAAACGCTCAAAAGGGTTTATGCCCCTTCTTCTTAAATTTTCAAAACCATAAGCCATTCTTAGTTTCATTAAGAATTGAGCAAGATATGCCTATTTTTTTAGAACTGGCTTTTAACTTTTTCTTTATTTCCTGCACTAGCTGAATATTGACAAGTGTCAACTTTCTTTTCCTTCTTTCTAGCTGCATGAATGACCCAAATAACTCACCATAAACATATTAACCAACTCAATAATATTATTAGTCAATGTTAACCATTTTTCACAATAAATCATCATTTTTAGCATCAACTAGCTATACATGCAATTGTTAATCAATACATCATTTATCATAGTTAATGCTTCATAAACCAAGTTAATATGTGGAAATGGCTTGGATATATATTGAAACTATGGGTTAAAGTGTTATAACAAATGGATATAGATATGACATTTTATAGGCTCATCATTTCCGCCCCATCTGATATCTTGGTTGTCCTCAAGCAAGGGATAGGGATTAGTTAGTCATGAAAACTCTCAGCATGGAATCTTGTGACAACTTTAATCAATCATCAAGAATTTCAAAGGTGGTATAAAAAGTATACATGAAAGGTCATCCTACTATGGTCTATGTAAATAAAACTAGGTATACATGTGCTTCCTCCCAGCTAAAAGGTTGTTTGTCCTCAAATGAGAATGTATGGATGAGGGTAGAAGAAAAAGCACTTATGAAGCATATAATTATAATAATGATAATTGAGAAACAAAATGCAAGGCATAGATAATCAATTACTAAAAATGATAATTATTATGAATAAATGGAAATCACAGTACCATTTGTGTTGCTGTGAGAAAATTCAAACTTTTCAAATAGCTGAAAGTACAGGTCCCTTTATTAGTGAATATTCAGGTCCCTCCAAGAGTGTTGCATATATAATATGATTATTATCTTCATACTTTCTGAAAGTTGTCTTTTGGATCACATCGTAGTTGTTGTAGGAGTGTCTATTGAATCAAAGAGCAGTGGCTGCAGGACTGACTGTTACAACCAAATAGTAGTTGCTACAGGACTGACTCTTACAACATGAAACTTACAGATAAGACCAACTAGACACTAGCATTGAATAGAATATTCCTGACATCATGAAGACTCAACTACTCAATGGAGTGTTTGGAAACATATGCAAAGACTTTCTTCCACAAGTAGAAACTTGACTCACTCACACCCTTGGAAAAATGATTTAAAATATGAGCAACCAACCAACTGTGAACTCCTCCAAAATAGTCATTGAGAAAAGAACAACTAGGAAACAAACTAAACTAGACAACTGCTAACTCTAAGACACTATGTAAGCACACTTATTGAATGAAAAACCTACCCTAACCTATCCTACCCTACACTAACCAGATTACATGACCTACTCAAACAAAACCATTTACTAGTTCTTTGAAATATCTTCCTCTTCTCAAAGTCTTCCAATGCTTTACATGCTTATGCATAATGAGAAAGAGTTGCAGTAGCAGTTGAAACTTAATATGAAACAAAACTTTTGAAAAGAAATTAACAGATTCACTTATTACTTCATGTTGATAATATATATTTCTATACTGAAGTATATAAGTAAGCTGAAATGTGTCTCCTTTAGGTGCAGCTACATGTGTACCTTTGTCTTCAACTACAAGTTCTTCTTTTCTTGTAACCTTAGCTTGTGATAATATCTTTTTGTCCATAAGAATGAGATGTCTAATAGGACACCCTCGTGAAAGCACAAATCTTGAACTCTCCTTGCTGGCTTGGCATAGATGAGTTGCTTCTCCATCCTTTTCTTGACTTTTAAAAACTAATTTATGTGGCTGATTTGATAAAAGTACATGAATTTATGCACCATATTCATAGGGCTCATAGTTTTTCTCTACAAAAGATGTTGGTTTAACATCTAATGTTAAGAAAAACTCCTCTAAATCATCCCAAAACTGATCTTCTTCAATATCTTTTTTACTTTTCAACATGAGGGGGCTGATTTTCACTTTATTGCAACTCTATTCTTGAAGTAGGAGTTTTGATTTGACATCACATTCAGCTTGAACAAAAACCTTGTGCATGGTGATTTCTTCATTTTGCAAAGCAAGGCTGTATTCCTTTTCCTCCTCACCAATCAACAATTTTTCATCAATATGTGAACAAAATTCCTCTACTATGCTAGAGAACATGTCTTCATTGATTTCCAAACTTGTTGAAAATGATATTGGATCTTCATTCTCATCCTCCATGGATCCAAAAACCATATTGTGTTACATGTAAACTTCTATGATCCTAAGTGCTTTGAAAAGAAACTAAGATTCTAGAAAAATTACAATGAGCAGCTAAAAAAACTCAGAGACTCTCATAGCTTGACTTGTCCCTGGCAATGGTGCCAAAAATGACTAGCCAATGTAATACATTTTTAGCTGTAGGATTGGACATCCTTCACTACCAAAGTAGTATGCTGACTTCCTCACAATAGGTGTATCATAGTCATGCACTAGGCCTTGCTTAGGAATAATATATTCAAACTAAAGACTATTTCTCCCATTATGAGATTCATTTAAATTATAAACCTGATGATATATACTTGAAACAAGTCTACAAAGTATATGCACCATGAAACTCTCTAAGTTATTCTATCATTGCAAAATAACAATGTTGGAAATAAACTAAATACATAGTAATGGTTGCATGAAACTGCATAGTAGTTGCTGCAGGAACTATATATTATCTAAACTATTTACATCTCTATGTATGTCTACATATTTCTACCTCTATACCTCTACTTCTACCTCTAACAACCCTCTAACAACTTAACAATTTTCCCCATCATCCTTTTAAATAAGGAAGAATCTTATTACAAAAGTAATGACAAAGTGCTAAATTTCAGTTTGACATTTTCAGCAGTCCACTCAAACACATGGCTCTCCTTCATTATTGTCAATTGTACAAAACCACTTCACCATGTTATTCTTCTCTTTTTAAACTTTCTAAATCATTTTGAAAACCTTAATTTCATTAAGTCATGTGGAAGTTATGGTCGTTTTGTTGAAAGTGGTTTTATGCTGCTTGAAAATGTGCCACTTTTTTCTCAACCAAATTCTGATTCGTGTTGCTCATTAACTACTTTGAACCAACTCAAAAACTAAAAATATTTTATGCTCCTTCTTCTTAGCTTTCAAAAACCATAAGCCATTCTTAATTTCATTAAGAATTGAGCAAGATATGCCTATTTTTGTAGAACTGGCTTTTAACTTTTTCTTTATATCATGTACTTGTTGAATATTGACAAGTGTCAACTTTCTTTTCCTTCTTTCCAGCTGCATGAATGACCCAAATAACTCACATAAAAAATATTAACCACATCAAGAATATTATTATTCAATGTTAACCATTTTTCACAATAAATCATCATTTCTAGCATCAACTAGCTATACATGCAATTGTTAATCAATACATCATTTATCATAGTTAATGCTTCATAAACCAAGTTAATATGTGGAAATGGCTTGGATATATATTGAAACTATGGGTTAAAGTGTTATAAAAAATGGATATAGATATGAAATTTTATAGGCTCATCAATCAGAGCTATAAGGGATGTAATATTTTTCTCAAAACATGAATATAATGTTTTTATTATCTTATGTATATTTATTTACTTTGATTGGTATGCCAACATTTTTTGTGAATTAGCCAATTTTCCCAAAATGTTTCCATCAATGCCAAAGAGGGAGATTGTTGGCTATATGACCAATCTATCAAATAAGATGAGATATGTGGTTGTCATTTATGGAAACACATAGCTATGATTGTTTGAGATGGAAAATTGTCTAAGTATTGGACAATGTTATAGCAACAAGATGAGATTTACTAATAATTGAATATTCCTTTAGAATATTCTCTTGTGTAGTTAGTTATAGATGTATGACATCATCTTGATGATGTATACAAGTGTGCATGTCTATACAGTCAACTAAGTTTGAGTTATGAAGGAAATATTGATGCAAATACTTCATTGTACAGAATAGAGCATATCAAAAAATTGAGTTGTACGACTAAAAAATTATTTTTATTATTAATTCTTCATGGGCCAATTCTAAGGATGACATGTGAGCTAACTAAGGAAGGATTTATTAATATTATTGATATAAGTAAAGGACTTCATTTGCAAAGTTATATGAGAAAGATGTGAATGACAATGTGGAATGCAAAATCTTGTTATATGATAATGTGAGATATGATGTGAATTAATATATGTGCAATTACTCCTTATTTATGACATTGAGAAAATGGGAAGGAAGATTTTCTACAGTCTATCAAAGTATTGTATGAAGAATTGATAATCAGAAGAATTGTGAAGTACTGTAAGTGATCTAGTTTTATATGTATATCTATTCTCTTGAAGAACTCAATTGTATAGTTGCATGTTAGGGTTGTGGGCTATTCTTGCACACATTTGTATATGATCCACCAACTCCTAACAGGGTTGAAGCAACTCCTAATAGGGTTGAGGCTTCTAACAAGGCCTAGTCTCCTAACAGAGACTCAAGACACTTTTTTTTTTTCATAGACTCCTAATAGGGTCAATATCCTTCACCAAATTCTTTATATAGTGAATCATCTTGTGGGTTTCATCCCCACCAAGGTTTTCCCTTCGCCAAGGTTTCCCTAGTTAACAAAATATGGTGTGATGAGCTCTCTTTATGTATAGTTGTTTATACTATTTAGAATTATTGGTTTACTTTCTTATGCATGTGGCAAAGTAATTAATAATATCTAGTTGTGGGCAAAAAGGTTGAAAATATTGATTCACCCTCCCCCTCTCAGTATTATCTATTTCTTACAATATAAGCTGTGCAATTTTTCTCTTCCAATATTTAATATCTATTTTAAATGATAACCACCTAAAAGAGATTCAATACGCAAGAACATATAAACAAGATTTCAGATAAAATTGTACAATAGATTATATAAAAAGTAAAGCAAGTCATAAATATAATATATGTGCAACAAATCTAAGAAAATACACTTCTAACCTCATGTATTTTCCAAGATCATATATAACTTGTTTAATACTATTATCAAACTAGTGTGGTAGGGATAGAGGTAGGACATACTGCAATCATTAAAAAATGATCATTTCAATATATTATTAAATAAAGCAATAGGTAGTATATTTAGTTTTACAAATATATTGTAAATATAGAACATGACTTACCTTGATGAAGGCATGCCAATCATGTGTTTTCAACCCTATCCCAAAATCACCTTTCTTTGATACAAGAGTGCTTATATTTTCCGCAAATCCTATGGGATTTTTTTTTTCTTTTATGACTTCTTATAATGCATTACTTTGTTACTCTAGTAATAACCAAGAAAGGGCACTCGTATTTATGTGGTCTCCATTGCTATTTGATCCAATGAAATCTTTTAGTGCATGATTGGATTCATGAATGTTAGCACAAATTTTGGCAATTTTTTCTCTATCACACCTTCCATCTAATATTTTTCATAGTGTCTCTATTATATTCTTTCTGATATGCATAGCATAAAACAAATGCATGATTGGGAGATCCTTGTAGATGAAAACCTACTAAATTGAGTAGGATAACTTTTCATTTCTCTAGGAAGTTGTTCATTAATGCCTTGAAAACCTTCTATGCATCAATTACATCATTACTAAATATAAAACAATATCAAAATATAAATTTCAAAATTCAAACCACAAACTGGACACTACCTCGGTGATTTAGTCGATCATATTCCAACTTTCATAGATTAGATGTCATTCTTTGTGGCCTTGATGTTGTCTCTTCTTTCCCATTAAAAAGATATTTTTCAATAATTTGATACTTATGATTATTGTGGAGAAAGTTCATAAACTCATTGAATACATATTTTCCTAAACTTTTTGAATGACGAGATTTCATCTTTGGACCACAAAATGGAAATGCAAATTTTTTCTTTGTCCAAAGACCTAAAAGATCATGTATGATTGGATCATGTAAAATTATCATGCACAACTTAAGCATACAAAAATAATGTGTAAGCACTATAACCAACCAAAAATATGTGACCTTAACAATATAACTTACTGCAAAAATGAGTTAGCCCAGGGGCATTAAGTATTGTCCATACAAGAATTGCATGGAATTGAAATTTTCTTTGTCCTATTGGTCTAGAGATGTCATACATAGTGATTTCATTCTATAATTGAACAAAAACTTATCAATTAGTGGCTCAATATACACATTTGTATCTTTAACTTGGTACTTTTCTAGTAATTGAATGAACAAAAACTTTACATAATTATTATGACCATTTTCATGAACTATTTATAAATTAATTTAGATAACTATTAAATGGAAAAAAATACCTGGAACAATCATTGACAACATTATGTGCTCCCTCTTTATTGACATCCAAGGAGGAATGCTATTGTTAATAACAAAAACAACATATACTGAGTAAATAGATCTTATATCTCCAAATGGATTGACACCTTTCACTGCTAATGAAAGCTTGAGATTATGAAGTTCTTCTTTAAAGTGTGACCATGCTTCTTCTGTCTCTTTAAATGTAGAACCACCCACAGGAATTCACATAATATCATCTTGACATCTATTGTGTACATGGTAATCCATAAATTGTGCCAAGCTAGTGCACCTAAATAATCGTTGAAGATGTGGAATAATGGGAATGTATCGAAGTATATTGTGAGGTAGCTTTTTTGTTATTTGATCTGACCAATATCTACTAATATGATAATCAAGGCACTCTATTGCAAATTCATGTTGTTTATGATATAGAATGTAATTATTGGGACATGCATGCATTATCTGATACTTCAATCCAATTTGATTAATAATGGTAGATAATTCTCAGTATGAATGAGGAAGAATGTTTGATGGTGGTAACAAAAAATCACATATCAAACTACAAAAACAAATATGCATTATTAATATAATGAATACTAATGGTATGCTAACATTAAAGATGCCAATAATGGCATACCTTAGCATATGTGACATTGCTACATTGGATAAACCATTCATGACCTTGAAGTTAACCAACAATGTTATAGCATATAGAAGAGTTGTTTGGGAGCCTTAATATAGGGGCTCGTGATCCTTCTCAAATAAAGGTATATTAAGACCATCTTCATCACTTGTGCCAATACCATCTTCTTTAATCATTTCCTTTGGCACATTATCATCTTCTTCCATGGGAGTGTTATCCTTAGCTTAGATATTCACACCTCCATGTTCCTCTAGTAGGAAATCCACATTTAGCAATGGATGAAAATCATGGCCCCCTTCAACATGACTAGGCTACAATGACTTCTTGCTGTTGTGATTAGAATTTTTTGATTCTTTAAGCCCTTACACTTTTTGCAAGGACAATTACATTTATTAGCTTTTCTTCAGAACTGAGACCACAATGTAGCCATGTATCATTATTTTTTTCTAGGTTCATATTGTCAAGAATGGTCTTTCTTCATAGGAAAATATATCTACAAAAATATTGGACATGTTGTACTTAATGTTTATATCTACACATATGAGTTTGAAAGAAAAATTTGATGTAATTAATGTGTATATCTGTAAAACATTAGATGTTTTGTACTTAATGTTTATATCTATACATATTCTTTTCAAAGAAAAAATTGGTGTAACTAATGTATATATCTACAAAAATATTGGACATGTAGTACTTAATGTTTATATTTGCACATATGGTTTTCAAAGAAAAATTTGGTGTAACTAATGTGTATATCTGCAAAAACATTAGATATGTTGTACTTATGTTTATATCTGTGCATATTGTTTTGAAAGAAAAAATTGGTGAAACTAATGTGTATATTTGGAAAAATATTGGACATGTTGTACTTAGTGTTTACATCTACACATATGGCTTTGAAAGAAAAATTTGGTGTAACTAATGTGTATATCTACAAAAATATTGGACATGTTGTACCTAATGTTTATATTTGCACGTATGGTTTTGAAATAATAAATTCGTCACCTCACTCAAATTCACCCATATTATAATTTCAATAATTTTGGTTGACATAAATTCAACAACTTTCATTAAGCCTTTCCATTACTCCTTGTTTGTCATGGGTTGGGGTCACTTAATAGAGCAAGTTTGTATTCAATGTAGAGTATGCACATATTAGAGTTGTGACTATTTATTTTAGTAGCTTGGTATGATTAATTCATTTTGGTAGTTGGTTAGAATCCCCTTCACCATTTTTCTTGATTTAAAAACATTAAGGATTTGATTGAAGAGAAGAATGAGAAGAAGCTCAAAAAGTGGAATAAATGTTACCTTTCCTCAGCTAGAAGAAATGAGGTTTGCCAAAACATAGTTTCCTCTTACAATATCTATTCTATTTCTTCCTCAATGCTCAACCATTACTAGTGTAATGTTCTAGCAAAGAAGATTAGAGATTTTTGATCTAATGGCAAGGGGGCTTTGTCCACATATCTAGATATTATTGTTTTTGAACTATTTTACAAATCACAGAGATGAAAAATATACTTGCAGTTTGAGAATTAATAAATTCATCAATACATAGATTGTAGAGATGTTCTAAAAGTATGGAATCTACATATACTTTGGAAATACTAAAATTTGGTTCATTTTCACATATGTAATTATCAGATATTGTGAACTGAAGGTTGTAATTGACATTGTGTGATAGTATATTATTTAGTTTGTATACATAACATCTGTAGTTTGAAGTTGAAGTGTGTTGCAGATGTGCAAACATTATTATCTGATTTAACTTGTGTCACCAAGAGTTGAATTGTTCTATGAAATTCCTAGTTTATTCATACTTGTCCAAAAATTGTAAACTTTCTATTATATGTTTTGATGGATTGGTGCTCACGTTAAATTGTTCAAGAGATTACAAGTAGGGACTCACATTTGTAGGAGTTGGTGCTCTTGAATAAAAACTCACTAGAGTTGTGTTGTGGTTTTACAATGCATACCCCATTTTTCCTAGAAATAGGGACCCCCTACTTTATCTTTTAGCTTTTTGGATCCTATTTTGGGGTTTGAGTCTTTTTTAGGGTTTTTTGTCTAGTGTCTTTAGCTAATCTGGGTCTCTTCCTAAGAACCCAGATTCTAGAAATCATGTTGTCAAAGAGAAGGTCATTTTTTTGCATATAAAGATGCACACTATTGCACCTAGCACACCTCACTAGGTGTGCTAATATGCTAAGTCATAATAGAAAGCATTTCCATCTTGGAACTTGTGTGCAATAGTGCAACTGTTCAACTGTACACCTCCAAGAGGTGCGCTAGGTCCTGAGCCTATAAAGACTAGGACCCCTACCCCTCTCCTTACTTTTATTTCCCTCCTCTAAGCTCTACTTTCGACATCTTTGCACCTCCCGAGGTGTGTCTAGCCTCCTCCATGATTTGAACACAAACATTAACATGCTAAACAAGATAAGGTGCACACCATGGGCACCCTCAAGGTGCACAAGGTGGGAACCTTTCTTTTATAAAACAATAATCAAAACATAAAACTAAAACCTAAACTTCAAAATGACTTAAACTCACCCACTTGGGATAAAGGTGCATAGATGTGCACCTATCCAAGGTGTGCACCTGTGCACCTTCACTTAGGTTTAAACATATTTAACAATGATAAAGGGTGTGCACTTAGCACACCCCATGAGGTATGCTAAATGTGCACCCTTTTTTACTTACCTTTGTGTTATAAGGGTGTGCATCTAGTGCACCCATCAGGTGCATTAGGTGCAAACCCTTAGTATTAGAGTCTAGGTGTAGGAAGGTGCACCTAGCACACCTCTGAGGTACACAAGGTATGCCAAAATTTTTTTTTTTAGGGTTGTCAAAATTAGGTTTTTTAGGGTTTTTGGTCACAATAAAATTATAAAGTTAGGATTTCTTGGTGTATTTTTGTCATCATTAGGGTTTAATTGAGATAGTTTTTCCACTTCTAGACTAATGGATCTTGATTTTGTGTAGATTTAATGGCTTCATCCTTGTCCTCCCTCATTGCAAAGATGGTTCTCAAACTTATAGTTTTCAATTTTCAAGGTGTTCCAGCAAAATCATGCTTCCAAGATGAATACTCAGAGATTTGAGACACAAAACTCAACCATATCGATTGGAAAACCTTCCTAGTGTTGTGCAACAAACCTACCAAGAGGTCCCCAATGATATCTACTCTTATTAGATCAGGGCTAGTCAACACAACATCACACCTGGTATCTATGCAGTATTCAAAATTAATTATGGAACTAGTGGAGAACTATGTCTTAGAAGAAAGACTCATGAAAAACATAACTAGCGAGATCATGCTAGATCTGAGACCTAAGAACATAGAGAAGGTATTTCATCTTACAAGAGCAGATCAATACATCAAATTGACATATAATTAGGCAAAAAGATGGTACAAAGAGCATACTAAGGAAGCATCTAAAATTATTCAATCTTTGTATCTCATTGAGAAGACTCATCTTGGACACAAAGTAGGAAAAGTGGACATGACAGGGGGCTATATGAAAGATGATATCAAATAGTCTATAATACTTTTGAGTAGATTAATTGGGTCATAGGCATTAGGATACCTAAATATATGGATGATACACTTCATTGAGACTATCAAAATAGAAAAGATGACAATTGATTAGGCTTCAATTCTCAACAAGAGATTGGATGAGCAACTGGTAGTAGTTAAGAATAACCAAAAGTTCCACATGACATCCTATATGGTGTACTTGTTAACTGCAAAATAAATAGACAATCCAAGATTTTTTAAAAGGGGCAACATGTAAGATGCTAACACATGGCCTTATATAGTATAACCCTAGTTGGTGAAGAAAAACCTTTCAGAGCACATCAAGGAGTATAGAATAGTGAATGATGCCTTCATTTTTACAATCATTTGATTCATTGAGGAAGATTATGTGAAAAGGATGTCTAATGAGGCAGTGACAAAGATTACATAAATCAGTGCCTATTACATCTAATATAAGACATTCACTTATTTGAGGGTAGTGGATATGACTATTAATCCT
This sequence comes from Cupressus sempervirens, assembly GCA_028749045.1. Lineage (NCBI taxonomy): Eukaryota > Viridiplantae > Streptophyta > Pinopsida > Cupressales > Cupressaceae > Cupressus > Cupressus sempervirens. Next base: position 894,968,698 of record CM053786.1, on the reverse strand, counting down.
AAGAAGATCCCTAGGTATCCATATGATAGACTCATATTATTTGAGATTGAATAACAACTTTTGTCTATGTATGATAGAGTAAGGAAGCAACATAAGAAAACTTGGGTATGGCCCATTACTATAGGTTCATTCAATATTGTCTGACAATAGGATATTCTAACTTTTTGAGTCTAAGTGGGATCAGTATCCCTTGGAAGAATACAACTCTCCTCATCCCTATTTTGATAACATTGGCAAAGTGTAGTACTTAGCGGGGAAACAATTTCAACATTAAGATGCAATAGAGGATCATTGGATGAATGAAATGGATGACTATGAAATCCATATAAGCAATTATTATAGGATGAATCTCTATCTAGTAGGTAGTGCATTAAATATTAAAGTCCCTTTAAAGGTAGTGCAACAAGATACTGATGAGGTCCTAGGTCTACTATAGAATAGAGATAAGATATCCGATCATCCTATTATGAATGCAAAGATTGATCAAGAAGAAAATGTAGATATTAGTCATAGGCTGAGGCATGTTATTTAATTGACTATGGATTGGGTCAAGAGAACTTTCAAGTTGGATCCAATTCCACAAGAAGTGGTTTTCCAAGTTGTAGGCCCCCTAGTAAAAGGTAGAGGAGCTAAGGTAACAATGACTACACTCATGGCTCAATCCTTAGTGAGGCCAAAAATAGTGCATCAACTTGATAGTGAAGTTGGATACTATAGGGCTTAGAAGGGTAAAGGCAAGAGGAAAAGAACTTCTCCTGAGCAAGTCGAGCCAAAAGAAGGAACAACTCAAGCATAGCCACAATAAGGGGGATAGAATCTACAAGGCCCAAAGAATGTAGAAGTCATGCAAGTTCAAGATAATCTTCAAATTCCACCACCAAATCAAGGGCAAGGAGATGAAGAAAAAATACAAGAAGAGGTACAAGCCTCCCCATTGGATCCTAAGAGAAGAAAGATCAAAACCTTGGTCAAGAGGAGCAAAAGGTGATAAGAAAGGTTATCCCTTTTCCATCAATCTTAGAAGTTATTTTAGAAGGGGAAGAAGAGGATGATGAATATGAAGAAGATAACCTTCCTTTGAGTCAGAGGACTCGTCTTGCTAGGGCTAACCCTATTCCATCTAGGTGTACTACTGGAATTTCAAAATAGGAATCCTAAGGTTAAGTTGGAATACCAAATCTTGTCCATAAAGGAGCTGATATGGAGATGTACCCAAAGCATTCTTGACCCTAACTCAATTTGTCCATAGCACATATTTGATTTGAGTATGCCAATCTTTAAGATTCTCCTTCAACAATCATCTTATTACCATGATCAAGTTCTTATTTCTAGATTCATCAACACCATTTTCTTAAGGATAATAGTTTGAAGAGAACTTAATGATAACCTGATGTTCCAATGCCCATTTAGTAAGGAATATTGATGCAAAAGATGATTCATTATTGCACACTACAAAGAATGGTATTCCAAATGTGGTAACAATGTGTTCCTCCAAGAAATGTGTAACCACCTTTGTCGTGCAATTTCTAAAAGTCTCTACTTCTATCCAGTGCATGTACTAATTAGTAGAAGTGAGAAAAAATGTAGGTCTAGTAGATGATGAGGGGTTCATTGCACCAATGAATTCTAGCCCCTACTTTGCAAAGGGGCATACCTCAAATACTAGTTGTAATGGCATTGCAAGATGTCCTTCTGTATAACATTAGTTTGACAAATGTGGAAGGTATGAAAATGTTGAAAAGTATCTAAAAATTTTAGGCTAGAAGTAACTTGATCTCAAAATCATATGAGTAGTAGCTTCTACTAAACGATGTCCTATACCATACTTATCATGAAACTATTCCAAAACTTTTTTTACCTCTTCGTGTCCCAAGCACTTTAGGTAAATCCCTTCATAGTTCCTCTTGTACAATTTTCTATCATGTAGCATGTAGGATTCACACTTCATTTTGAGTCCCCTACACTATGAACTATTCATCCAATTGGGGTACTAATTTTGAAAAAGATAGTAAACAATATCCTGGTACCAGACATATGTTATTATACCTTGGTCAATATCAACTTGAGATATTACATTTTTCTTCAGATCTTCCACCTCTACTTCACCATCAAACAATAATTTATTTTCATACTTGATCTAGTTATCTACTATCATCCTTGATAATCATTGGCCTCTCACTAACTTCATGGATTGAATCTACATATCAAATTCTTGAAGGATTGCCATGCATTTTCCTTACCTTTCACCTAGTTCATTTTGCATTAGCAATGTCTTAACTATAGGATGAGGCACAATCACATATACTTCTCTTCTTAGTATATAATGATGAAATTTATTCACCACTTTGATTAGAGCAAAAGATTGTTTATCAATGTTAGAATAATTGAGCTCAACATTTTTTAGAGGGCAACTCATAAAGGAAATGGGCCTTTCATCTTCTTTTTCCTTCATCTATGCTAGGATCCTAGAACATGAATGTCTTGAGGCAAATGAGTATATTTTGGAAGGTAGTCCATAATATAGACTCACCAATATTGGGGCCATGGAAATGGCCAGTTTGATATCCTCAAATGATTTCTTAATCTCTAGAACCCATTTTATTTTTTTCTCCCTTTTTGAGTAAATCATTAAGGGGGCGAACTATCTCTACAAATCCACTTATGAAATTTCATACAAAATGTATCTTCCAAAAGAAATATTTGAGTTCTATTTGACTATGAGCTGGTAGCAAATTTAGAATGGCTTCAATTCTATTAGGGTCAATGGAGAGATGATATGACCTAGGATCTTTCCTTTAGTAACCCCAAATGATCATTTCTTGGGATTGAGTGATATTTCATATTTACAAAATTTGTTGATTACCGATGTGAGTGCTTCAATCTTTTGAAAAGATAGTTAAGTCATCCATGTAGATGACTATACACTTGTTTATTAACCCCTTAAAAGCTTCATCCATGGCTCGTTGAAATATAGCCCCTGCATTGGTTTGCCCAAAAGGCATTCTTCTATAAGCAAAGGTCCCCCATTTAGTCGTGAAAGTCATCATTAATCTATCTTCTTCCTCAACCATTACCTAATTATATCCTAAATATCTATCCAAGAAAGATATCATCTTTGAACCATTAGCAATTTGTAGTACTTCATCCAATGAAGGTAAAGGGTAATTGTCCTTTTGAGATGCAAGGTTCAAGTTACAAAAATCCATGCAAAGATTAATCTCTCTAGTCTTTTTCTGTATAGGAACCAAGTTAGCCACCCACATAGAATGGCAAATAGGAAAAATGATCTTGGCATCAAGCAAATTCTTAACTTCATTCATTATCAAGGGTTCAATAATAGATTGACAAGTCTTTGGCTTTGTCAGAAAAGCTTGGCATCTAGTTTTAATGGAATGTCATGCATAATGATTTTGGGAATCATATATTTTTAGCTCTTCATAGCTCCAAGCAATAAAATCCTTATATTCAGTGAAAATTTTGAGCATATATTCCCTTTCATGAGTGTTGCACACCTTTCCAACTCTTACCATTTTAGAGTCTTCATTGGTACCTAGATTATATGAATCACATTCCTCAATCCCCTTTTCTTTGACTATTCTTTTGTTCAGTGATGATTCATCATGATAAAAAATGCCAGAGGGCCTGTAGGCCCTAGGGGGCTCGCTTTCTCCAACTCAACCATCCCCTTATGAATAGTGTTGGTTTTTAAGTTCGAGATCGCATATTCTTCTTCAAGTTCATCATCCTTAGGTTTGTCATCTAGAATGTCATCTATCTCTTGCCCTTTGAAGTGGCCATTACTCATCATAAATTTGAGTATATTTTGATTGTCTTGACAAACTTAGAAATTTGTAATATTGTCCAGGATGGATGAGATAGCAACCAATTCTACTAAGAAAAAATTCAACTTTGTTCTTTTGACTAGTTGTAATGCACTAGCTGAAATGGTGAGAGCATCTACCACCATGTTTTTCCTCCTTGGAATGGACTTTATGTTTAAAGCTTCAAAATCATCCATTAGGTCCCACACTCATTTCCTATAAGCAAGTAACCTTTTTTCATCGCAAGAGTACACAAATTTAACTTGTCTTATAACTAACTAAGAATCTCCTTTGATTATGAGAGCTATAATTCCTTTCTCCAATGTGAAAAGGATTCCTTGGATCAATACTTCATAATCTACAACATTATTAGTGCATCTAAACTGCAATTGATATACTGCATAGAAAGACTTACCTTTTGGGTTGATTAACTTGATACCTACACCAACTCCTGATTTCCATTTGGAACCATCAAAGTAGAGTGTCTAGATTGGATCTTCTTTGCACTTCTTAACATTACACTTATTGGTCCTTAGCTTTTTCTTTACTTGGGTCAAAAAGGATTGTTTCTTGGGGATCCACTATAATCTCTTGCAGGGTGGATTTGATAATTTTCCATTGTTACTCCTTGATATGGGAAGTGTATGCTTATCATGTTTGTCCTAGATTTCCCCAATTAATTCTATAATTTTATCCACTTTGGGTTTAGGATGAATGACTACTAATGTCCATCTTTGAACTTTTATATATTATCTCCTTCTTTGTACTTTGATCATTCCTAGTAAAAGAGAAGACAAACTTACACCATCTAGAGAGGTATCACTATATGGTGCATTTAGATCTTCAATTTCCTCTTTAACCTTTTCCACAGATTTAGATATGTTTGTATATTTTTGACTTTCTATGGGTTCATCTTTTGGAACTTTACCACTCTTTATTTCCATTATCTATGTTAATACTTTGGCTACTACTTCTTGGCATTGTAAAAATTCAAACTCCAAATGACTAATCGTATGCAAGTGAAAAAATCTTGGGAGAAGAAGAATACTGGGGTCAACTTCTTCTCTTAAACATTGTGAGTTAGCCACCATGTTATCTATGAACTATGTTACAATCTCTTGCTTTGGGATTGAAAATATGGATTTTCCATATTGATCATCTAGTGTTTTGGTTGAAGTTGTATCAAAATCCATCACTTTGTAAGAGCCCAAATCAGATTGTAAAAATGTAACCTCATTTGGTGCATTGTACTCTATAATCATCATTTTTAACTTTGGCTCTGCATCAATCTTTATCTGATTATGAAACCCTTTCCATGGTAACCATAATTGAGTAAAATTTGTAGAAAACCATCCTCTTAGGGATTTGGTCCATTCTATGCTTAGTAGTAATCTGTATGTCTCAGGAATCTCAACCACATGTATATCAATGATGTCTTTGAATTTGAGGGTCAACTGCCAATTGTATCTGAACATCTTTCAACTCACCAATAACTTTTACTTCCATTTTATCCAACTGTATCACTATTTGATTAGAAGGATAAGGAGTGACTCGCAACCTTTGTCCTATGGAAAGAGGCATAACATTACAAGAATCTCCTGAATTGATTAGGCAATTATGAAGATTCTTCCCATATATTCTAATACTAAGAAAAAATGGGGCACCTCAACCTTATCTTAAGGCATAGTTGGCATTGCCTCTAAAGCATTGACTTGTTGAGATACTATCTTTTGAGGAATAGTATTCATAATATGGGGAACCTTTATATGATCAAGAGTTTTCATCAGTGCTTCTTGTTGATAAGCAAAATTTTGTAGCATGTCAAACATGGACATGTTGGCCTTTGTTTGTTTCAAATCTTCCACTGCACTATACTTTTCAGTAGACCAAACATGATTCTTCAATATTGTAGGAACATTTCCTTGATTCTAATTTTTTTATCCTCCATATGGGGGCCTGATTAGTACTGGATTGTTACTCACTCTCGAATCAAGAGGATTCAATTGTAATGCTAGAGAAATTCCATCTTTCATAGGTTTTTTTTGACTCCATAGATTGTATTTATTCTTATTGTCATTTTGAAAAGAAAACATCTCTTCTATTTTTGTATCTAGTTCTTGACAAAATGGAAAAGAGAATTCTTCATTGGATGATTGTTCCACTTGTATGTTTTCTATAGAATCGTAGGATTCTAGTAGCATAGCATTAAACTGCATAGAAGGCACATTAATATTTTCTTTTGAATTTTGATTTGCTTCTTGATTTTTGTTGTAATGTGATCCATCATTTTTAAGTTCATTTTGACTATCATCATATTGATTGATGTCCACATATTGAGCATTGTTGTTATTTTTATCTACAGGAATGCTTCCATTGTTCAGACTAGTATTCCATTGTCAATTTTCTCTTTGGAAACCATTATTATGATTAGGAGGATTGAAGTTGTTTCCTCCATAGGGTAAAAGAAAAAATCTATGTCATCTTTTACAACACCAAAACCTATTTTGGTCAAATCTCATTTCTTTATGAAAACTCAATTTTTTTCAAAAATTAAAAATACCCTTTTATAGATCTCATATTCAATATGATTATTATATATATTTTTGAGTGTTTTGATTAGTTATATTATGTTATAATCTCAAAATATTATAAGTTGATATTTCAACATTTCAGAAGAAGCTCCCTCAAAAAGAGAAATAAATAGTAAATCATATCAAAAAAATCAAAAAATCATATTTATCTCTAGTGGAGAGAATCCTCTTCATGAATATTTAATTTTTTATCAAGAAGGTATAGATTTGATAGGGAAGTTTTGATGGGATGAAAAAACTATTGGGTTCTGATAAGGTCTAACTTGAGTACTTATAAAAAAAAAATATACATCAAAAATAATTATTTCTTTTTTTGCTCCCTAGCTATACATGTCATCTATAAGATATTTTCAAATCAGAACAAAAAAAGATCATTTGCATATACTTGTTTGATGGGAACTACACCTTATATTTTTTATAGTTAAAAAAGGGAATTCAAAATAAAATAAAATGAATAAATTCTTACTCAAAAAAATTATAAAGATTATAGGCATAAAATTCATCCAATTCTACACATTGCATCAGTTTACATCATCTTCATATTCTAAACACAAATACTATTTTTTTTGTCATTAATGTTGAACTGTCACATTCTAATATCCTATTTCTTTATAAAAGGTGACACGGGTTTGTGCTTTTACCCCATAGTTGTTTCCTACATTGTTTTTCCCAACATTATTGTTCTCACTAAAATTTTTATTGTAGTTCTGACTATAATTATTGTTGTAAGGATGAACATTGCTCCTCTAAAAGTTGTTATTCTATCCTTGTGACAACCTCAAGTGATTCAACTCATTACTCATTTGAGACATGATCATCTTCATTTGACAAAACTCAGAGGTAAAACTATTGTCTACTTCAGCGGAAGCTTTTGCCTTTTGTTTGAAGAAAGCAACTTTTTAAGGTTCATATCTTGGATATGTTATAGCTATAATTTGTGTAGTGGATGCCTACTATAATGGAATTGGATTCATAGGTATGAATTGGCTAGGCATCATAGGTGCTTTGATAGAATATGTTGGCATCATTGTGATAACTTGAGATGGAAGCACCAATCCTCCTCTATTAAGATTGGCTTACTTTGTAAAGATAATTTCTTTTGAGAAGATTGTGTCCAATGTGTCAATATTTTTTGCAGGAAGTATTCTTAAGAAAATGGTGGTAAGATGATCCATAGCATTCAGATAAATTTGAATCGCTGCTTTAATTGGTATAGTGTATGGCATTTATAGCTTGCGGTATGCCATATGAAAGTGATGGTTGAAGCATGAAACTATCTTGGCTAGGTCTCTTTTGATTGATGTGAATTTTTGATGTATCACAGTTGGGTTGATGAAAGTTTTGAATTGTTCCAAGAATAATTTTTCAAAAGTGTCCAAATCTCCAATGCATCCAGGTGGAAAATTAACATACCAATTAAAGGAAACTTCCCCCAATGAGTAGAGGAATAAGTGAAGAACAACATTCTCATTAGCAATCTGCTTTCAATTGCAAATTTCCTTGAGTACCATAATGTGATCTTTGACAGTTCTTGTCTCTCCATAAATTAACCTTGGGAAAAACTTCTTAGGATTCTTAGGAAGGTCATTGAGTACTCCTATCAAGTTGATTGGTGAATCTATAAAATTTGCAAAAAAGGCCTTTGGAGGATTTGGTAGAACAATGAATGGTTTTTGTGGAGGTGGAACTCAAGAAGAAGATAAAATGTTGAATGGAAGTAGTGGAATCTAAGGGAATCCTTTGTTGCTATGAGGCTAGCAAAAATGGCTAAGTTTGAGGAACTCATGTGCACCTGGTGAAGATCTTAAAGCTTGCTAAAATTGAGATGATGGATCAAGATTTTCCAGCTTGCATCAATTCTGGGAAAAGCACACCTTTGAAGAAGTGCACTTTCCCAAAAATATGGTGCACCTTTCAACCTTACGCACTAGCACACCTCAAAACCTCAGTAGTTTAGAGATTTTTTTAAACTTGTAAAAAATGCAATATTTTAAAATTGCAAGTTATTTTCTTCTATTCTCAATGGTTCAGGATTTCCTTCTAGTGCCACTTCTATTGAGCTATCATTTTTCATGATGCTTAACACTTGGAACCTTAGAGTTGATCCTATATTAGCTTTTCAAGAGAGGAGTTTGAAAGGATTCCTGTCGTTAAGCATCATGAAAAAGGATAGCTTAACAAGTTGAAGTCATAATTGGTTCAGATTTGTGAGGCTAGATTAGGCTAGAGTTGAAGCCATAATTTATTTATAATTTTATTGGCAACTATGGATTTAAGGGGAGAACTATTTATTTTAATTTTATTTTTGATAGATTTTTTAATTCTTAAAGACCAAATTGTTAATTTGTACTATTTATTTTATATTTTTAACTTAAATGTGTGAACATGTCTATATATATTTCCAATATCTATATGTATGAATGAACTCAAACCTATATGGAAGGGGAAAAAATATTGAACTCATGTACCAAAGCTGGAACCCAAATTGGTAACTTAGATGAAAATTTAAGCATAATTTAAATACTCCATTTGAGTTGCAAAAAGAAACATCAATGCTTAAAAATCCAAAATTAATCACCATGATGTAACTAAAGTCAAAAGATGATGAGAAGTTCCAACTCACAAACTTACTAAAAATTAACATGCTCTCCAAGAAGTTTTTCGAACACTTTGAAGGTCGAAAAAACTTTTAAAATCATCATCGCAATCTAAATGGACAACTAAGCTTAATGCCAACAACAAAAACCAAGAAAGGTTGGAAGTGTGTTGATGTATATGCTGATGTATATAGCTGATATAGCTAATAGATACTCAATGACACTTGTAGAACTTTCTAGAAAATGTAAAAAGAGTTACTCTTCCAAAACGGTTGACTTTCATGTTTCCTATCTCTTCCACAAAGGTTGACTTTCATGTTTTTGTCAAGTTCAACTAATTGGATTTTTCATAGTAGGCTCCATAAAAGGGGCTTGCACTCTTTCTTTAACTATAAGAACGATACTACATAAATAGAAACTACAAGCTTTTCTTTGGCAAAAGTGGGCAAGCCACTATATATATATATATATATATATATATATATATATATATATATATATATATATATATATATATATATATATATATATATATATATATATATATATATATATATATATATATATATATATATATATGCATGCATTTATGTATGTATGTATGCATGTATGTATATGTATATGTATGTATAATAGAAACTAATTCAAAGCTCATCTAGGAAAGAATCAGAAAGAAAACCTAGAATCCTTGCTAAATACAAAGGATAAGAAACATCGATATATACAAAATACCATATCAATGAAATAAGTTTCCTAATTATAGTTTCGATCCTATACATCCTCAAAAACTAAAATCAATCATCCAAATGAGAAGTTGTCAAAATTTCAAAAAATTGACAATTGAAATGAAGCAATCTCTCACTCCTCCATTGTAGCATATGCAAACATGTTAGAAGGGGTCAAAACATTGGCATCATGAGTTTCACAATCCCAACCAGCTTTGGGTAAGGGTGGAAGAGATGAATGCCAAGCTAACCCATGAGTTGCATCCCAAGGGCCTGAAGATACTAGGACCTCATGAGTGGAGAAAGCACAAGTTACTAAAGTAAAATAGATCTATATCTATTCAATAAGAGCTCCTCGTATATAGATATAAGCTTCAAGTTGGTCTTGGGGTATTGAAATTTTCTCCACCAATTTAGGGAATTTTGTGGTGTTTGGCAATTTGCAAACATATTATTTTTAAAATTTATAATCTTAGACGAGAAAAAGATAATATCTATTTTGATATAATTTCCATAATTTTTGACATATACTCAAGTGACTTCTACTTAAGTTATTTCCACATTATTGGCTTGCATTGTGTATGTATGATAGTGTTGGAAGATACAACCTATGAATTCCCAAAAGAATAGATATGCAGAGAAAAACAAGAATATAAATTGAATAACTTCATGCATAAATTGAATATAAATTATGTTATCTTGCATAACCTAAATAATAAAATAGAGTAAAGGATAAAGGATTATCAAAAATTTGTACTTACCCATCCAATGCAACACCAACTAGTAGAGATCAAATGCAACACAAACCAAGACAAATAGGCCCTAAAGACCATTGAGGGATTTTGTGGTAATTGAAAGAAATCATAAGTAGTAAGAGTGGAAATTAAATTAAGGTTTTTTTTTAATCTTGTATAACCTAGAACAGAGCAAAGGATAAAGTATTTTTTAAAATTTGTAATTACCCATGTTATAAAACCAAATCATAAGATATATAAATAGCATAAAAATGATATAAGTATGAAAATAACATTGAATTGGGAAAGTCAACAAGTTGGTGAATAGAGACGTGATACATGAATCTATTGAATAGAAGGAGCTTAATGAAAGCTATAATCCATTGTTTGATGCAAGTGGAAAATTTCGTTGTTATTGATATTGATAACAATTTTCATTTTTGTTCTTAAATCACTTAGGAAGTTTTGCTAATGGATATGCAACAATACGTTTGAATGAAATGAATTTCTAAGAAACTTTGAACTTTACTTATTTTTGCAATGGTCTAACCTATATACCAACTGATTGAGAAAAGGAAATCATTCCAATGGGATCCTGGGCTAGAAAGATCTAATGTCTCAAAGAGGTTCTTTTTTCTACATCAAGAACAAAGATGCATGCATTCTGATCAAAAGAATTTTGTAATTTCTTGACTCCTAGGATAAATTTTTTGATTTTGAAATTGGTGTACTACTTGCATCCTAAATTCTATCATTTAAATTTTCCTTTCAAGTGTGGTGATTATAATATTTTTTGAAAGGTCTAAACACAAAATGTCTCATAATATTGGTGTAGGTTTGGAATATACATATAGTTATGATCTATTTAAATTTTACATGTCCAAATAAAACTAGCTATGAAACCAAACATAATCACATGGTATCATTTTACCAAATAAATACATTGAGTATTAGATAATGTTATCATACATGATGATATCAAGTTATGATGGAAATTTTATAATATTCTTTTGCAGATGAACTTTGAGACAAATGCTTAAATAGGAAATGCAATTTGTATAACCTTAACTTACTACTTACAACATAAAATTCCCAAGTTACCCAAAAGAACTTAGGTTAATAATGGGGCTTGTCACACTCACTACTATCACATTCAATGTCATGTTGTGGTTATCTAAAAAATTAAGCCATAATGAAGGGGTTAAAATTGTTGGAAGGGAAATTTCCATGAATTTTTTACTACATTGCTTGTGGTGTATGGAAATTTTTTGAGAACATGTAATATCCCATTTTGGGATATAACCAATTTTTCTTTAAAGGGTAACAAACCCAAAGGCACAGTTCATTTGCAAGTGTATTCTTTCACTCAATTACATAGTAGTTATGAGAGCAATGTTTCTAGATTAGATTGTGTGAGGTTTTTTTAGCATCCACAAAAAAAACTTTAAAAAACCTCACACAATCTAATCCAGAAACATTGCTCTCATTATTAATGGATTGTGGAAATCTGATAATGTTAATACATAGTAGTTATTGAATTTAGTAGAAGAATCAATCATTGAAAAAAATATGATGAGTATTTCTATTTCTAAACATGCATACTAGAGCTTCAATCATATTTGAAACTTGAGGGGAAAACACCATAAGATTTCAGGAGACTATCCTTGATAATTAAGCCCAATAGCATCGAACAAGCAACTAATTCAACTTGACCCCTTAGTCCACAAGAAACCAACTCAATGGGGTCCCACACACACAACCAACTCAATAATTGCCTACCTAATGGATAGGGTTGTATTCCTACATCCCTATTGTATTTCCTTGCCCTTTTCTAATAATATTGTTGTATTACATCTGATGAGTGTTTATGATTTATAACTCCCAAAAAATTTGTTCTGTAAATGACATCTTTCATGTTATTTTCTTTATAGCTTTAATATATGAAGAGATTTTCTCTCTACAAACAACATTTTAAGATTTTTTCTTCTGACCTCTTTCTTTAAGTGATATAAAAATGGAGATACATGTGTTAGTATCCCTTGATAATGTTTTAGGTGTATTTATGCCATGAATACTCAATGTACATGGATGATTACTATGCACTTTGTGATCATTTTATTCAAAATTTCTTTGTCAAGGCAATGGGCACCTGATGAACACAATAAATTTTTATGAACATCACCATGGTCATTTACCAACCCACTTAGTTTAAAGCATTTTTTCACAACTTGCATTGCATATCTAAGTTCACTTGAAGCATATTTTCCTCCAAGATTAGATAGTTTATTTGGTAATCTTATAACTAGTCTTTGTATTAATTATCTTCAATAATAGTATGATGGAAAGAAAAGAAACTGTAATAAGTGTTTCTTGAGGTATTTTAGGCCAGCAAATGTTTTTAGATTATGCCAGCTATCTTATTCTTTACATAATGGTAGATGATTTATCTATTATCATCTCCCTTGATTATGCTTGTATTCACTATTGTAGCAAAACACTTTCTTCGGAATAACTTAGGAAATTAGACAAGTTAAAGAGGTTTACTCCAATTGTCTCATTATGCCAATAGTCTCATTCTATAATAAATTGAGAAAAGCTTGAGGAAAAATCAGCAAAAGAAGGAAAAATTCAAAAACATTCAAGAAAAACTTGCCCTTTTTGGTTTCATGCCAAATAAAAGCTAGAGAGAAAATCAAACAAAATGAGTTTATCACATGAAAAATGAAATTTGTTAATTAAATTGTAAATTACACTACATAATTCAACATTGAAGTTGAAGCCTAGAAGTTTATTTCAATTTACAAAATATAAAATATATAGTCAACCAATAAAGTGACAAGATAGGGGTGGAGCATATGAGGCTAGTCGCAATGATCTAGGGGCTACAGATCATGATGTTAAAGATTTAGGATTCAAACTCCCAATTTGATTGATCTTAGATTGACCATATATCTCCTATGAGATACTTGGCCTTGACCATTTGTGGTCCATTGTGAATCTTGATCAACCTTTTCAAGGTCACACATAAGACTAGAGAAACAATAAATATAAATTATTCTAGGACAAACTAGAGGAGTAGGCTTTTAAGAAAAAAGGAGTAGGCTTCACAAGTCCTCCTATGGCTATAACTTCCATATCCAATTCATAATCCATCATAAAGCACCTTTTCCAAAATATGGTTGTGTCATCCCCTATTTGATTTGTTATGAGAATTCAAAACTTCATTCTAAATATTTTGCTATTGCTATCAGAATTTAAATTGTAGTTTTTTATTAAAATTCATCGATTCATGTTTCATAAACTCATATTTTATGAGAATGAATAGCACATTTCACTTATTACACCTGGGTGATGTTCACAGAGGTGAATTGGAACTTAGGTTTTAAGATAAAATTTTGACAATAAAGAATTCTTGTCCAATCTAATAGGTAGAATGCATCAGACATATTGATTCATGTTTTCTAAATTGTGATTCAAAAAAACTTATGGACCTATGTTTAAAAATTGTGAAATGTAAAAACTCATCTCTCATGATCACAATAATATTCATAAAGATTAGTTTTTCTTTAAACCTCATCCTAGAGATTTTATCAATTCTCTTCTCTTGTGACACTTTTTATGTTTACAAAATTTTGAAAAATAACATTTTCTAGGAAGGAAAGCTTGAAAGGGATCTTTAATCGAATGTGATTCCCCCAAGTGAAATTTGAGTGAGCTTTGAGGACATTGGAGCTCTTGATTAAGTAAAAAAATACTTAAAGACTTGATAATGATTCCCTTACAAAGGCCTGGTCTATTTTCTAAAGGAGAACTTTTAAAGGTCAGATTTTATTAAATAGATTGAAGATGGTGAAAATTGCAACATAGTTTGAATAGATAATTTATCCACATGATTAGGACATGGTGTAGGATAACTAACTATAATCAGCTGTAAGATACATGCTAAATGGAGATGGTGAGAAGAATATTACCTCTTAAATGAAGAAGTAGACATCAATTTTTGATTGGATTACTCCACATACAATACTATTATTAATCTTTACTTTAAGAGAAGTTTCATGGATAATGTTTAGAAGCTTTCAAACAAGATGTTGTAGAGATAGCTTTTGATATGTTTATTTAACTATTCTTGTCCAAGAATTTTGCAACCCCAGAGAAGTTTATGACAAGGAAGAGATTGATTGAAACAATGGGTAATGGTTTCTATTTTTACAACTAAATTTTCATTTTTGGTGATTTAATTATTACCTTTTTCCCCATCATTTTCTACAAGGTTTCTTTGATGTTTGTGTATGTGTTTTTTTGTAAGGTTTAAAACTTTAGTGCTAAACCCAATATATGGATCTATGTTGTGTCAGGATTAATGCCAAATTTTGTTGCCATTCTTGGATCATTTATAGCTATACATGCAAGACAGAGAAGAGGGGACTGGGATTTAGAAGGGGTATGAAAGATTTGAAGAAGGAGGCAGTCATGAACATGTTTACTTCTATTACAACACCTAACAAAAGAAAACACCTCTAGGGCTTGCTCTTTGGGAGTATTTGGTTGCATTCAAATCTTCAGATGTAGGCAAAATGGGTTGCTCCCAATATTTTGTTGCATTCTTGATGAGAATATTGTTTGTTGTGATAACATATCTGAGATGCACTACAAAATCTAAGTTTCCAATTACAATAATATATATAGTTATTTTATTAGCCCAGTGGCTAGTGGCAATTTCAAGTAAGTAACTAGTCTTAGCAATGCAAGCTTTGTTGACATCAAAATGGGAGGTCAATTGTCAGGCTACAAAATTCTACAGAGATTATTGTGGATATTATGGTAGGGGGTCAACTTGTTAAAGGTTGTACAATAATGAGATTGAATAACATGGTGGGGTTTTCCAATTCCGTGCTTGAAGAGACAAAGATAATATATATAGTCAGCATGAAAGATAAAGCCTCTATTGGAGTAGCTGAGTGGTAGGGAAAATGTATGATATAACATGATGCAGGAGCATCCAGAGGTATAAGGGCAATCCTGTGTCACCAAAAAAATGTACTTAGACTTAGTTTCTATTTTATGTCTTTACATTTTTGGATACCCATTTGGCTCAAATAAAGGTTCCAACTCTCATAGTTCAACTATCAGTGCATTTGAAAATCCCAAAAAAATAGGAGCATGCAATTTGACCATCATTTTGGTGACCTAGAAGGTGTGACTTGGCCAGATGAATGTAATCGAGATTTAGAGCATTCCAGAAAAAGAATCAGGTCAAAAGGCCCCACAGTTTGAAAGTTATTGCAGTTTTTTGGGTTTTGGAGACCCCCTAAGAATGCTTCAAAGTCAGGTTTGGGGCATTAAATGACCTCAAAAAGGGTCGAAAAATGGGGGACAAGCAAAGCTTGTCCATAGGGCTATAGAGCGCTTCGAGAGCTTTCTGAAAATGTAAACGGTTCGTCAATCAGAGTTACGGTTCAAAAGTTATGCCTCCCGGAAGTTCGGCTACCGTTTCTAGATGCTTCTAGAATTGCACCGACTTCTAACGCAGCTTCCGGAACCTTCTATTTTGTCGGTGGATGCCTACTAGCACTTTCTAGAATGTGCTCCTAGTCCTTAACCCTCCGGGGTCTATTTAAGGAGATTTTTGGCATTGTAAAAGGCAGTTCGGATTGGAGCATGAGAGGAGGTGCTAAAAGGAGAAATATTCTCCAGATTTATGCTATTGTAAGCCCGCAGGGCATGTTTTGAGTTTATTTTCTCTGCACTGTTTGTACCAGCTTATTTTCTCAGTTAATATAATTTCCCTTTTCTATTGTGTCTATTCTGGTTGTTGGGTTGTGTCCCCATCAAGTGGTATCAGAGCGGGTTTTCCTGAGTGTGTATACAGAGCGCCGACTGTGAGGCAGTTTGCACCAGGACTGTGTGGTTGTGGGTTCGAGTTAGAAGATGCCTCCACGATGAGAGTGTGGTGGAAGGGCCAGAGCTGTTGATCCTGAGGAGGTTAGAGCCCTCCAGAGACAGGTACAAGCATTGCAAGAGGAGCTCCGTAGAGGAGCAAATATTGCCGTAGATGACAATAGTGAGGATGACAATGAAGAGGAAGTAATGGAAGTTGACGGGGAAGTTCTGAATCCTATAGAGGAAAGGCTTTTTAGGGCCATTTCTAGGTTTGGGAAAAGACCTACAATTGAAGTGGGTATATTTTCGAGAAATTTGAAACCAGATGAGTTGATCGATTGGATCAATGAACTGGACGAATACTTTGAATATGAGGATATAAGGGACCCAGATAGGGTTAAGTTTGCAAAGGCCAAACTAAAAGGCCATGCCAAAATCTGGTGGCAAGAGATTCAACTGGAAAGACTTAGAAGAGGAAAGGAGAAGATCACAAGATGGGATCGCATGGTGGACAAATTGAAGAAGCAGTTCATTCTTGTGGACTACGAGCTTGATCTGTTTAAGAAGATGCATGGGTTAAAGCAAGCAGGAAGATCAGTCCAAGAATATACAGAGGAGTTTTACCGACTCCTGATTAGAGCGGGGCATGCAGAAGCTAATAAGGAGAAGGTTGCTCATTATATCAGTGGGTTACGACCTAGCATCCAGGAGGAATTAAGTCTGGTAAGAATGACCAGCGTTGAAGAAGCATACCAGTTTGCCCTACGAGTTGAAGAGAAGCTGAGTAAAAGGTTTGAAGGAAGATAAAGAGGGCGCGGTCAAGGAGGAAGGGGAAGCGGTAGATCATCTGGAGGCCACAATGAAACTCAAAAGAAAAATGAAGATGAGGGTACTAGCAGGAACCAGAGAAATGAGGGTTTCAACCGCTCCCGTGATCAAGATTTTGGAAATCAAAGAGGAAGAGGTAGAGGACATGGACAAGGAAGAGGAG
This sequence comes from Cupressus sempervirens, assembly GCA_028749045.1. Lineage (NCBI taxonomy): Eukaryota > Viridiplantae > Streptophyta > Pinopsida > Cupressales > Cupressaceae > Cupressus > Cupressus sempervirens. The sequence goes on along the minus strand of CM053786.1, from coordinate 894,951,356 downwards.
GCTTCCGTGGTACCTGTTTCCATTGCAATGAAGAAGGTCATCGTGCCTTTGAATGCCCTCAACGACAAGGAAGGACAGATAGGAGAGCTGAGGGCCAAGCTAGGGTTGCTCATGTGGATGAGGATGCACAATCATCACATTCAGAGGATGCAAAAAGAGGAGAGGCCTTGGTAAATGAAAGAGTCCTACTAAGTGGTGAGAATGAACTAGGGCAATGGAGGAGTTTGTTCCGTACCAGATGCAAGTGTGAGGATAAATGTTGTGATGTGATCATTGATGGTGGTAGCACTGATAACCTGGTATCAGAAGAGATGGTCTCTAAGCTGAAGCTCAAGAGGGAGAAACATCCCCAGCCCTATCAGATTTCTTGGGTAAAAGATGATCATAAGGTCCTGGTAAGTGAACAATGTTTAGTAAAATTCAAAATTGGGAGTTACCATGATGAAGTTCTATGTGATGTTATTTCGATGGATGTTTGCCATCTATTGTTGGGTAGACCATGGCAGTTTGATAGACATGCAATACATGATGGACATGCAAACACATACTCTCTGACAAAGGATGGAGTTCGCCACAAATTGAAGCCCATGAAAAAGGAAGGTGAAAAGGTATGTAGCAGTGCTAGGATTTGTCTTGTTGATGGAAGGAAGTTTTTAGATGGCATGAAACATCAGCGTATGTGCTATGCTTTGATTCCTAGGAAAGATAAAGAAGGTAGTAGTGAAATACCATTTGAAGTTTCAGATTTACTAGGAGAATTTGGAGATATTATCTCTGATAATGTTCCAGATGGATTGCCACCAGTAAGGCAAATCAGTCATCAGATAGATCTGATTCCAGGAGCTAGTTTACTTAACAAGGCTGCTCACAGGATGACTCCTACTGAAACAGAGGAGCTAAATAGACAGGTTCAGGAGCTGTTGAGGAAGGGCTTGATTCGAGAGAGCCTGAGTCCATGTGCAGTACCTATAGTACTTGCACCAAAGAAGGATGGAGAGTGGAGGATGTGTACAGATTCTCGAGCTATAAATAGGATAACCATCAAGTACCGATTTCCTTTACCAAGGATGGATGATCTTATGGACTGCTTGAGCGGAGCCCAGTACTTCAAAAAGATAGATCTGAAGAGTGGCTATCATTAGATACGGATTTGAGAAGGAGATGAGTGGAAAACAGCCTTCAAGACCAAGGAGGGTCTTTATGAGTGGTTAGTCATGCCCTTTGGATTGACGAACGCCCCAAGCACCTTCATGCGGCTCATGAATGAGGTACTTAAGAAGTTCTTGGGAAAATTTGTTATTGTCTATTTGGATGATATTTTAATTTTCAGCAAGACTTTGGAAGAACATTTACTACATATTCGTAGTGTCCTTGAAAGGCTAAGGGAAGAGAAACTATTAATTAATCTAAAGAAGTGTGTCTTTGCAAAAAGGGAGTTAGTCTATTTGGGATTTTTTATATCACCTGAAGGTCTCAAAATGGATCCAGAGAAGGTAAAAGCCATCTTGGAATGGCCTACTCCAAGGTCTGCTACTGAGGTAAGATCATTTCATGGTCTGGTTAGTTTTTACAGGAAGTTTATTAAGAATTTCAGTGGCATATGTGCACCCCTAACTGATACAATAAGAGGGGATAGAAAAGAGTTCAAATGGACTGCAGCAGCTGCGAGAAGTTTTGAATTGCTGAAGAAGAAGGTGATTGAACAGCCTGTGCTGGCACTTCCAGATTTCAGAAAAGTATTCCAAGTGGATTGTGATGCTAGTGGTAGTGCTATTGGGGCTGTATTAAGCCAAGAAGGTAAGCCTATTGCATATTTTAGTGAAAAATTGAATGATGCAAAGAAGAAGTATTCTGTTTATGATCAAGAGTTCTATGCAATAGTTCAAGCCTTAAAGAAATGGAGGCATTATTTATTGCCAAAGGAATTTGTTTTGTATACTGATCATCAGGCATTACAGTACCTAAATAGCCAAGGTAAATTGAATCAGAGGCATATGAAGTGGGTAGAATTCTTGCAGAGTTATACATTTGTGTTGAAGCATAGAAGTGGAAAATCTAACAAGGTTGCAGATGCATTAAGTAGGAGACAGTTGTTGCTTACAACAATGCAGGTTGAAGTAGATGGGTTTGAAGAACTCAAGAATTTGTACCCTGAGGATCCTGATTTTGCTGAAGCATGGAAAGCTTGTAAAGAACCTGTTGCTGTAGATAGAACCAAGTGGTTAGACTATTTGATTCAGGATGGCATGTTGTTCAAAGGTAGTCAATTGTGCATTCCAAGGAGTTCCATGAGGGAAAATCTGATTAAGGAGAAACACAGTGGAGGGATGGCAGGACATTTTGGTCGAGATAAGACCATTTCCATTCTTAGAGAATATTATTTTTGGCCTCAAATTACACAGGATGTGAAGAAGTTTGTACAAAGTTGCCAGGTTTGTCAAGTGGCCAAGGGGTTTAGTCAAAATACTGGCCTATATCAGCCATTGCCTGTTCCATCAAGGCCATGGGAGGACATAAGTATGGATTTTGTTCTTGGATTGCCAAGGACCCAAAGGGGTAATGACTCAGTATTCGTGGTGGTTGATAGGTTCTCCAAAATGGCACATTTCATTCCATGCCACAAAACTCATGATGCTGTCCATATTGCAGACTTGTTTTTCAAAGAGGTGGTAAGACTACATGGTCTTCCAAGAAGTATAGTTTCTGACCGAGATACTAAATTTGTGGGGTATTTCTGGAGGACATTGTGGAAGAAGTTGAGAACAGACTTGAAATTCAGTTCCACGCATCACCCACAGACTGATGGCCAAACAGAAGTGGTAAATAGAAGTCTGGGCAATTTGCTGAGATGTTTAGTTGGAGATAAGCCCAAGGGATGGGATTTGATTCTACCACAGGCAGAGTTTGCTTATAATAACTCTGTAAATAGGAGTACTGGAAAATCACCATTTCAAATTGTATATGGAAATAGCCCAAGGACTGCACCAGAATTGAGGAAGATAGAACAAGGGGAGAGAACAAGTGCTGAAGCTGAGGATTTTGCTGAACACATCAAGCGTCTACATGAGGAGGTCCAAGCACACATTATCAAGATGAATCAAGAGTATAAAGCTAGGGTTGATCAAAGGAGAAGACATAAGGAATTCCAAGTAGGGGATCTTGTCATGGTGCACTTACGAAAAGAAAGATTTCCAGTTGGTACTTACAACAAGCTGAAAATGAAGAAATTTGGTCCCTGCAAAATTTTGAAGAAACATAACTCAGGAAATGCATATGAGGTTGAGCTGCCAAATGGTATTCACATTTCTCCCATTTTCAACATTGCAGATTTGACAGAGTATCATGATGATGGTACTGATGAGGAGCTGGTTTTAGAGCCATGTCCAATTCGTGCTTCTAAGAAGGAGGAGATAGAAGACATTCTAGACCATCGTGTGGGTAGGAGTACCAGAAACAGGCAGTATGAAGAGTATTTGGTCAGATGGAAAGGACGACCGATCGAAGACTCAACTTGGATTTCAGCAGCTGAGGTTTCCCATTTGGGATTTCCTCTACCATCCATAAAGTGACAGGGTCACTTTTCAATCTACCCTGGGTGTCTGATGTAGGAGCATCCAGAGGTATAAGGGCAATCCTGTGTCACCAAAAAAATGTACTTAGACTTAGTTTCTATTTTATGTCTTTACATTTTTGGATACCCATTTGGCTCAAATAAAGGTTCCAACTCTCATAGTTCAACTATCAGTGCATTTGAAAATCCTGAAAAAATAGGAGCATGCAATTTGACCATCATTTTGGTGACCTAGAAGGTGTGACTTGGCCAGATGAATGTAATCAAGATTTAGAGCATTCCAAAAAAAGAATCAGGTCAAAAGGCCCCACGGTTTAAAAGTTATTGCAGTTTTTTGGGTTTTGGAGACCCCCTAAGAATGCTTCAAAGTCAGGTTTGGGGCATTAAATGACCTCAAAAAGGGTCGAAAAATGGGGGACAAGCAAAGCTTGTCCATAGGGCTATAGAGCGCTTCGAGAGCTTTCCGAAAATGTAAACGGTTCATCAATCGGAGTTACGGTTCAAAAGTTATGCCTCCCGGAAGTTCGACTACCGTTTCTGGATTCTTCTAGAATTGCACCGACTTCTAACGCAGCTTCCGAAACCTTCTATTTTGTCGGTGGATGCCTACTAGCACTTTCTAGAATGTGCTCTTAGTCCTTAACCCTCCGGGGTCTATTTAAGGAGATTTCTGGCATTGTAAAAGGCAGTTCGGATTGGAGCTTGAGAGGAGGTGCTAAAAGGAGAAATATTCTCCAGATTTATGCTATTGTAAGCCCGCAGGGCATGTTTTGAGTTTATTTTCTCTGCACTGTTTGTACCAGCTTATTTTCTCAGTTAATATAATTTCCCTTTTCTATTGTGTCTATTCTAGTTGTTGGGTTGTGTCCCCATCATAACATGACAAAGTTATATAAGAATTGATAGAAGAAATGAATAAGTATAACAATACATTAGCTATTTTTTAGAGGATCATACATCTATGGTGGATTTAAAATATTTCTTAAATCTATTAAAATCCTTTGTAAAATTCATTCAAAATCAATTTGGTCTCATTTATTTGTGGGTTCTCAAACAATAGTTGTTGTGTGGTAACATGATACTTTGTGAAATCTTTCAAATCTTTCTTAGGATGTTTCTTGTGGGTTTTTAGTATGATTGATAGCTTGATGTGCTAATTTATTTGATATGAAATAAGGATTATTAAATATACTAGGAACAAGAAACAATCAAAAGATTCATATCATTCATCAATGGAAAGCTAGAGATTTAAAATAAATTCGAATGTGGAAACATGGAGTTTCAAAGTTAGAGATTTTCAAAAGAAATTTAAACAAGAAAGGTGGAGCTTCAAACATGAATCATAGTAGTTCAAATGGATCAAGCCTTTCTTATATGTGATTATCTTACATACATCCTAGATAAGGCCACAACACTAACTTGAAAATGGCTCCTGCACTGCTCCAGACCACCACTAAAAACACACTATGCCAAATAACAAAATAACACTTTTCTTTTTTTTATTATAGGCCCAATCTAGTTGAAATTTTGACCAAATTGGGAAACCTTAAGTTGCTCAGCATTTTGACCAACTCGAGCAAAAAAAAATTTTAAAAAGTATTCAAAAAGCCCATTTAGGGCTTGGTAAAAAATCTTGGTCCTCTAAAAATAGTCTTTACACTGATCAAATTTTGACCAAGATTTTTGACCAAGCCCTCGATGGGCTTTTTGAATACTTTTTTTTTATTAGTGCAAAGACTATTTTTAGAACAAAGACTATTTTTAGAGGAGCAAAAAAACTAGGTCACTGAAATGTTGAGATATGACTTTGAAATTGTATACAAGAAAGGAAAGTAAAATATTGTGGTTGATGCACTTTCTAGGAAGGATGAGAAAGATGAAGCCTTATTTGTGCCCTTTGAATATTACAAGAAAATTGGGTGGAAGAATCCAAAGAAGAGTGGCAAAATGATGATGCAACAAGTAATCTCATCCAAAAAGTAAAAATTGATCCTAGTAGTTCAAATAAGTTTTGTTTAAAGGGGGATATTCTTTGGTATAAAGAGTGGTTGTCTCTCTACAAGAATTCCACTCTTAAACACAAGATTCTTGCAAAACTACATGAGTCCCCAATTGGTGGTCATTTAGGATTTTTGAAGATATATCATTAGGTCAAGAAAGATTTTTTGGGAGGGGCTAAAAGTTGATGTTCAAACATTTGTGGCCGAATGTTTAGTTTGTCAAAGAAATAAGGGGGAGATAGTTAAGATACCAGGTCTCTTGCAGCCATTATCTATTCCTAGCCAATGTTGGGAAGAGGTATCCATGGACTTCATTACAGGGCTTCCCAAATCTAAAGGTCATAATGTCATCATGGTAGTAGTTGATCACCTCACTAAATATGCACATTTCATTACATTGTGACATTCTGTTACAACAAGTATAGTGGAAAAAAATTTCTTGTATAATATCCAAAAGCTACATGGCACACCTAAAGTTATTGTTAGCAATCGTGATCCTATCTTTACTAGTCACTTTTGAAAAGATTTATTCTCATGTTTGGGTACTCAATTGGCTCATAGTTCTTTATACCATCCTCAATCAAATGGGGAAAATGAGGTTGTTAATAAATGTTTGGAAGGATATCTACATTTTTTCACTTTAGATATAAACAATCTCAATGGGTAGATTGGCTACCTCTTGCAAAATAGTGGTACAATATTTCTTTTCATAGCTCATAAAAAATGTCTCCAATTTTGACACTTTATGGATATCATCCTCCTTCCATCACATCATCATTAAAGGTGTCACCAAGATTTTAGGTAGTAGAAGACCACTTTCTTCATCAACAAGAGGTACTTTCAAGGCTCAAGGATAAGTTAGCTATGACACAAAATCGAATGAAACAACAAGCATACCAACATTGTAGTGAAATAAATTTTGAAGTTGGGGATTGGGTCTTCTTGAGATTGCAACCTTATAAAAAAACCTTGATGAAGAAAAATAATAATAATAATAAGTTGTCTCTAAGATATTATGGACTATACCAAATCATACAAAAGATTGGTAGTGTTTCCTACAATCTAGAGTTGACACCAACAACAAAGATACATCCAGTTTTTCATGTTTCTTGTTTGAAGAAGGTAATTGGGAGAATATTCCTACTCAAATAGTACTACCAGAGCTTGATGAAGAAGGAAGAATAATTTTGGAACCAGAGTGCATTCTTCAAACACACATGAAGAAGTTGAGGAATAGGACCCTCACCCAGTATCTCATCCAATGGAAGAACTTACTAGTTGAAGAGGCCACATGGGAGGATGACGAGTTCATTCAAAAGAATCTGCACTTGGTTAGCATTGAGGACAATACTTCTTTCAAGAGAGGGGGCATGCTACATCCTTAAAATTGGTGTATATAGGGTTATGAATAGTCAACTTGTGACTATCTTAATCCTTAATTAAGTCATGTTATCATTATTATATTATTATTTAGGTAGGTAGGTCAACCTAGGTGTTATGTAGGGTTGTGTCTATTTAGCCTAAGTATAATTAGGTATATATAGGAGTTTTTTAGTCTTATTTCAAGATCATATTGGGAAGTGTGTTATCATTAGAGATATTTGGAGGTTTCCCTCTTGAAGTGGCCTATTACTCTTATTTATTATCAAGTATTTATATAATATTTTATATTATTTCTTCTATTGTGAAAGTTATTTCATTACAAATTGACCAAGGAGGAGGAGATGATGTGAGGCTAGTCCCCTAAAACCAAGAGTTGATCCAACCTAACTTGGATCAAGTCCTAGCCTTTCTTGTTGTTGGACCAAGTAAAGGGATTACCCTACAAGTTCACATCTATGAGATCATAGGTGTTAATGAAATCCAAAAGATCCTACATACTCTAACAGAATTCATTGATCCCCTTGAGATTTTTTGAAGTGTAAAGTGGGGTGTTAAGTTCGTCCATAAACATAACACTTTTGTCCTTCAAATTTCCCACCTCTCTACCAACTCATTCCCATACTTCACTTCTTCCTAACCTAGTATTCAAAACATAAGATGTTTACTAGATTCTACACCATTCTGTCAATGCTGGTCTCAGTAATCATGTAGTTTGTTTTTTTATGGACTTCCTTGCCCCTCAAGACATTGGGATTCCATATTATTTCTAGGTCCCCTAAAGCCCCTTCCACTTTAGAATGAAAGAAAGCAGCCCTAGGCCATAATTTATTAGCTAACTAAGTAAAATTTTGGTCACTCATCTTAGTTTCCTGAATGAGGATACAATCAATCCCTTTAGAAATGATACATTTCCTAAGAGGATATTGTTTCTAGGCATTGTTCAAATTCTATTATATTGCATGAGATGAATTTCATTTCTTACCTTTCTTAATTGTCTCTAGTGCAAGTTGTCTTCCACTGGTCACCTCCCTTTCTACTTGCTTCATTCAAGTCATTATGTTGTTGGGACAACACACAGTATTAGCTACCCCCACATATGGCTTCTTACCACCCTTGGTTTTCCTTTTTGGGAATTCCCACTCACCCATAATTCTTTTTTTTTTTTTTTGGGGGGGGGGGCGGGGGGAGAGAGGGGTGGGGGGTGAGGCTAAGAGATCCATCCTTCCCTTAGCCTCCTCAATGCTTCTCATGAATTTAGTCATCACTTCCTCAGGAGACACCAATTTGAGTCTTTTTGGGGTAAAAATCCCCTAGTGGCCCAAATATCAGGTTCACCATTATTAGGATCACCTCCCACCATCATTTTTGGTAGGGAGTTCTTGGTAGGAGTCACCAACACTGTGGTATGTTTTGTAGCCAAGGAACTCTTGGTCACCAAAGGCTTTCTAGTAGGGCTCACATGACCCCCAGTAGAAGAATTCCCTTCAAAGACCTCCTTCTTGTGATCACCAACCACCTCCTTGTGTTTACCACCAGGGGTTCCAATTTTGCCTTCCTCTAGAGCATGGGCAATAGTACCCTTGCCCACCACTGGAGAATTTAGTAGATCATCTATCTCCTTCCTAAATAGGTATCCCTCCATATCTATCTCTTTCTTGGCTTCCACACTTGTCCCCTTAGTCATCTTGTCAAATTTCTCAACCTTACCTTGCACATTTTTTTTCCACTAGAGACTTTTCACCTAGGTTGTCCTTCTTACTTACGGCTTCTTACTTAAAAATATAAATTTGATAGATTTTAAATGTAATTATAAATCTAATTAAAACTAGTTGAAATTGAAATCCAAATCAAAGTAGAACATCACAATTCATTTTGAAAGTAAATCTACATCTAAATCTAAATAGACAACTAAATCTAAATAAAAAATAAAAAATTAAAAATTAAAAATCTCAATTGCAAAAAACTTATTCAAAAACTCCAATCTACTCCTCCAAAACTCTCCTTCTCTTCCTCTTTAGAAAAACTTATCAAAAGCTCCTCATATCTCCCAATGAATATCTATTGACATTCCATAAAGTTTTTTTAAATTCTCCCAATCTCCACAAAAAAGTAAACATGAATGTCCATGCAAAAATATATTTAACAAAGAAAAAATGTTTCATATTCGAAGTATAATTATTATTTTATTTCAACCCCTATATTTTTTGACCCTATTCTTTTGCCCATATTTTTTTAGCCCCATTTTTTTGGACCTATTATTTTGGCCAGCTATTTTTTGAAATTTTTTTTTATTCTATGATTTTAAAAATTTTTGTTGAATTAAATTATTTGTAGCTACTTACATTTCTTTTATATTGATGGAGAATTTTTTTTAGCATATTCATGTGCTTAGATTTGGATTTGTGGTGTTATTCTATAGAATGCCTCTAAGCATAATTATACTAATGCAAGTTCTATTGTAATGATTAAAAATTGTATTCAATAAATTTCTATCATAAAGGACATCAATGTAGAGGTATATTTTTCCATTAAATTAGTGGAATAAGGGTTACACTTAGAATAAATATGTTGCTTATAATTACAATATGAATTTTGTACTAAAAGATATATATCTAAGATGTCCTTTTTAATTAACATATTTATTAGACACATATTTTAAAGATGTCTTTTGTAAATACATGATATTTTTGTCTTGTTATCTTCTTTATGAACATAGAACAATTAGGAAACACAACTCCCCATATAATTAATTAGAAAGAGCAAAAGTCTAAAATATAAGACAAGAATGATATATATATATATATATATATATATATATATATATATATATATATATATATATATATATATATATATATATATATATATATATATATATATATATATATATATATATATATATATATATATATATATATATATATATATATATATAAAATCTCTATGATAGTGTAAATATATGACATATTATTTAATGATTAGGATTATATTGAGAATTTTGTTTGTATACTGATCATGAAAGACTTTTTATATCATTGAGGAAAATCCATCCACTTTTGCAGATGTATCATACATGTACTTTGCAACATCTTTCATCTGCATCATTTTAATATCCTCAACATAATCAATTGACAATGTTAAGTTTTCCACAACTTTAATTATAACTTTGTACAACTCTTTAATTGTTAATTGGTGCTTGCCAAACTCAATCTCAAAGAAATCATTTGAGGTCATCGAAATAGTTGAGATAACTTATCAACAATATTTGATTCTCAATTTGAGGCATCCATAGCTCAAATAATAACATGCAAACTTATAAACAAACATCAATGTGTAAAAATAATTAGAATAAAAAAGTATTGGTAATTAGCATTTTTTTTGAAATGAATAATGTTTAAAATAAGATAAATAATAAGTAAATTTAGAATATAATATTTGAAATATGGTAGAATTGTATTACACTTATCAAACATTATAAACATAAATATTTTACACCACCCTACTCCCACACACACATAAGTATTAGTAATTACCATAATTTTTTTTAAATCGATAATGTCCAAAATAAAATAAATAAGAAATTTTATTATATATATATATATATATATATATATATATATATTACAAACATAAATATTATATCTATATACATATATAATAGTTATGTGTGTAATATATATACTTACATACATATAAATATGTGTGTTTTTGTGTGTGCATAGATATATAATATTTATGTTTGTAATATATATATATATATATATATATATATATATAGAGAGAGAGAGAGAGAGAGAGAGAAATACTTACTAAAACACATACCTAATCTAATTAAATAATGCCAAAATATTATCTAATCACTAATTATAAAATTAATGAATTTTATTGACATGGCGGTATTGTCATCTGCATTAATGATAAGATTAAATATGAAACATAAAAACTAAAACTATTTTGAAATATGGAATCTAAAACTTTAATATGAAACACATAAATCTGAAACAAATTTAATACATGCACTTAAAAAATATGCAAATAAAATTATTAAGAAAATTATAAATCAGATAGATTTTGAATGCAATTCTAAATCTAAATGAAATTAGTTAAAATTGAAATCTAATTAAAAGTAGAACATCACAATTAGTTTTGAAACTAAATCTACATATAAATATAAATATACAACTAAATCTAAATTTGAATGAGCAACTCAATTTAAATGAAAAACTAAATTAAAAGTTTAAAGTAAAAAATACAAATCTCATTGGCAAACAACATTTTTGAAAACTTCAATCTACTCTTCAAAAACTCTAGTATACTCCTCCAAAACTCTCTCTCTTCCTTTCCACACAAATACAATTTAATAAAAATGAAACAAGGAGCCTCTATTTGATAACTTGTGAGAGGCACCTCATATCTCCCAATGTATGTCTCTTGACATTACACAAAGTTGTTTGAAATTCTCTCACTTTTCACAAAAAAAAGCATAAATGTTCAAGCAAAAATATATTTAATGAAAAAAAAAATATCATATTCAAGAAAATAAAATAAATATTTTGGCCCTTATTTTTCTTGCCCCTATTATTTTGGCATTAAGAATATTGTTTTTATAATTTTATAAATTTATATTGAATTAAATTATTTGTAACTTCTTATATATCTTTTTTATTAACGAAGAATTTTATTTTGCATATTCTCGTACTTGAATTTGGATTTGTGCTACCATTGTATAGAATGTTTTTTGGTGTAATTAAAAATCTTCTTATAAGATTAAAAAATGTAGCATATATATATATATATAAATAAAATTTTTATTTTAATATCTTAAATTAATAAATAATAATAAATAAGTATTTTTAATAAATCTAATAAAATTAATTATATTTTTTATAAAATAAAAATAAGCACACAATTATTATTTTCAAAAGCATTTGATCTTCTAAAAATATGCAACCATAATATACTTCATTCTCTATCTTTAATGTATATATTTTAATAAAGATTTTCAACCAATAACTTACTTTAAATATGAGGCAAATATACATTTTATTTGATGAATCTTTACGAGGATTTCTATTGAAGTTTTCAAATAACTATTTTTCAAACACCAGCCGATAATAATATTTTTTGTAAAAAAATTAATGTTAAATTTTTACAGTTTACTCAAATATAAACTCTTTTAATCAGTTTTCAGTAGCACAATTTTACTATTTGGTTCTCATAGAGTTTCTAAAACAATACATGAATCACATTATATTTTCAAATGTAAACTAAAATTGGTTTTGTGATATCATCCTATAAATTTCAAAAAATAAATTGCAACAATGTAGCAGACACGAGATAGGTAAATTTTCCAAAATAAATTTTATAAAAAACTCTCAAACATACCTCAATCTAATAGGTGGAATTTTGGAAAATTGGGTGAACATGTGCAATCTACATATTCCTAATCCTTCAAAAATGATTTAACTATAATTCTCAAATTCCTCTTCCGAAACTTGTGTGTGTGCTCGAAAGACCAAAGAATACCTCTAATAAAAAGCCATAACCCTAATTATGATTTATAACCTCTAATATAATAAAAGCCATTAAATTTATTAAACAATAAATATTTTAATTGTTTAATGCTTGCATGCATACTTAAAGTCCTTTTTTAATTAAAATATTATTTTTCTTTTCTTTTCCCCATTCAATAATTTAAGAAATTTTAAAAGTACAATTTATTATTTTAATTGATTATTTTTAAAGGTCATTATTTCAATGTAACTCTAATTTAATCACTATTAATTAAATAATTATAACAAATCAATAATAAATATTTTATTTTTTTAAAATCCAATTTTTTAAATTAAACTTATAAATTAAAGAACATATTGAATTAATTTTCACTTAACTAAATATTATCATATTTTAATGTTTTAATTCTAATCAAATAGTATTTAATAATTTTAATATTATAAGATTAATCTAAAAGCCATAATTAAATTATTTACTAAGTGAATCACATAGACACACACACACACCGTACACATGCTTATATGGGGTAAATATAGTAGTAAATTCCAAATATAAATAACATCATACTCTAACATTAACATCTCATCATCACAATGAAGGGGAAGAGGAAGAAGATGAAGATGAGAAGGAGGAGAAATGCACTTATAAAAAGTATAGGAAAAGGAAAGAGAGAGAAAGTAAGAAGGAGGGGTTCATAGAAGAAAGAAGAGGTAGATGACATGAAAGACAAAAAAGAAGAGAAAAATAATGATAATAAGGAAAATGAAGAGATAAAGGACATGGAAGATGAAAATAAAGAGGTAGAAGAAGAAGAGGATAGGAAGAAGCAAAAGGAGATATAGAGAGAGAGTAAGAGGTTAAGGTTAGAGGAAGAGAGTAGTGGGAAAGAAAGAGAGAGGAAGAGGTTGAGGTTTCAAAGGTCCTCCACATTAATATTTGTATATACTATCTAAATCAAGGATGAATAACACATTCTAATATAAACAATTTTAATGATATAAATACTCTCTTGTTATTAAGTTTTAGCTCATACATTCTAATTTTATATCAATATGAACAAATCATATAGATTATTATAATTTATATTATATTATTATTTAATCAATTCATATATATATGTATAAATAATTATATTATATAGAATATTAAATATTAATTATATATAATCTTATAATAGAAAATATTAATTCATACAACAATGTTTTCATTTAATTTACTTTAAACAAAAGTGTGCATATATACTTAAAATAGTAAAGATCTTTAAAAATGTATTCTAATAAAATATTGTTAATATGTAGAATAGATCAATGTTTTAGATATAACTAATGTAGATATTATGAATACATCAAAAAAATAATTACAAATTTTATTTATTTAATTATTCATTTTTTATTTTTTATTTTTAAGATTTTTATTTTACTATTATAGTCACCAATTTTTTTCCAAAGCCTAATAATCAAGAAGAGGAAGAGGAATAGGAGGAATATAAAGATGACAAGAAGGAGAAATGCACTTAGAAATAGTATAAGAAAATGAATGAGAGGGAAAGTAAGAAGGATGGGAAGAGAACAAATAAGAATTAGAGGAAATGAAAGACAAAAAAGAAGTGAAAAATAATGATAATAAGGAAAATGAGTAAACAAAGGACATGGAAGAGGAAAGGAAAGAGGTAGAAGAAGAAGAGGACAAGAAAGAAGAAAAACAAGATGGAAACTTCTTGTTGAGTGCTCTACTAGATCAGATGTGGGTTAATCAAGAATCATGTGTAGAGTTTTGTCAAATAGTGGTGAATTACTTGGTTGGGCATTCTCAAGAGTTTGTAGGTTTCTTTAGTAAAGATGATGTTAGGAATTTTGAAAAGGTATATATAAAATTATCACAAGATGTAGCATGGGGTGGTCATATAGAGCTTTAAGCAGCTTCAAAGGTCTTACAAATTAATATTTGTATATACTATCTCGATCAAGGATGAATAACACCTTCTGATATAAATAATTTTAATGATATAGATGCTCTCTTGTTGTTATATCATAATGGGAACCACTAAAAAAGCCTACATAAAGGATTGTGACTATTTTGAGGCTAAAGAGAGAGAATCTTAAAAGAGAAAAAGATATATAGAGACTTCAAAGGAGCTTGATGATGATTTGTTAAAGTGACAAACTTTTTCTAATTAAATCTATTCAACAATAGATACGATATTATAATTGCTACTATGTAGAATGGGGTGCTCATATAGAGCTTCAAGTGGCTTCAAATGTCTTCCACATTAATATTTGTATATACTATCTCAATCAAGGATGAATAATAACACCTGATGTAAACAATTTTAATGATATAAATACTCTTTTGTTATTAAGTTTTAACTCATACATTCTAATTTTATATCAATATGAACAAATCATATATATTATTATAATATATGTTATATTATTATTTAATCAATTAATATATTAAATGAAACATATATATAATTATATTATATAGAATATAAAATATTAATTCATTCAACAATATTTTCATTCAATTTACTTTAAACAAAATTAAAATAATATTAATACTAAATATGTTAACTACCTAGTCACTATAGTGATGGTTAGATAACATGAAAGTACTTTTCTATCTGCATATCAATAAGCACAAATGATATAGATGCTTTAATATGTGCATATGCCTTAGCACTCTTTAGATTCCTCTGTTTCATCCTTCAAACAGCTCCACCATCCCTTGGAAAATCTAGCTAGTATCTCCCATCATTTGGGTCACTTCCTTGAGGAAGATTTGAGTCTTTGGAGTACAAGAGTGCTCCATTGTGAAAAAAATAGTTGAATAACACAACCTTTAAAATTTGGTTGCAATAAAGTCAAATTTCACAATCTTTTCTATTTCTTGTACTCCATTGTGGAAAAACCAATTGAATAACACAACCTTTTCCAGTTCTTGTACTCCATTGTGGAAAAACAAGTTGAATAACATAATCTTTTCACAATCTACTGAAATGAAGTTGAATTTCACAATCTTTGAGAGGGATAGGTTCAGAAAAGTGAATGGAAGCACTAAAAACTAGTCAAATAAAGAACTAAGAAATCATCTCACAATTTTCTATGCAAAGTATAGAGATGTTACTTGAAACTTAATTAGTACTAAGTTGTAAAGGGAAGGAATTATTCAGGACAAAAAAAAGATATTAATGTAGATTCTATTAGATCTAAACTTAGACTTAGGAGTTAGCTTAGATTTCATTTCTTTAAAATAGGATTAGCTCCTATAGCTTTGTAATGGGAATTGTTCCTAATTGAGCTAAAGCCAAATATTTGTCTAGGATAAATTCAAGAAGAGGAAGATCAAGAGAGGAGGAATAAGCATGAGAAAGGGAAATGCAGTTGAAAAGAATGAGGAAGAGGTAGAGGAAGACATGGAAGAAACCAAAGAAGAGACAGATGATGAGGAGAAGGAAAATGTGGATTAAAAGAAAGAGGGAGAAGGAAAGGAGGAAGAGAAAGACAAGGAAGGAGCCGTAGGGAGCTAATTTCACAATTGTGAACATCAAAAGGGATGACAACTATTTGTTCAGATTCCTGGCAAAGCAGATGTGGAGTAATGAAGAATTGTATGTTGCGTTTCGTCACATAGTGGTGGAATACATGGTAGGAAATTCTCAAGAATTTGAAGGATTCTAGACTAAAAAATACGTTGGGGGTTTCGAATCGTACTATGAAAAATGTCCTAAGATGGAAAATGGGGTGGGCATTTGGAGGTTCAAGCAGCTTCCAAAGCCTTCCAAATTAAGATCCATATCCACCAGCTTGGTCAATGATGAGGATTAGGGCCTTCTTACATAAACAATTTTAATGGTACAAAGGCTCTCAACTTGTCATATCATTGGGGAAACCACTATGAAAACATGCACTAGAAGGAAGAAACTTGAAGAATTTAGGGGAGCTCATATGGATCTAGAGCAATGTGGTTCTTTTATCCATGGACATGGACTATTTTGGGCCTAGTTAGAATTGTTAAACTTTTTGTAGACAAGTAGACATCCATAGAGATAGTTAGGGAAAGGAAGATTTCAGGTGTGTTTCTTGATATCCTATATATCATTT
Source organism: Cupressus sempervirens (assembly GCA_028749045.1). Lineage (NCBI taxonomy): Eukaryota > Viridiplantae > Streptophyta > Pinopsida > Cupressales > Cupressaceae > Cupressus > Cupressus sempervirens. Next base: position 894,934,785 of record CM053786.1, on the reverse strand, counting down.
TGACCATCACATGTATAAGAAATTTTCTACTTCTTCTTCAATTATCATACTTCTTTGTCAAATTTTGTCACAAACTTGTTTTAACTACTTCATTGGACTTGAATGAAAGCTTTTACTAGATATTTTGCTACAATTATTATTTTTTTGTCAAATGAATGTATTATCTTCATTCAAACAGTCATTAAATATATAAACTACCTAGTCGCTATAGTGATGGTTAGATAATATGAAAGTACTTTTCTATCTACATATCAATAAGCACAAATGATATAGATGCTTTAATGTGTGCATACACCTAAACACTCTTTAGAATCCTATGTTTCATTCTTCAGGTAGCTCCACCATCCCTTGGAAAATCTAGCCAGTATCTCCCATCATTTGGGTCACCTCCTTGGGGAAGATTTGAGTCTTTAGAGTAGAAGAGTGCTCCACTGTAGAAAAAATAGTTGAATAAAACAATGTTTGAAATTAAGCTGCAATAAAGTTAAATTTCACAATCTTTTCCAATTCTTGTACTCCATTGTGGAAAAACAAGTTGAATAACACAACATTTTCCAATTCTTGTACTCCATTATGGAAAAAACAAGTTGAGTAACACAATCTTTTCACAATCTACTAAAATAAAGTTGAATTTCATAATCTTTGAGAGGGATAGATTCAGAAAAGTGAATGGAAACACTAAAAATTAGTCAAATAAAGAACTAAGTAATCATCTCACAATTTGCTATGTAGAGTATAAAGATGTTACTTGAAACTTAATCAGTACTAAGCTGCAAAGGGAAGGAACTATTCAAAAAGATTAGTTTTTAAAAAAAGAAGAAGATATTAATGTAGATTCTAGTAGATCTAAACTTAGACTTAGGAGTTAGCCTAGATTTCATTTCTTTAAAATAGGATTAGCTCCTAGTAGCAAGTGAAAAGACATATCCTCATTCTTTAGATGATCAAGAAAAGTATATTAATGTAGATTCTATTGGATCTGAACTATAACTTGGTTTGGGTGAAAGCCTACTATATAGTCATTGATGATAGAACTATTTGGCTTCTTAATGAAGTCCATTATCATTTTTTATTTTTTTATTTTGTTGTTTCACATTGTCATACTAAAAGTAGTTACAACTTCAAACACACTATAGCCCTTTTTTTAAAATTAACAAATTAGAATTTTCAAAATAAACAAAATAATTAATGTAGAATACAAAACAATAGTAATATAGATTGAAACAAATTGTTTTGATAAAATAAAATTGTTTCAAAAAATTTCTTTTTAAATCTAAAATTGAAATGATTATCTCTATCAGTAGTGGCAAAGCTCTCTAAAAGACTTAGATAAACATATGGCATCATTAGTTGCTATATCATTAGAGCTAATGAAATATAAATGACCTCTAGGAGGTTTCCTATTCATGGTTAAAGCCTGTGTTAAAGACAAAATTTGGTAGTAAGGTCATTACGAGATTAGGAGGTTATGTATTTGGAATGAGTGATAGTAAAGGGGATAGAGAAAATTTTGATGCCTACTAGGTAGCAATTGTAGTAAAAAACTTGCTATGTATTATGTAAAGATGAAGAGGAAGTGCTGAGAGTACTACAAGGCTGGGGAAATAATAGATCACCATGATCTGCCACCATTGTTGACTCTGCCCAAGAAATGATTGATTCAAACACCCAAGAAATATAAGAAACAAGGCTCTTGTCCAAAGTAGTTGCTCCATTGAAGCGTTGCACATTATTGTATTGCTCTTTGTTCACATTGTTCATCTACCTCTATTTATCTTCTCCTCCACCTCCTCACACAACACTACACCTAGCAATGTCAAATGTCCAATCATATTTAACATTCATTAGTGACCACTGACAAGAATGTAAAAATGATAAGTCGGTCATATGATGGTATAGCTAAGATAGCTCTTCTAACGTATGTACAACAAAACATAAAGATTGGCATTACATAATTTGTCTTATCTACCACTGATGATTTCAGCCATCATACCTAGTTGATGACAATAGGAAAGGAGAACAACTTCATTCTTGAATCTTTAGTCCAAAATTTTCAACCCAAAATGACCTTAGAGCTTAGAAAATTGTGTTGAGTGTGAAATTAAAAACTTTTAGACTAGCAGACTATTGAGAATTTAATTGCATTAGTGAAATGATTCTAGTGCATGTGTTGGTGGGTGAAATCTACAATTACATCTGTAGAACCTTGTGGAGAATTCTAGAACTTAAGAAGTTTCTAGAGATTTTTTTTTCTAATTTTTTTACTCCAAAAATTAAATTTATCCCCTGCAAAATTGTTGTTGGCTAATCAAAAAATTTGATTTACTAATTAAAAATTAATTTTTAAAAATGTGATTTTTGAAGTTTAGAAAGTTCATAGTTTTTCTTAATGAAGTTAATTACAAAGTGCAATTGGAACATTAGTTCCTCATCTATATATAGGTAGGGACTAAAAAGGAAAAAAGATGGTTTAATGTAATGTAGGCTAATGGATTTCAATATTTAGAGATACGTATATATATATTTTTGCAAAGGATAATGTAATTGAATTCATTTAGATATTTAGTCATTAAAATGGAAAGATAGTTTATTAAATGCATTATCAGGTTTAGACCATATTATTTGGGCTTTAGTAAATTATTATCTTACTTTGATTATGGAATTTAGTGGCTATAAGTAATTAATTATATTACTTGTGAAGAGATTGCTTTTAATCATGTGCTAGCTTTAAAGTAGGTAATTGGGTCATTGATTTTATATTACAATTTGAGCAAGAGGATTTTATACTAGTGTTGCAATCTATTAAATAAGAGACTTTATGTGAGGCATTTTATTTATGATTATGTTTTGTTAAATAATTTAAAGTCATTCTCTAAAATCTATCTTTAGGAAGAATCTTTTTAAATTTAATGTCATGGTAATATAATGTTTTAAGAAAGCTTATTAATTGATGATAACTATAGCTAATTTTTAAAAGTTTTTGAGATCATATCTTAGGTTATCTAAAACAATTAACATTATAGATTTAATAGATAAGGATAGCTAGGTATCTTTATTTTAACTTGGCCATGGTGGCATTATAATAATGACTTAATTTGACATAATTTTATAAATGTTTATATATCAAGCCTTGTAGCATTACGAACGGTTCCTTAGTAAAAAGTAACTATTGCAAGTGATTGGTTAAAATTATTTGTAATAAAAATTAATTTAAAAAAAAGATTATCCTGATTAGTTGTAATGTTATAATTGGAAGATAAAGCTTTGAGATACTTACTTTAGGAAAATGTAAAGGACTATTATCTTAAACTAGTAACTAGTAATGGGATGGTTAATCTATGTCAAAGATTAGAGACCTCTAAATATTTTAAAGAAGTAATGTAGCTTGGATATGTAACTGAGTTAATCAATATTTTCTTGCCAATAAAAATATTAAGGGAAGATGATTTAATTAGGTGTCTTAAAAAAAAAAATACATAAGAACTTGATATGATTGAACAAAAAGTGTTCACATAACATAATTGCATATAAAGACTATAGTAGTTCATCATCATAGGATACATAATTTGGAATTTCGAAGGATATTGTTTAGAATATGTTAAAAAATATATTTTATTCTATTTTATTGTTAAGTACTATTGATGTTCTTTTCTAGGTATGAGAATAATAGGACAAATAGAGAGAATAAAACATAATACATTATTTTAATGGATACGATTACTTTCAACACTCTTTAGATTCCTTTGTTTCATCCTTCAGGTAGCTCCACCATCCCTTGGAAAATCTAGCTAGTATCTCCCATCATTTGGGTCACCTCCTTGGGAATATTTAATTCTTTGGAGTACAAGAGTGCTCCATTGTGGAAAAAAAGTTGAATAACACAATCTTTGAAATTCCATTGCAATAAAGTTGAATTTCACAATCTTTTCTAGTTCTTGTACTCCATTGTGGAAAAACTAGTTGAATAACACAACCTATTAAAACAACTGTCATATAGAGCTTTAGACAGCTTCAAATGTCTTCCACATTAATATTTGTATATACTATATCAATCAAGGATGAATAATAACACCTGATGTAAACAATTTTAATAATATAAATACTCTTTTGTTATTAAGTTTTAACTCATACATTCTAATTTTATATCAATAAAAAATAATCATATATATTATATTATTATTTAATCAATTCATATATTAAATGAAATATATATATATAATTATATTATATAGAATATAAAATATTAATTTTATATAATTGTATAATAGAAAATATTAATTCATTCAACAATATTTTCATTTAATTTACTTTAAACAAAAGTTTGCATATATACTTAAAATAGTAAAGATTTTTAAAAATGTATTTTAAAAAAATATTGTTAATATGTAGAATAGATAAATGCTTTATTAATAGAATGTTTTAGATATAACTAATATAGATATTATGAATACATAGAAAAATTTATTACAAATTTTATTTATTTAGTTATTCATTTATTATTATTTTTTTAAAAGATTTTTTATTTTACTATTATAATTACCAATTTTTTATAAAGTCTAATAATAAATAAGAGGAAGAGGAATAGGAGGAAGATGAAGATGATGAGGAGAAATGCACTTAGAAAAAGTATAAGAAAATGAATGAGAGGGAAAGTAGGAAGGATGGGAAGAGAAAAAAGAAGAGGTAGAGGAAATGAAAGATAAAAAAGAAGTGAAAAATAATGATAATAAGGAAAATGAAGAAGCAGAGGACATGGAAGAGGAAAGTAAAGAGGTTAAAGAAGAAGAAGAGGGCAACGAAGAAGAATAAAGCAGTGAGACCTTCTTGTTGAGGGCTTTGCCAGATCAGATGTGGGTTAATCAAGAATCACATGTAGAGCAATAGTGGTGAATTACTTGGTTCGACATCCTCAAGAGTTTGTAGGTTCCTTTAGTAAAGATAACACTATGAATTTTGAAAAGTTATATATAAAAATATCACAAGATGTAGCATGGATTGGTCATATAGAGCTTCAAGTAGCTTCAAATGTCTTCTACATTAATATTTGTATATATTATCACAATCAAGGATGAATAACAGCTTCTGATATAAACAATTTTAATGATATATATACTCTCTTGTTATTATGTTTTAACTCATACATTCTAATTTTATATGAACAAATCATATAGATTATTAGAATATATATTATATTATTTTTTAATCAATTCATACATATTAAATAAAAAAGATATAATTCTATTAAATAGAATATAAAATATTAGTTTTATATAACCTATAATAGAAAATATTAATTCATATGACAATGTTTTCATTTAATTTACTTTAAACAAAAGGGTGCAAATATACTTAAAATAGTAAAGATTTTTAAAAATGTATTTTAATAAAATATTGTTAATATGTAAAATAGATCAATGCTTTATTAATAGAATGTTTTAGATATCAATGATATAGATATTATGAATACATGGAAAATTTTATTACGAATTTTATTTATTTAATTATTCATTTTATTTTTATTTTTTGAAGATTTTTATTTTACTATTATAATTTTCAAAAAAAAATTCCAAAGCCTAATAATCAAGAAGAGGAAGAGGAATAGGAGGAAGATGAAGATGACAAAGATGAGAAATGTGCTTAGAAAAAATATAAGAAAATAAATGAGAGGGAAAGTAAGAAGAATGTGAAGAGAACAAAGAAGAGGCAGAGGAAATGAAAGACAAAAAAGAAGTGAAAAATAATGATAATAAGGAAAATGAAGAAGCAGAGGAAATGGAAGAGGAAAGGAAAGAGGTAGAAGAAGAAAAGGACAAGGAATAAGAAAAAAAAGATGGAAACTTCTTGTTAAGGGCTCTAGCAGATCAGATGCAGGCTAACCAAGAATCACATGTAGAGGTTTGCCAAATGATGGTGAATTACTCCGTTGGGCATCCTTAGGAGTTTGTAGGTTCCATTAGTAAAGATGATGCTATGAATTTTGAAAAATTATATATAAAAATATCACAAGATGTAGCATGGAGTGGCCATATAGAGCTTCAAGTAGCTTCAAAGGTCTTCCATATTAATATTTGTATATACTATCTCGATCAAGGATGAATAACACATTCTGATATAAACAATTTTAATGATATAAATGCTCTCTTGTTGGCATATCATAATGGCAACCACTAAAAAAGCCTACACAAAATAAAAGATTGTGACTATTTTGAGGCTAAAGAGAAAGAAGCTTAAAAGAGAAAAAAAAATATAAAGACTTTAAAGGAGCTTGATGATGATTTGTTAAGAAAATGAATGAGAGGGAAAGTTGAGGAAAAGTTAGAGTAAAAATAAAAGAATAAGGATAGGTGTAGGAAGAAGTTAAAGTTGGGTTGAGGTGGAAGATAAAGAAGATGAAGACCCTTCAAAAATAAGTTCTGTGGGATAAGATAAGAATCGTGAGTAAAAAAGTAAGGATAAGGTGGATGGATTTAGTGTCCAATTAGTTGAATTGGGGTTTAAAAGTGTGTGTATCAAAGTGTACGATATTACAATTGCTACTATGTAAGAAAAAATGGGAGACTAAAGACCAATAATAGTTAGCTATAAAGTTAATTTGACATGAATTGATATATGTCATGACATCATATTTCATACTTGTACATAGGTTCTATAGATAGTCTAATAGATTAATATTGCATAATTTGTACATATGTCAGTGTGTTGTGTGTTGTTTTGATAAAGTAATTAGAATCTAACACATTTATTTCCTTTTTTGTACATAAGTAAGTGTTTGTACATTTTTATTTATTAAAGTAAATAAATAAAAGTGTAATATTATAGTTATATACTATATTATTTTAATATAATCTTTATTTTAATATATTATTTTTTGTATATTATATATGAAATTAAAGTTAAATTATTTGTATTATTATATTTCTACAAATTTTAATATATTTTGATTTAATTTATTAAATATAATAATCATTATATTCAATTTATTTAAATTTCTAATTTATCTTTATATTATTAAAGTTTAATGTTATTAAGTTTTAACTCATACATTCTAATTTTATATCAATATGAATAAATCATATAGATTATCATAATATTTGTTAAATTATTTAATCAGTTCATATATATATTAAATGAAAAAATATATAATTCTATTATATAGAATATAAAATGTTAATTTTATATAATCTTATAATAGACAATTTTAATTCATACAACAATGTTTTCATTTAATTCACTTTAAACAAAAGTGTGCATATATACTTAAAAATGTATCATAATAAAATATTTTTAATATGTAGAATAGATCAATGTTTTATTAATAGAATATTTAGCTATAACTAATATAGATATTATGAATGCATGGAAAAAATTATTACTAATTTTATTTATTTAATTATTCATTTATTTTTATTTTTCAAGAGATTTTCTTTTACTATTATAATTATCAATTTTTTTCCGAATTGTAATAATCAAGAATAAGAAGAGAAAGAGGAAGAAGATGAAGATGAGAATGAAAATAAATGCACTTAGAAAAGTTATAAGAAAATGAAGGAGAGGGAAGTAAGTAGGATGGGAAGAGAACAAAGAAGAGGTAGAGGAAATGAAAGACAAAAAAAGAAGAGGAAAATAATGATTATAAGGAAAATGAAGAGGAAAAGGACATGGAAGAGGAAAGGAAAAAGGTAGAAGAAGAAGAGGACAAAGAAGAATAAAAAAGAGATGGAAACTTCTTTTTGAGGACTCTTAATATATATAAAGACTTCAAGGAGATTAATAATAATTTGTTATAGTGACCAACTTTTTCTAATTAGATCTATTTGACAATAGATACGATATTACAATAGCTACTATGTAAGAATGAAGGAGAGACTAAAAACCAATAATAATTATGTACAAAGTTAATTTGACATGGCTTGATGTATATCATGACATCATATTTCATGCTCATACAGATTCTACAGATAGTGTTGTGTGTTGTTTTAATAAAGTAATTAGAGTCCAACACATTTATTTCCCCTTTTGTACATAAGTAAGTGTCTTTACTCTTTTTTAATTAAAATAAATAAATAAACAAAAGTGTAATATTATTGTTCTTATTACTTAATAAGTTTTTTACTATATTATTTTAATATAATTTTTATTTTAATATATTATATATTAAATCAAAGTTGAATTTAATATATGATTATGTTTCTATCAAGTTTAATAAATTTTGATTTAATTATTACATATAATAATCATTATATTGAATTTCTTTATATTTCTAATTTATTTTCATATTATTAAAGTTTAATATTATTAAGTTTTAACTCATACATTCTTATTTTATATGAAAATGAAGAAATCGTATAGATTAATATAATATATAGATTTGTATTCTGTTACTTTTGATTTTTAATTTGAGTTTTAATTTAGATTTAATTGTTTATTCATATTTAAAGTTACTTGTTTATTTAGATCTAGATATAGATTTAGTTTCAAAATTAATTGTGATGTGCTACTATGATTTAAATTTAAATTTCAATTAGTTTCCTTTAGATTTAGAATTGTATCAGAAATCTATTTGATTTATATTTTTAATAATACTTTTCATTTGCATATTTTTAATATGAAAGTTTCAAAGTAGCTTTGGATTTGTATGTTTCATATTAGTTTTAGGTTTTCAATTGATATTTGTATTTTTTTCTTGTCTATTTAGTTAGTTTTGCATTTAGATGTAATTGTTCATTCAAGTTTAGATTTAGTTGTGTATTTAGATTTAAATGTAGATTTTGTTTCAAAATTAATTGTGATGTTCTACTTTGATTTTGATTTTGATTTTTAATTATTTTCATTTACATTTAGAATTGCATTCAAAATCTATGTGATTTATATATTTTTATAATTTATTTTTTATTATCATATTTTTAATGTGCATGTTTCAAATTAGTTTTAGATTTGCATTTTCATATTAATTTTAATTTTTCAAATGAGATTTGTATTTTTTACTTTTGAATTTTATTTTAGTTTTTCATTTAGTTAGATTTAGTTATGCATTTAAATTTAGATGTATATTTAATTACAAAATTAATTTTGATGTTCAACTTTGATTTAAATTTTAATTTCAGTTAGTTTCATTTGGATTTAGAATTTCATTCAAAATCTATCTAATATATTTTTTTGATAATACTTTTCATTTGCATGTTTAAAATTTAATCTTATCATTAATGTTGATGGAATATTGCCATATTAATAAAGTTTCTATTTTTTTAAAGCAATAATTTATTTAAAATAAACTAACCATATATTTAGTTTACATTTTGGCATTATTTAATTAGATTAACTATGTATTTTATTAAGTATGTATGTATATACATATACAAATATATACATACATACATACATATATATATATATATATGTATATATATATGTATATGTATATATATATATATATATATATACATATATGTATATGTATATGTATATGTATATGTATGTATGTATATGTATATGTATATATATATATATATATATATATATATATATATATATATATATATATATATATATATGTATGTATGTATGTATGTATGTATGTATGTATGTATGTATGTATGTATGTATACACACACACACACACACACACACACACACACACACATACATACATACATATATGTACGTTTGCATTTGTGTTTGTAATGTTTGACAAGTGGAAGACAATTTTGTCATTTTTCTTGATGAATAGTACTTTCTCTATTAATTTGACAATCTAAATATTTCATTTAAAATATTCATGCTTATTACTAATACTTTTTTATTCTAATTATTTCGACATGTTGATGTTTGATTATAAGTTTGCAGATTACTACACCAGCTATGGATACCTCAAACAAAGAATCAAATATTATTGATACTATCTTGACTACTTCTATGGCCTCAAATGATTTTGTTGAGACTAAGTTTGACAATCATCTATGACCAATTAAAGAGTTGTATAGAGTTATAATTAAAGTTGTGAAGAACCTAATATTGTCATTTGACTATGTTGAAGAAATTGAAATAATGCAGATGGAAGATGGTGTGAAGTACATGTATGACACATCTCCAAAAGTGGATGAATTTTTCTCAATGATGAAAGAAGTATTTCATGATCACTATGAAAATAAAGATTGCAATACAATCCTAATCATTAAATAATATGTCATATAGACCATTATGGAGAAATGTTTTGTATATATTTCATTCTTCTCTTTATTTGAAAACTTTTTCTTCTTTTAATTAGTTGTATGGTAAATGTTTTGCCATTATTCTATATAACTTTCATTAAAAAGAGAACAAGAGAAATATAATTTGTATTTACAACAGATGTCTTCAAAAGACTTGTCTCATAAATATGTTAATTAAAGAGGATATCTCAGATATATATGTTATGGAAAATGTAGTATAAACCTCATATTCTAAATATAAGAAATATTTTTATTCTAAGGGTAACCCAAATTCCACTAATTTAATAGAAAATTAAAACTATACATTCATGCCCTTCATGATAGACATATTTATTGAATACAACTATTAATCATTATATTTGAATTTGCATTAATGTTATTGCATTGAGAGGCATTCTATACAATGGCAACACAAATCCAAATCCAAGCACACAAATATGCCAAAAATGATTCTCCATCAATAAAAAAGAAACATAAGTGACTACAAATAACTTAATTCAATATAAATTTATAAAATCATATAATAAAAGGAATAGTCCTAAAATAATAGTTGGCTGAAATAATAGATCCAAAAATAGGGAGCAAATAAAGAGGGCTCATTTATAAAAATAAATAAAAAGAACTCAAAAATGAAATATATTTTTAAGCAAACATCCTATTGAACTCCAAGTCATTTTCCAATTAGTGTCAAACACTTAGTCATTTATGAGGCAGAGTTGGTTAGTCATCACTATGACCAAGCAATTCTACTAAGGTTGACAAATGTATTTGATTTGTGCAAATATCATGTATGGACTGAGCAGTAGTTACTGCCAAGCAAATCAATGGTCTCTATGTATTCAAGTATGTATTGAGCTAAGCAAGAATATTGAGTGATAGTTTATATCGAGAAGTGTGAATGTTGAGTGACATCATATGAATAAGAGTTATAACTAAGTACCATATTTTTTTATGTTGAGTACACTAGTTTTGGTATATGTATTTGGAATGGGACAAACACTTAGGTAAACCAGTTTAGTCAAATTCTATGTATGTTTTAATAAGAAATGAGTAATTCAAGGAGATGATTATGAATTTTTCTTTGATCATTAATCCCTATGCAAGAAATGTAACCACTCAGAAAGAGGGAATGCATAAATGATAAAATTATTGAATATAGATTGTTGATCTTGATCTAGAATTCTTGCCACTTTTATATTTAAGGTGAATCCAAACCCAAAATCAGTATGATAAAAAAGAACGATAAGTGTGTATACAAAAGAGGCTATGTTTGGATGTTAGAAGAAACAATAGACAGAGCATGTTGAAAATAATTGGTTAATTATGTATTATCTTTGATGTTAGATAAAATGTCACATCATTTCTAGTCATTGTATATTGAGCTTACTTGGGTGGTGAAGATAGTTTCTTATGTCTACTGAGCATTCCAAAGTTTTCCAAGTTCAAAAAATAGTGTCTAACATGTTCACTTAGGTGGCAAAGAAAAGTTCATAGAAGTTGAGTGTTAACCAAGCTCACTTGGTCAATGAAGGAAAAGTTGGATGGAACTAGTGTTAATTGAGCTCACTTAGTTAGTAAAGGAACTTTTTGAATATGTAGTGTTAACTGAGTTCACTTGGTTAACATAAGAAAAAAATTTCTAAGTTAGTTTCTACTAAGCAAGGTTGGCTAACGAAGGATTTTCTTGTTTTGACATATTGAATTCAATTAATTTGTTTGTTGGTTCTAGTTGATTATGGAGATGAATATTAATTATTCTAAGTTGTATTCAAGCTTAGTTGATAATTTATATGATATATAAGGTCAAGTTGAGGATTGAGTGTGTGTAAGAAATAGAATATTTGAAGATGCTTAGACCAAGAAAATTAGAAGGATAACCAGAATATCTTTTTTGAGTTGCAAAGATACATTCGATTAGAAAGGATCAAGTATACAAGCCATAATTGAGATTTTTAATTGGAAATTTAGTTGCATCAGAAATCAAGTCACCTCATTGTTACTCTCTAATCATTGCAGCAGTGATCTAAATCTATTAATAGAGTTGGCTTAACAACTATTTATAAATCATCTAACAAGGTGACATTTCTAAATTGAAGTGTCTAAAGATCTCTAACAATGCCACTTCTAATGGGGTGATTAAATCCTCTAACAGGGTAACACCTAAATGTTTTTTGTAACCTCTAACAAGGATGACTCCTAACATGGTTCACTTCAAAAGAGTCAAAATTAGTAACTAGTTACAGTTGATGGTTTTTCCCAAATTGGGTTTTCATGTTAAATCTTGGTGTCACTTGTGTAGCTTCTATTTAATGTGTATGCAACTAGGTTAAGTAAGCTTAATCATAGATAATATCTTAAAAATTTACATTTTCCAAGTTACCATTGCTATTTCAATGTTTGTAGAGTTACAACATTTACTAGTGTAAATAGAGTGCATGTGTGTTAACCAAGAATTAGTATTTTTAGTGAAGTTTATGTTATGTACTGACATCTAAGAGATCTGGGATTTATTTCAGTGGTAACTAATTCACCCCTCCCCTCTTAGTTACTTCTCTTATATTTCCAACAATTGGTATAAGAGCTTCTTGGTTGCTTGTAGAGAAAGGTTTCAAGGACCTAAGCTAAAGATTAAGATGTCTTATAGGAGAGAGATACTTAAGCTGAACAAATATAATTTTGAAGTATGGTAGAAAATTATGAAGTTGCATCTAGAAACCATTAGTGATTCAAGTTTGAAATATTTGGAAAATACTTACAAGGCTCCTAATGAAACATTGACTATGGAACAAATTGCTAAAAAGAAAAATAATAACATAATGATGATTAACATTACATCAGCTCAAATGGAAGTGCAAATTGGTAACATCCCTAAAAAGCTTAAAGAATATGATCAAGAGCTTCATTACCTTATAAAGGAAAGTGGTAAAAAAATGGAACAGATCACTTCTAGTCTGTGTGCTACAGTGACCAGTCTGAGTAAGAAGAGTAATGAGGAGATAATGTCTCCTAGTAATGCAAGAATGGGGAATCTAAGAGGTCCTAGTAAGAGAACAAGGCAGAGCATAAAGAAAAAGGTAGCCAAGGCTCTTGAGCCTCCTATTCTTACTTTGGCTAACATAATCCAAAGTACTACAAAAGTAGGTAAAGAGGTAGCAAACATTATTAAAGAGCTAATGTAGGTGTTGGCTATGGAGCAAGTGTGTGATTGTTGGTTTGGGCAGTTTTTTTGGTTTTTACTTTTTTCTTTCCATCTTGTTTAAACTTTAGGTTCCAAGTCCTTGTAAAACCTAGTCACTTTTCATATTTTAAACTTTTGGTTTCAGGTCCTTGTAAAACCTAGTTTTGATGTTTTTAAAGTTTAAGCTTTAGGTCCTTGTAAAACTTGGTGGTGCTTTAATGTTTATCTTTATTTTTTTTTAAGAGGTTTTGTGTCCCTTCAAAACTTTCTTTTACCATAATCTAAAACATTACATCAACTCTTAACTATGCTAAATTTGATGAATTCAAAGGATGTGCTACTACTCATGACATGTGGACCAAATTGAAGGATATCTATGAAGGTGATGATAATGTAAAAAGAGCCAAGGTAGAAAGCTTGAGAGGTCAGTTTGATTAGATGAAAATGAGAGAAGATGAAAAAATTATAAAATATGTTGAAAGAGTCAAAGCTAGTGCCAGTGTTATCAAAGCATTTGGAGGAAAAATTGAAGATGTGACAATGGTAAGCAAGGCACTTAGAACCCTTCTTCCTATCTATGTAATCAAAGTGTCTATTATTCAAGAGATGAGATGTGATTCAAATAGCAAGATAAATTTTGATGCTCTATTTGGAATATTGACTACATTTGAACTAGATAACTATTATAATTATACTCCTAGTTCTAGAAATCTTAAGTCTACATTTGAAGCCAATGTATCACTCAAAAAGAAAGCTAAAAGATCTAAAAGAAAACAATCTATAAGTAAAGCGAAAGAAAATTCTAAAAGTGATCTTGAAGCTATTGAAACATTGCTTGCAAGAAGGTATCCCAAAGGAAAAAGAAAGTATAAAGGTAAAATCCCTTTAATCTATTTCTCTTGTGAAGAAGTTGGACACATTGTTGCAAGATGCCCAAATAGAGAAGACAAAGATGAAAATAATCACATAAAGTACAAAAGCAAGAAGGATTTCAAGAATTTCAAGGATTACAAGGAAAAAGGTAAGAAATCTTGTTTTATGGCTAAGGATTTAGGTAGTAGTGAAAATGATGAAATGATTTATATTGTTGCAAAATATGGATATGATGATGATGGAGATAAAATGACACTTATCTCTCATGTTAGCAAAAATGATACATGGATTATTGCTAGTGGCTACTCACATCATATGAGTGGTGAAAAAACAAAGTTTTAACATATGGAACATTATGATGGAGGAAGTGTGATATTTGAAAATAATGAACCATGCTACATAAAGGGAAAAGGTTGTATCTCACTAACCAATGAACTTAGTTGTGATAATGCTTATTCAGTTGAAGGACTAAAACATAATTGACTAAGTGTGGCATAGTTGAATAACATTGGATTCAAGGTAAAATTCATGAATGGGAAGGCCAAGCTATTGGATGGAAAAGGAAATCTAGTTGGGTCTAGAAAAAAAATAAAAGGTAACCTATTCTACCTAGATCTTAGTGAAAGTTCATGTTTTATTTCTCAAGTAGAAGAAAGTTGATTGTGGCATAAAAGGTTATGTCCTATGAACTTTGATAATCTAATCAAGATAAGAAAGAAGAAAAGAGTAAGAGGTATTCCTAGTTTGAGGAAACCTAATATGGGCCTATGCAAAATTTTTCAAATTGGTAACATGGGAAAGAGAAGTTTCAAAAGCAAGAACTATCACTATGAAGAAGTCTTGGAGCTAATTCATACAGACTTACGTGGACCTATTAGAATAGAGAGATAGAGTGGAGATAAGTATTTTATTCTTTTTATTGATTATTATTCTAGAATGATGACTATAATGTATCTAAAAAAAATTTTAAGTGGTATCTAGCAAGAGTAGAGAAAGAAACTGGAAACAAGTTAAAATGTTTGAAATCAAACTTTGAAATCAGACAAAGGTGGTGATTTTATTTCCAATGATTTTAATGAATTGTCCATTGAAAGAGGAATTAAGAGATAAGTATCAGCCCTTGATACACCATAGAAAAATAGTATAGCTAAAAGAAGGAACATATCGATCATGGATTGTGCAAGAACTTTAATAATAGAAAAGAGTGTTGTGATCAAATATTAGAAGTAATTAGTACTATAGTATATACCTTGAATAGAGTGCAATTGAAGAAAGACTCAAATCAAACTCCTTATGAACTATGGTATGGCTACAAACCTAATGTAAGTTACTTGAAATTATTTGGTAGAAAATATTATATCTTGAAGGAATATTGGAAAGGTAGATTTGATGTCAAAGGTGATGAAGGCATTTTCTTAGGATACTCCTATAGAAGAAAAGCATATAAATGTTTGAATTTATCAACTGAATAGATCATAGGAAGTGTGATGAGTTTGTAGAAAAGAGTGAAGAAGAAAGTAGCAAAGAACCTAAGGATTACAAAAAAGAATTCTACTATGAACCTGATACATTGCCAAATCAACTTGGAAGTCAGTAAACTTTACCTCCTAAGTCCCTAAAATCAAAGTCTCCAAAAGCTACTGAGTTGCAATTAGTGCAACCTGAGTTATAGTCTAAAGGACTCAAGTCACAATCATAAGTTACTAAGCTATTTCTAGAGCACACTGAGTCTAATGGACCTAAGTCACATAAAATGGGACCCGAGCTTGATATAGAAGATTTTTGTCACTTAGGTTTGCACCCTTGTCCAAAGCCTATGCATGAGGACAACCTAGTGAAACATGGAAACAAACTCCAAGCTATGGGACTTAAAATATGAGGTTGAGTCTCCAGAGAAGGCTGACTTCCTCTTACTATCAGGATGCACCTAACTACTCTTGGAGAGGAAAAGGGAGAAGGAGAGCATGAAAGAAAATCTACCTAATCTAATCTAAAGAGGTGATGCACCAAAATAGAGTGTTCAGACCAATCTCTGCCCATATATGAACTATTGAACCAGAATAAAACTAAGGATATACACATTTAGACTTTCTTTAATCTAATAATGACATCCAGATCAGAAGATCAAGATGAATGACACAAGAAAGGAGAGATTCACTTATATTATCATTCATAGGCCAAGGAGATATAGTCATGCAGATCATAGATCTCTACAAAACATCGATAAGAGGCAAAGAAATCTTGCACTTTCATATCAATGGCTGAAAGAGATAAGACAAAAAATCATGTAGTTCAGAGGCATAGGGGGATTTACACTGAGAATCTGTAGAGCAGTAACAGAGAAAATAGAGAAAGGTCGACCCTCCAAAATTCATAAAACTTTGCCTTTATAGCTCAGGCATAACTGGGATGTCCTCCAACTATAATTACTCCACAAATACTACATTGAAGTCCTACAAAGAACAATCATGGGGATCCAGAAGAAAATCCAATCTGAATATAGCTTTTGGTACCACAAAATCTGACTGTTAACTAAAATAGGGCCTTGAGAAGATAGATGCAGCACTATAACTATGCTCTAACCAAGTAGATAGATTAGGCTGAGGTGGTAGAGTGTCTCTACATGCTTCACATTCACTTTAGGTAGTTGGAATTGATCATGAAGATCAGATTCATGTAAACAATCCTGACTCTCTTCATTTCTGAGCACCTGAATCAGCAGGGTTAGCAAGTCAACTAAACTCTGCATCCAAAATAGGCTAAGTGGACCAATAACCTCTTTCCTTTCTACCACCTTGCAAGGTCTTCCCGAGTTGACCACCCCTTTCATTACTAATCATGCCATCTTCTCAAACTCCAACTGCGATGGTCACAGTAACTGCCAACACATTTGATCGTTACTACCTCCACCAGATGCACTAGGACACGTGTCACTGAGGTGCTATGTCACTATGCATATCCTTCGAGCACTTTCCCATAGTGAGATAGCACCCATCATGGATTTAGAATGATCTGACGATCATGGAGACTCACCATATTATTGCGTTATCTCCTTAAAATTTTGGGCCCATGAAACACTTGGCAACCACTTGGCACAACCTAGCATCTGGCTCGGCCCCACCCTTCCACACGTCGCCATGGCACTACGTCGCTATGGGCATAGCGAGATAGCGCCCACCATTGATTTTCCTTAGATCTGGCGGCGAGCAAGATGGATCTGACCTATCAGTATACCAACCAATAGAAATTGGCCACGTGCCAACCTATTTGACAAATCCTCATCACTGATATTTGACGAGGCATACTTGGGACCCACCTTCCTTCTGATGTCACCATAGTATTACTTTCCATCTAGATGCTATTTCGCTAACGGTGAGGAACACAAATTTTTTGATAGCGCCATAGCGCCCACCATGGATTTAGCAAAACTTAGCACCAAAGAAACAACAAGGAAAGGGAGGACCCGCCTAACACATGGCAAAAAGGTGCTATGTCGCTACAACAAACAACATGCAACTTCCCATAGTGAGATAGCACCAACCATAGATATCTCTTGATCTGACAATGTGGAAACTATGAGCCTACAAAAGTAAACCGAGGAAATAAGGGATATCATAAGGTTCTATCATTTATTTTTTCCGATATTCCTGGGATGTTTAAAATAACATTAAATTGAGAAGTGACTGTTGGGTGGGCAAGTATTTAAAATTCAAATATTTGGTGGGGGACACAATATGTAACAAAGATCATGGTGATGTTAGTGGAATAAATTCTAAATCTAAAGTACCTATGTTAGCAAAATATGTTAGAAGGCACCATGCACTTGATCAGATCATTAGAGATAAGTCAGAGGGAATAATGACAACAAACAAATTGAGAGGTACATGTTTTCTTAATGAATTTGAACCTAGATCAATCAAAGATGCTTTAGATAATGAAAGTTGGATTGAAGCTATAAATGAAAAAATAGAATAGATAGAGAGGAATAAGACTTGGACTCTTGTTCCTAGACACAAGGATAAAAATGTAATTGGCACAAAGTGGGTTTTTTAAAATAAATTAGATGAAGATGGAGAATTTCCAAAAACAAAGAAAGGTTAGAATGCAAAGGTTATTCTAAAGAAGAAGATATTGATCATGGTGAAACTTTTTCTCCTGTTGCTAGAATAGACGGTGTTAGAACTTTACTTGCTTATGTTGCACATAAAGAATTTAAAGTTTATCAAATGGATGTAAAATCTACATTCTTCAAGAGGTAGTTTACATAGAACAACCTAAAAGTTTTGTGGATCTTATCAAAAGGGATATGATCTATAAATTACACAAACCATTGTATGGTCTCAAGAAATCTCCTAGAGCTTGGTATGAAAGACTTCATAACTACTTGATAAAGATTGGTTTTCAAAGAATAAATAATAACAACAGCCTATATATATCAAACAAGGACCAAACAAGAAAATTGTGTTGGCTAAAATATTTGTGGATGACACTTTATTTATAGGAAATGATGATTTATGCAAGGTATTTTGAGAATAGATGAGTAAATAATTTGAGATGTCCATGTTTGGAGAGATAAAATTATTTGTTGGATTGTAGATTCAACAAAAGAAATATGGTATATATATTACTCAATCTAAATATATCAAGGAGATACTAAATAAGTTTGGAATGGAAGATTTAAGACCAGTTGGAAAACTTATTGTTGGAAATATAAGATAGGCTAGGTGACAGAGAGGGGAGGGGTGAATCAAAAACCAATATAACCTAATCTTAATTCACCAATTAATATTTCACATATATTCTGATCTAATTGCATGCATGAATAACTAAAAGCATTAAAACATTCATAACACTTTGGCACACAATATGGTAACCTAGAAACCTTCCAAATAGAAAGTAAAACTAGGGTGGGGATGATAGCCATAAGCTTTAGTATTGCAGTATAAATTTGGCCTATTAAGGCTTACAATGATCACTTATGATGATCTTCCCTATTAGGAGCAATAAGGACTGATAGGTTCACCTTGCAAAAGGATTTACAAACATACAATCAAGTATGCACTTGGTAAAGAGATTTACAAGATACTATTAAGTCTATCTTGGGAAAGGATTTAACTATTCCACCTGTTAGGATGAACCAGTGGATGATCTCCGATCTACAACTTGATTTGTTGAATGAGATTCCTTTGGAGTGTAATGATCACCTTGCTATGATGTATAAATCTTTGCTACTTCTTTTACTACTTGTAGCCTTTAAATTTTGCACTGCTTCTTCTCAATACACATTACATTCTTTCTTATATATGTCTTGAATGTGACACAGTTCATTACATATATCCCAATCCAATTTACAATTCATCAAAGTTGGCTACAATACAAGTTTCACTGAAATAAACAAAGTTGGCCCAACTACAGGTATTTGGGTTCTCAAGAAAATCTTGATGAGGTTTTGATACTTGGAAACCACTGTCAATGCTTGGCATCATCATGCATTCAGTAGATGTACAAGCTTGGCTCACACTAATAACTTCCAAGTAGTATGAACTTGGTCTACACTGGTGACTCAGTGAATACTATAAAAATTGGTATATAAATTGTATCACTTGGTTAACACTATATAGCTCAGTCAACACTATATTCATTATGAGCTTGGTATAAACTAAATCACTTGGTTGACACTACATAGCTTGGTCAACACTAGATTCTTATCATTGAAACTAAAAACTTGGTAAGCACTGGAGAACTCAGTTTGCACTAAGAAACTTGGTAAACAATATGAAGCTTGATTTACATTGATAATCAAACCTAGTAGAATCTACTTGGCACAAACTGAATGATGTTCCTAGAACTCAGTAGCCACTATAGAACTCAGTAGAGCCTAAATTACTTGGTTAACACTATTAACTGTATAGTGAGCTTGGTAGATACTAACCATTTGAATAAGTGTGTGTGTCACTAATAAACAAACTTGACTATAATGTCAACAATCTCCTCCTTTGGCATTAGTGAAAAAAATACTTATCAATCAAAACTAAATTCTCAAAAAGTTCAAAACAATCTTCAGTCTCCATCTTGTGTCTATAACTTGGTAACATACTCTATTTTTGAAATTTTTCAAAATTGTTTTTGTAAGAGATGTTCATCTGAATAACTATACATGTATATATATATAATATTATGATGCTCCCCCATACATATATTCAATATACTTTACACATTAAATACATCTTCTCATATTCTCCCATTTTTATATTACATCTTCTCCCTCTTTACAATATGTTTTACATGGTATATAATTTACATGTTATATACATCTTCTCCCCCTTTTTGGCATAAATGCTAAAGGTGTATGCTACACTGTAATGTCAAAAGGTGATAAGAAGTTAGAATGTACATTTAGAATTAGTGACATTGTCTTGTCCCAATTTTCTTGCAAGACCTTGCTAACATGCAATGTAATGAGAACTTCTTCTAATAATTCCATCATACGATCAACAATAGAGAAGTTGTTATCATGGATGAGAGTTTTAGCATGTTCAATGTGTTTCTACAATACATCCATGTTTGGAAGAATCATGCCTTGTATATCTATAAGTATAACCCTTATCCTAGCTTCTTCTCTTAGCAATTCTACTTGCATATCAGTTAGAAATCTGACCTTTGTATAATGAGTAGAACTATAGCTTGGGTCAAGTGACAACTAGTGTGCACTTGCCTTTAGATCTTCTTCTATCTTGGAGAGTTTATCTTTTATTTTCTGCATGAAGATAGATGTATCATGAAGTTTACTGAATAGAGAAGTGACATTTTTGGTAGAGGTTTCCAATGAGCTTAGGATAGTAGAAAATTCTACCTGATATATTGCAATCTCTTGTGCTACTAGCTCCAATACTTTATTTTCAAATTTCTTCTCTACTGTCTACAAAAATTTCTCTTGTCCATTCAAATCTTCATTGAATTTTTGGACCACTTATGCTAACTAAGCCAAAATAGGTTGAGAGATATCAGCTTCAATGCTAAGTGCCTCTACAAGAATATTCTTTACATCTTCATGCACTTGATGTTCTCTATTCTCTCCTCTCTAAGCCTTTGCAGCTTAGCTTTCTTTTGTAGTAGCCCAGCTACTGTATGCATTTGATTAGAATTTAGAGTAGAGATATCCCAATTTGGATTAACTATATCTTCATCAAGATCAATGTCTTCTTCCTTATCTTTGTCTTTGCTAGATACTTTTGTACTTAGTTGAGACTTGCTCTCTTTGTACTTATTATTTGCATGCCCAGAATAGAAACAATGGTGGAAATGGAAGTACTAATATTAAAAGTAGATATTACACTTATTGAAGGAATACCTTGTTTTTAAGTAACCAAAATTGATGAAGGAAGTACTAACTACTTGGTAGATGAAGTGTTGGTTACTTTAGTCAATGAAATACTAAGCTAAATAGGTGCAAAGATTGATTGAGTGCTTGGATTTTTAGTGTTTGACACAATCAACTCAACAATATCTTTCTCTGAGCTTGATGGCTTTAAAGCTTTACTCAAAGAGTGAGGAAGTGAGGCTATAAATGCTATTGTAATCTTCTCAGGGTTGGTCTCCTCAATGCTCTAAATCTCAAGGAGATTCTCCTAGTTGGCTTCTTGTTCTTGTTCCTCATCATCTTTATTCCCATCATTTATTTCTTCTTCATCATCATTTTCTTCTTCTTCCTTGTCATCTTCACCATCATCATTCTTATCACTAACATGAACAAAAAAAACACTCTTCTTATGAAGATTTTAAATATTCTTCCATGTGTTAGTGGAATTTCTTACCACATGTTCAATGTCATTGATCAATATTAGACAAGTGTTGAATTTCAAAGTAAGTTTCTCTTCATTTTGCATGATGGATTATTTCACTTCTTTATCATTTAAGCTCAGAATGAGTTGCCTCAAAGTCTACAAGAATATATGCCCTTGGTAGTTTTCATGGCATGTTCCCATCTGGGCCTAATTTTCTCCATTAATTCATTGCTAACCTACTATGAAAATTGGTTAGGGGAATATTTCTATTTACTTAGCTTAGACATCATCATGTCTTCAAATTTCTTCTTTTCCTTTGTAGATCTAGTCTCATATCTCAGTGATTTGAAATTTTAAATGCTAGCTCCAAAATTAGTTTCTTCTAATTTCTTTTGAAATGTGGGTGGAGGCCATTTGAAAATCACATCTCCTACTTCTCCACCCAATTTTAGTTTCTTTCTAGATGCTCTTCTTGTAAACACTATAGTAGATGACTTGGTAGATTTGGTTATGATAACTTTACCTTTCTTCTTGACTGGCTCTTCTTCTTCTTATTTTTCTTCATCTTCTACATCATCTTCTTCTATGTCATCTCCTTTACCTTCTGTCAATAGGAGAGTAGAGCTATTTTGTCTCAATTTAGCTATGTTTTTCTTTCTTTTGTTGACAACTTGAGGAAGTTTTATCTCTAATTCAATTCTTTCTTTAGCTTCATCATATGTTCCAAAACATGTGGCCTTTGGATCCATAGGTTCATTTAAAAATGCCTCAATAATATCCCTAGTGTCATCAATGTTGACTTCATAACCTAGTGGCTTGACCCATACAATTATAGGTTTAACTGCTTGTATATATACTTTGTCACAATCTACCATAAAATAAATATCATCATTTTAGTCTTCTACAAGTTTCTTTAGTATTCTAAATATATTATTCATCTTTTCCTTGAATGCATCAAAATAGTTGTCCATGATACTGACCTAAATTTATCCCGTTTCTGCTCTGTATTCATTGATTTGATAAAGAATAGGTACATCTTTTATCCATACAACTATACCTTTTGAGGGGAAACAATTTTGTACAAAGAAAAATAAACAAGTTAAAAGTGAATTGAACTTACAAGGGTTATTCTTTGAAGTTCTTATGCTTTCCATGTTTTTTGTGAACTAGTTCAACATCAACTCAGCAAGGTCAAAGGACATGTTGTTCTTGACCACTTTGAAAGTGAGATCCACTACTTCACATGATAGAATATTGAGTCAACTAGAGCTATATATCTTGTGTGTAATTATATGAATTCCAAATTTTAGCTACATATCAGTAACACAACTGATCTTCATACCCCTTCCATCCCATTCAACAAGGGTTTTCTTCTCCAATTCTACTTGACTTAGGCTTTTGGTGGTTTTCTCCTTACTCAACACTAGAAGCCCTATGATTTGATGAATCATCTTCTTCATTATGAGAATTTTTTACTCTAACCATAGATGCCTATTGTATACATGACTAAGGATAAACCTTGTCCATTTTATTTGAAAATCTTGGGGCATGTGTGGAATGTGGGTTAAACCCTTGGTTTCCAAGTGTTGATGCTCTAGTTTTATCACACCATTCACACATAGCTTCTCCAAAGTTTCATCCATTTCTAGGGTTCCTATATATTTAATTGAACATCAAAAATGTAGGCAAATATCATTTACCAGAAGTATCTTTCATGGAATTTGAGACTAAGTTACTGATGGATCAAGCACTTTCACAATTGCTTGACTCAGTTTGAAATTAGATATCTTTCATTCAACTCCCCAGACTAACATCCCAAACCCTTTATTTTTATTGTTGCTAGAGGATACCATTTCTTGGTAGGGTTTGTGAAAACATGGAAAACTTCAAAAATAAATCACAAAGATGTTTGGATGCACAAAAATCTCTCTTCACATATAGCTCTTGAGAATTCACGGTGGAAAATGAATTCAATTTTTCCCATTTTAACAAATTCAACTTTCCAATCGCCATTAATGCTTGGTATATTCTCTTGGTTGATGATAGATTGTCTTCTGCTTGGCTTGAATTAATTTCTCAGTAGGAACATTCATGACTCGGTGTCCACACAACAACTTAGTTACTCCTGACCTTGCTCAATAGGGTCTTACAACCTAACCTCACTTGGTAATTTCTAGAATTCCTTCAGATGCTCAGTGATCCCTTTGCATCTTGAATGTTGATATGGATCCTTCCTTCTAGCTGACTAGAACTTATGTAAGATGTGTACTTCAAAATCTTAGTTCTAGTTATCCTTGTGAGATATCAATTAGAAATGCTTGGGTCACCCAATTCTTGAGTGACATGTGCTTCACTGCTCGAACTTGCATTCTCAGAAGATTTTGGAATCCATTGTTGTCTCATATGCCTTCTAATGTTGTTAGCCTTGGCCTTATTTTTATCTTCAATTCATCCAGTATTCGTATAGTTCTTGGAAACATGTCCAAGTTCTTTATAAATAAAAGATCTTCTAGTGGTGTCTCTTGTGCTCATGTGATGTTTTACACAATTTATTCCAATGTATCCAAATTCTCCACAATAATGACATCTACACTATGTGTTGTAGTCCCATCCAAATATAGCTTTTACAATCTATTATGTTGGATTCAATATCTTATTTTTTCATTCAAAATATTTGTGCCCATGCTTCTTGTATTTGTGAGATTTTCCTTCCAATCTTGGTTTCTCTTTGCATTCATTAGCTCTATGACCATGCATATTGCAATTGTTACATTTTCCATTAAATTTAGCTTTACCATTACTCCAAAATTTGTTTCATGTATGACCCAACTTACCATAGTGACTATAGGTAGGTCTTTGAATTTTTTAGCTCCTTGCTTGGATGGTTTACCTTCTTTTGTATGTCCAATTCCTACTTTTCCTTTCTATCGATATTGGCTTTACTCATTCAATTAATTCATGTCTACTTGAGATTTCATCATTCTCTCATTGGTTTTCTTTTCTTTTTTTAGATCATTCTACAATCTTTCATTCTCTGATCTTAGATTTATGATTTCTTCATTTGCATTGGTATGTTGATTAATGAAGTCTATCTATTGAAGGGATAGATGTTGAATTTCATTATTATTTCCTTCTAACTCTTCTTTTATCTTGTTTTACTCTTCCATGACTTCACACAATCTTAGTGACTAAATTTCTTGTTCTATTTTTAGCTTTCTTACTTCTTCTTGGAGCATACCATTCTTTTCTAATAGTTCTCTGATTACTTCATTGGCTTCATCTAAATTACTTTCTAAATGGATATCTTCAATTCTTTCTTTAGTGTAGAGTTGGTGATTCATCTATACTACAATGTCTTTTATTCTTTTCAAGGATTGAGAGAGTTGCTCCTTTTCTTTCTTAAGTTTCCCAATAGCCAATTCCAAATCTAAATTTTCATTCTCAATAGCCTTATCAATTATAAATACCTTCATTTCCTCTTATCTTTTCTTAAGTTGTTAAACTTTGTCTTTGAGAACCACAAAGCTCTAATACCAATTGTTGGAAATATAAGATAGACTAGGTGACTGAGAGGGGAGGGGTGAATCAAGAACCAATAAAACTTAATCTTAATTCACCAATTAATCTTTCACATATATTTTGATCTAATTGCATGCATGAGTAACTAAAATCATTAAAAAATTCATAACATTTTAACACCGATATGGTAACCCAGAAACCTTCCAAATAGAAAATAAAACTAGGGTGGGAATAATACCCACAAGCTTTAGCAGTGTAGTGTAAATTTATCTTATTAAGGCTTACAATGATCACTTCTCATGATTTTCCCTATTAGGAGCAATAAGGACTACTTGACCCACCTTGCAAAAGGATTTACAAATATACAATGAAGTATGTGTCAGCTTCTAACCTAGTGGAAGAACATTTACACCTAGGGGTAGCTAACTCCCATCTTCAATGCACCTATTCATGCACTAGGGCCAACTATAAGGCTATTTAACTCTTCTTCTTCTTCTTTGGGCTCTGTAAGACCTATGTGGGTTGACCTTAGATTCTTTATATGGTACCAATGTAAAGGCATACAACTAAATCTAGACAACAAATAAAACTCTTGAATCTTCTATGTTTATGTAAGCATTCATGGACATGAAATAGCTAATAACAGAGCACATGCACCTAATACCAAGTGAGTAAAACCTTTCAACTCTTAAACATAAAGGGGAAAATATTCAATTAATGATTGAATCATTAGCATAACCTAGATATGCAACATCAAAACATGTAACCTTTAAGCCGATCAGTCCCTTATCCATTGAGCAAAAACTAAATCAAAACATAAACATGGACACTTGAAGTATACTCATATATCTAGACATCTAATCTATCTATCTGGATTGCAAATAGACATTAATCTTGAAATGAAGTTCATACTTATCAAATCCTCCTATGATCCCTGTAGTTTTGTCAATGGCATATTAAGAAAATTACTTAGGTTCTTGACCCAACAACAAGACATACTATGACATACAACTTCAATAACAAGCTACAACTAAACAATATGCACTTTGGGCATATATCATAGAAAACTACAAAACTCATAGAAAAGGAGATAAACTTCACAATGAAATTGTAAATGAAAAATCTATATTAAATCCTTAAAATCAATATATCATTTGTATGTCAAAAATTAGGACATAACACCAAGGAATGATTGTGTAGTATAAAAATGCTTCAAAAGAAATACACTACTATTGTTCATAACAGAGGAATACTAAGGATAAATGGTATCACAACAATAGAACTGGAGCCAACGTTGTGGCCCCACAATCATAAAAATTGGAACCTCTACAATGAGCAGAGAAGAAAGATTTATAGAGGAGAAAAAGTTTCTACATCTGCAATCCAATTCTGACATGTGTCATGCTGAAATTGTCTTCATCTCTGATATTGTTGAAATTGATCTTCTTCATCTGTCGATAATCAAAACCATAATTTTTTTTGCAAAAATATCTAATATATCCTCTTAAAATAATCAACAAAATATCCTTTGAAGAAATATCAGATACACATCATAATATGTGATGGAGCTTCAAATCTAATCTTGATTTGTCATCTTTTGCTTTTGCCATAAAACTCAACTGTACTGTCAGAAAAATTTGCCACTTGTAACTGATTGCTTTAAAACATTCAATTCATCTTTAAAGTGGTCAAAAAAATCTAATCTGATGCAAATCTAAACATATCTAATTTTATTCCCCTCTAAAACAACAAAACCACATTTATCACTAAGGAGCCTCCAGATTCATCAAACCTCCTATAGCTGGTTCTAGCGAAGATCTATGTTAAAAAAAATCATAGAAATGGAAAATTCATCTCTTGCTGATTCCAATAGTATATTATAGTGCATTTTTAAAATAAAAATGTGCTTCTAGAGTGCATTTGAAATTTTAGGCCCTAGGCCATGAACATAGCATTAAAAAGAAAAATTTAAATGAACTATACAGTGGAAACTATATAAAATCATTAAATTTATTTAAAACTTCAAAATTTGAACTTTGATGCATTGAATATCTTTGAATTTTTTTTTTAAATTCATTTTCCTTATCTTTCCAACCCACTGGTGCAACTTGTCCACTTCTCATTTGTTGAAGTGCACCAGAGTAGGCCCTACATTTCCTCATGCTATTTTTGAATATTTTGATTGTGTGATCTTATAATTTCTCACATTCCCATAACATCTTAACTTGAAAAATTTCATCCTACAACCATATGCCAATGTGAACCATCAGAACATCTTAGCTTCACTTATTTTGGAACATCTTAGCCTGATTTATTTCTCTCTACAATCTCCCAAGTGGGTGTAGCATTGCAGCTCCATATTTTAATCCTCCCAATCCTATGATTTGGTGTATGGTGGAACCTCTTCATTTGCACACCAACGATCTCCTAATGGCATCATAGCATCATAGGTATTTCATTATCCTCATTTGATCTTATGAATGGCCCCTGAGATTGCCACATGATGCCTCCTACTATAAGCATTTCCTTGGTCAAAACAATTATTTAGTCGCTGCCATTCAATTAGCTAGATGGGTGGGCCCGTCCACACATTTTTTGGGCCTTTCATAAGTGTCCACTTGAGAGACATTCTAATCAATATGTGTTTGTGTATTAAGATTCCTGTAATGCCTCTTGTATGACGCATATGGGACAAAACCCATCTCATTTCCATGCAAGTTTTGTTGTAAAAGGAAAAATGATCCAAGTATTTAAGAATAATTGAGAAGATGTGGGGCATCCCTACCTATTTGAGGAGCAAAAAAAAGAGCTTCAATTAATGCTGAGAAAGCTTTCCACGTAATCATAGATTGAATGATTCAGTTGTGTTAAAACAAAAATGCATGCAGAGTGCCTGGCATTTGCACCAATTGTGTGGGGAACCAACCTATATAGCCCCCACCTAAAACTTTGCCAATGGTTTTTGTATACAAAAGATTCTGGGTGTTCTTCTTTTCTTCTATGGTAAAAACCTTGGGTGCTCTCAATCATTTGTAATCATAGAGCATGGGCCTTTCTGGTTAATTCCTTCCACATGGAGCTCTACTCCTGCCTTCACTTTATGTGGAGCTATAAATGTCATGGAATTCTCCCTTCATGCAGTGAACTATAGCCCCACCTCCTTCTAGATTTCCATGCCCTGTCCACAAGTTGTGGACTTTGTTTACCCTCTTTTGTCATTGATTTGCATCAAACTCAACATCATGGACTTCCTTGCTTTTGTTGTGGTCTAATTACATAATGCTATTGTGGTCTCTCTTCAAATTTCATCAATGCCATTTCATTCTCCTCTTCACTTTACATGGGGCTACTACATTCTTCCATAGATTCTTATATTGCACCATGGACAATGTTTTCTTTGTAGTATCATCCATGTACATGGAGGGTAGCATCATACTCAACATTGTGGATATTCCTCCATATTTGTGCATGGGTTTAAAAGTTTTGAAACATCATCTCCCACCTCTATCAACTTAAAAATGACTAGTAGGCATCAAATGCATCATATACTAACTATTAGGGATCATGCTCTGCTAATCCACCATCCATGGTGAAGTATAACATTCTAAAACAGGGGTAGATTTTCCTCATCTAATCAACTTCCTTGATTACAAAAGCAATGATGCACAATTTTGTTTCTAGTTTAATCCACACACTACACTTGTCACATGAACTACATTCTAGTTTGATAGCCCAGGATAGAACGATGCACTAAGACATTTTCCTGATAGTTTGAAATAACTTCTAATCAACCCATTTATTTGAAAACACACCTTTCCACTTGGGATATTGTCCTTAGTATTTTTATTGTATGAAGGCACATAGATCTAATACTACTTAATTATAAAATCTTTTCACACATTCACTTCCTATATCCAATTGGTCTCAAATACAAGTGTGAATAAAAAGAACTATAACCATTATAACATTTATTTTAAAACCAATGCCTCACCAATTTGCTGAAATTGGTTGAGCCCTAAAGCTGGTCTATCTAAGAAAATTTTCAAACTAAAACACTTGACATCTCAAATTGATCCACTAAAACTTTGGTATTGACTAACATCAAGATTGAGCACTAAAACAAACTTTCAAAACTCGTTTACCCTATTTTCACAAATTGATATTTTTTGACAGGAAGGCCTAAAAGCCAACTTTAAGAATTGAGATAAATAGATAACACGGCTCTAAAAGTTGACATGTTGATACTTTATTTTGCATTCTTGCACCTTTTCAAATCTCATCTTATGAAATTTTTCGGGTCAAAAGATATTTACGATCAAAGTTGTCTAGTTAAAACTATCTACAACAAAACATGTTAGAAAATAGAAAAGTGCATTTGGATTTGGCTTCAAAAATAGGGAAAATGGATACTTGAAGGCTTGAAAACTAGGGAATTATTTCATTTCCATGAGGGGAATATAATTCTATGATTTGGGCTCATGATGAATAACGTGATGCATTTGGAAAGTGTGTGAAGTGAGGTACTTAGAATTGCAGGACAATGAACATCAACATAAATGTGGTTTTATCAAACAAAATGGACCTGGGAAAGTGTGCAATCAAGACATGAAAACTAGCACACTTGAAGTATTTTCAGATTAAAACATAATGATATAATCCATTTGATCTTATCATTGAAGAATTCAAAGTTATGACATCCTAAACAGGGGTACAGATCAATCTACATTTTATGACACCGGTAAAAGGTTATAAATTGCATTTGGAATCACATTTGGAATCTAATTAAAAAAATTCATCACAAGCTCAAATCTAGAATGTAGCAAGTGTGTGACCTCTAGAAATAAATGAAAAAGGAAATTTCTTAGTAGGGTCAACTAGCTCAAAGTTATAATTGGTCAAATATAGCCTTCCGGATTTTAGGGCAATTTGCATTAGCATGACAGAGATAAGTAACCAACTTTGAGGGATTCAAAACCTATTCAAAACATATCAAAATGACTCAAAAATTGAAACATAGGATCATTGATAAATGAATAATAAATATTCCCAAAGCAGTGAGTCATAGAACATAACCAGGTGCGAGATATTTAGATACAAGCTAGGCCTCATGTCATTGTTTGACACTTAGGCAAACAATGCAAAATTGAACACTACTCAAAATGGAACTTTTTTGAATGACTTAGAATGATAGTTTATCATTATAGGATGCATAGATATGTTGAATGCAAGGTTTTAGAAACATAAAAACCCTCTTAGGCTTGAAAATGATAGTCAAGTACACAAGCAAGAAAATGTGTTTATAGGGCTCAAAGTGACTCAAAATGGGAATGCAATTTTGAGTCCCATCAGTATGCACTCAATAAATAGATTTACAAAAGACTATTAATTCTACCTTGTGAAAGGATTTAATTGTTCCACCTATTAGGATGAACCGGTGGCTGATCTTTGATTTGCAACTTGATTTGTTGAATGAGATTCCTTTGGAGTGTAATGATCACCTTGTTGTGATGGATAAATCATTACTACTCCTTTTATTGTTTGTACCCTTTAAACCTTGCACTTCTTCTTCTAAATACTTATTGCATTCTTTCTTATATATCTCTTGGATGTGATACAATTCATTACATATATACCAATCCAATTTACAATTCATCAAGGTTGGCTACAATACAAGTTTCACCAAAATACACAAAGTCAGCCCAACTATAGGTATTCAAGTTTTGAAGACAAACTCAGTGAGGTTATGATACTCAACAATTGTCAATGCTCAGCATCATCATGCATTCGATAGATGCAAAAGCTTGGCTCATATTGATCACTTCCAAGTAGTCTAAACTTGATCTACACTGGTGACTTAGTGAATACTGTGAAACTCAACATATAAATTGAATCACTTGGTTGACACTACAGATCTTGTTCAATGCTATATTCACTACAAGCTTGGTATAAACCAAATCACTTGGTTAACACTACATAGCTCGGTCAATACTAGATTCACATCACTAAAACTATGAACTTGGTAAGTACTGGAGAACTCAATTTGTACTAAGAAACTCAGTAAACACTATGAAGCTCAGGTTACACTAATAATCACCAGCCTGGTAGAAACTACTTAGCATAAATTGAATGATGTTCATGGAACTCACTAGCAATTGTAGAACTCAATAGAGCTTGAATTACTTGGTAATTAACACAGTTAACTATACAATGAGCTTGATAGATGCTAACCATCTGAATAAGTGTTTGAGTCACTAATAAGAAAACTTGACTGTAATGTCAACACCTATGTCTACTAGACATAAGCTTTCCAAAAATGATGATTCAAAAGAGATAGATCAAACCACATATAGATCAATGGTTGGAAAATTGCAATATGTAGTGCGCACAAGGTCTGATATTGCATTAGTAGTTGGTATGGTGGCAATATTGTTAGAAAATCCCAAAGAAAATCACATGATGAAAATCAAGAGAATCAGGAAGTATTTGAAGGGTGCTAAAGACTATGGATTATGGTACAAGAAATGAGGCAATCTGGATTTGAAAACCTTTACAGCTGCTGATTAGTTAGGTAGTGTTGATGATAGGAAGAGAACTATTGGTGGAACATTCTTTCTTAGTAAAAGACTAGTATCTTGGACAAGAAAGAAGAATAGTTGTATTTCATAGTCTACAGTAGAAGAAAAATATGTAGCAACAATAGTTAATTGTTTCAATGTTGTTTGGTTCAACCAACTATTAGTAGGAATGAAGATAGAAATCAAGGATCCAATGGTTATATTGTATGATAACACTAGTGCACTTAATAGATCAAATAATCCTATGATGCATACCAAAACCAAGCACATTTCTATAAAATATCATTTTTTGAGAGAATTAGTACAATTTAAAGAGCTAAGATTGCAATATTTGAATACTAGAGAAAAAATTATAGACATATTCACTAAGCCATTACCTAATGATGCATTTTTGTATCTAAGAGGTAAGTTAGGGGTCATTCCCCTATCTGAAGCTCATTAAATGAAGTTTAGTGATGCATCAACTAGAGCATGTTGAAGATTAGTTAGTTAATGAAATATTAAAAAGGACACATTGCATATGAATTAGTACATGAGGTACACTAATATTATCTAAATTTTTCCTTTGGCATGAGATTCCAAAGAGGGAGATTTTGTTGTCATTTCACAAAAAATTTATAAAAAAGGAGAGTACACATTTCACAGAATTTTTTTTTGAAGATATCTGAGAAAAAAGATGAACTTGGTTTGATATCAAAGAGGGAGAATTTTCTATCAAAAGAAGATATTGAAGACAAATTTTTGGTGATAGAGGGAGAAATTGGAGGCCAAGGGAATTCACACTAATAAACAAAGTTCTCATGGATGAGAATTAGAACGAAACTAAGGATATGTTACTCACTTATTCTTGCTCAAAAATTTCATTGTATTATGATATGTTGTATTTCCATCAATGCCAAAGAGGGAGATTTTTGAAAACAATTGGTTAATTGTGTATTTTCTTTAATGTTACACAAAATTTCATATAATTTCTAGTCAATGTATGTCAAGTTCACTCGGGTGATGAAAACAATTTCCTATGTCTGCCAAGCATTCTAGAGTTTGCCAAGTTTAGATGATAGTGTCTACCAATTTGACTTAGGAAACAAAGAAAATATCACAAAATTGGATTTTTGACTGAGCTCACTTGGTTAATGAAAGAAAAATTGGATGGAGTTCCTATTGGCATTTTTTAATAAAATCCTAATACTAAGATAGAGAGGACTTCTCTCAATCTAAGGACTAGTTATTTCCTATGTTCAGCTAAGAAAAACTTTAGATCTAGCTCCAAATTCAACATAATTGCTAGGCTTCTCTACTCTTCAAGCTCTACAAAGCTTAGGTGGGTGCACCTAAGGGATACATGGTCATATAATTGATTATTTAGAAATTTTCTCACAATTTATTCAACTGATATTTCTCTCTTCTATATCTATCCCTTTAAGGAAAACGATCATCATATATCTTCTATATTTTATAATTAATCCTTGACAATAATAGCTAACAATCCTAATCAAGAGATTACTACAAATAAGTGTTGACCATCAATTTAATTATTCCTACAATAAAGTAAAATTGGTTTGATTTTATGTTTATGCTTGATGCAACCATATGACTTTTTCAACATGTAGTTGAATGCATGATCAATGTCCTATCCATTGGGATTCAGAGCCTATCAACAAAAAATATTGATATAATTAATTGCATTACAATTAATCTTATCAATACTTTTCCCTAAACCCATTCTTATGAATATCCCTGTTGTATAACCAAAAACCCTATCAATTTATTGGAAGCATTTACTTAATTCCTTGAATTAAAAGAAACAAAAAATTTATATAAAACACATCCTAGTTTCATTAAGTTACATAAAACTTTCTTACACAATCCCAAGATAACCATTACACAACATTAGAGATAGAATTCAAAGACAAAAGTATGTAAAAACTTCCTCCTTTGCATTAATTATCATTCAAAATTGTAAGAATGCTGGTAAAACTATAGAAACCTTCAAAATTTGGCAATAGACCTTTCAATATTCACTTATATTCTCAAAACTTATAGGAGAATACATCAAAGTTTACAAGAGACTCAATGGACTAACAATAATTGCATAATTCTCAATATTACAAGAAAAAAAGACCTCTACTCCACATCTTGGGAATTATTTTATAGAAAGGATTGCAACAAGCTTCATATGGGAGGATACTTGTCAAAATCTTAATAAAAAATAAATACAAAGACATTCTTATTTTATTACAAACAAAACATTCTTTGCACTTGGCCCCAAAAACTAAGATGTTGTTACAAAACTAGTAGGTGGCATTTGTCAGCAAATATCTCCTCAACAAAATCAAATTTGTCTTTAGTTCCTATCGCCATCCATGCCTTTCCTTTACCTTTTCCTTTTGAATTGCATCTTAACTACATCTAGTAATTATCATTGGATGGTAATGCCTTGATATCTACAATCAACTCCCATATGGAAATGTCTGCATCAATGTTAGCCTAGGTGACATCTTTGATTGTGTACAACTCCTCTAGGAATTTGATCCACTTGGCATCAGTTATAGCTTTGACCTCAGAGGACACCTTAGACATCTTTGCCACCATCTTATAAAGCATATCTATCATATCATATACAGTAGTGGCACTCATTTCATTATTATAAAAAGATAAGAACCTGGGACGATCAAGAATCTTTTCAAATAATGATGACCATTCAACTTAGTATTTTATTTTGTCCTCACTATCCAAAATTGTAGGCACAAAATTTAGTGTTCTAGTAGAAATTGTTTTCATCTTATTTTTTACTAGCTGCATCTTCCCCACAAAGAAACCATTCAAATCTCTCACTTTATGGATTGCTTTCCTTGTGCTTACAATGGTTTCTTTTGGTAGGTCCTTCTTCTGGGGAAGTAAACAAATTATGATGTCAAAGAATTGAATGTAGGGACCCCATGTGCTAAATAATGAAATAATAGAGAAATTGCCTCTGCACATTTTTGTTCCACTCCTAATGCAATATAATGGTCATACACATTTTGTGAAACAATCTTCAATGCATTGATCTTATAAATTAAAAAATTCTTCAAAGCTTTGATCTTTGCATCTATACTAGCTTCTAACTTTTCTTCATCAATTTCCATATCCGGGCATGATGCTTCCCCTATTTCAAAAGTTTGGCCCTTTGTCTTCACTTGTTTGTCATGAACTTTTGTGACAATTCTTACATCTTTCTTTAATTAAGCCACCTCCATTTCCAACTTGATGACACTTTTCTATAAGACATAATTTTTCTTCATCTCTTCTTCATAATTTCTCCTTGTCCCAATAATTTTTTCATATGTTTTTTCAAGTTGGGCTTGAAGAGTTTTGTGAGGCCTCACCTAGACTATTAGGGTATAGATGACACATTTTCATTATGATACTTCTAATTCTATGTTTTGATACACGTTTGAGACTATAGGGTGATGTCATTTTAATACCTGCATTTTGATGATCCACACTTATGTTTTCATATTAGGACCCAATTGATGTATTTAATGATTCAATTTCATGTTCTAAATTATTTCAATTGCTTTAATGGAAACTAAATTGTAGAAATATTTGAAATGTCAAATTGTAATGTTCAAGTGAAAATTAGTGCCAAAGGATAGATTTAGATATGCAAACAAACCCAACTCACATGCGTTGTAACTTAATAGTCATGAATTCAATATTTCATCACTACGGTAGAAATAGATTATGAGGTTGTTCGAAATTTTAATCTGATCATGTTACATAAGAATCAATTTTGATATGTAGGGGATTGGTATTTTAATGTTTTAAATGTTTTATAAGAAAATGATTAGAAAAGGGAAATTTAATTGGAAATAATGAAATATGCAAGCCTAATGTTGAATGTGAAAGTAATTTATTGTAGTTATTTATATATTGCTATATGATTTCCTTGGACTACTGATGATTGAGTTTAGTTTGTAGGAATTTGAACATGGGATTTAATAGGGGACCAAGGCTCAAACCCATGTGAAACATGACATGGCCAAGGTTGGATCTGAGGAAGGATAAAAACCTCTTTGTAATGTGTTTTATATCATAATGTGAATGGTATGTGGGTGATAGTTAAATGCATGTATTATTGGGGACAAGCCTTTTTTTTAATGTAATATGTTGTGTTTGTGTCACTTGATACTTGTTCAGTCTACATGGAAATGACTTGGCATTTAGAGTTTGGGAAAATAACCCAACCTAAACATAACCCCAACATAGTATCGAAGTTAATCGCACATTGAAAAGTGTTAGAATGAATCCCTATCCATTAAAGTTTGAATTCCAACATTCCATTAACTTTTGTGGATCAAAAGCGGTCCTAGGGGGTTACCATGGTGAAAAATAAGTGCCCACATGATAATAGTATGGGTTGGGGGTCTAAATCTAACCTTTAGTGGGGGTTTAGGGATCTTTTTTAGGGGATGGCGAATGAAATTAGGGGATTTTCTACCCACTCTCTAACTTTAGAGACAGCTAGGTTTTGGAAGCTTGGATGGATCTCTTCTACAACTTTCATTTCCAATTTTGTAAAGGAATTCAAGGTTGGTGTTCTTTCCATGTAGTTTAGTTTCTTCCATTTTGAAGTTGTATCTTGGTATTGAATTCATGAGAATGTAGGTAGGGAAAATTCAATTGTAAGGGAAATGTGTGGAATCATCTTGTAGCATGTTGTGTTGTGTTGTGATTAGCATGAAGTTTGGATTTCCATTGTTTTCTTTCTTTTCATCTTCCATGATTTTGTGCATGTGTATTATTGTGGGTGTGAGGACTTCACTCACCCTTTGGGTATGTATTATTGATGGATAAAAATAACAATTAGAGGTGACTAATTAGTTAGTGATAATGTCTTTAGATATCATTTAGGGTCACATGTTATATATAGGCTAAATTATATATATATATATATATATATATATATATATATATATATATATAATACACAATCACATCATTAATAATTAACATGATTAACACATAGAACATATTGAAGATCTATGTAGGTTATTTAATATATCAAAAACAACCCATATTATATGTTGCAAAAAAGGTAGACCCTGAATTGTGTAAATAGGAATAAATATCTTAACAAGATATTGGAGGATCATCTAGATTGAAGATTATTAGAGATGAATAACTTGAAAACTTGGAAATTAGACTATATGAAGGTGGTCAAAACATAACTTGGTAGTATATTGTTATAGTTGTATTAGAAAGTTTGGAAGCTGGTGATTTAATATAGTTCGATCAACCATAGCTATTCATGGTGAGTTAGTAAACATTCATGGTTAGATAATAGTAGATGAGAACTTGTTTATGCTGATAGTAGTAGACAATTACACACACACACACACACACACACATTTGTGTGTGTGTGTGGTTTCTATAGGGAATTGGAATAATCATATCATATCTGGTAGGGTTTATAAGGTCAAGTAAAATTTAGAAGGGTATATATGTACTATATTTCAAAAGAGTCTAATTAGGTCTCACACCTATGTATATTAGTAACAATTCATATCCATATGACGTATTAATTAATGTGCTTCCTATGCATTTTGTCATACGGGTTTGCTAAATGATGCCTTTAAAGATGTATGAATTCATTAAATCACTTTGCATGTAGAAATACAAAACCTTGATGGAAGGAAATGAAGTAAGGTTGTTGTACAGATGTAATTAAATAATATTTTAGTTGGGTATGGATATCTAATTCTTCCTATATATCTCAATTTAATCTAATTCTTTTTGTGAACCTTTGTACAAAGATTTTTTTTTAATGTGTTACATTGAGGAGTGCAGACATTTAATGATTTCAAACCACAACATGCACTTGTAATGTGGAGACACATGTTATTTACATAATAAGTACCTAGGACACTAATGTACATAGGCAATTATAAATAATAGTAATAATAATAATAATTTGTTGTGTTTTTTCCTTATACATTTTGGGCATGAAAAGTTTCCATCTTATGCTTATCCATTAATGCTACCGAAGTATTCATCCCCAAAATCTGGTCACTAGAAGTAGATTGCACATGCCAAAATATAACATTTCACCTAGGGGACTCTTTTATTTTAATGAGAGTGGGTTTATCATCCTCCAAAGATAAACTCCAAATAGCCATTTTTTTGGCATCCACATTGAACCATGACCCCATCATCTTCCCATACTAATTCTCATCCTCAAAAGAAACTAATTTCTTTTCTCATTATTTGATCTAGTAGAAAAGAAGAGCTTAGATCCCATCTTGGGAAGATAATCATTCAACTCCTTCTGACTAGATCTCTAACCTCTTCCATAGAGAGTGTTTAATTGACATGGTGATACTCCTAAAACTTTTTTATCAACCTAGAAACCTCTTCATTTGAATCTCCATGCTTCATCTGTAACTTTAATTCATTTCTCCTTATTTTAAAAAGGAAGTTTTTGAATTCATTTGACTTAATAAAACTGTTATCATTCATAAACTCCTTAGCCTTAATGATTCTATCATCAATCATTTGTGTATCTAATTGTAATTTATTTTTTCTTTGCTCATTCTTAGATGCCTAGGACATTAGAAATCTTCTTCTAACATCATCAAAATATTTTTTGCCCTTGGCAAAATCTAGAGAGACTTTTGCTAAGCCTTGTCTAGTATTTCTACCATCTTCTACTTGTTATGTCTTTGTTCTTGTCGATAATTAGCTAATTAAGATATGTAATTATTGTCATTTATGGAAACATATAATGTACATCCTTACAAGACACCTTGGAAATAAAGATACTTATCTTTTGGTAACCAAAAAATTATCTAAGTATGAATTTGGTTTATAGTAGTGTATTGTTTTGTATATAACTTGTTACTGACATAGTATTATGTATAGTGAGGTTAGTTAGAGATAGTATACACGTTGATGATGATGTGTATAATCTCAAACATTAGTAAGGACTGTATGAAAAAGAGATATGTGTGTTTTACTAGTGAAATAGGACAACGAAATTAAAGGAAAGGAATTATTTTGTTTACAAAATAATTACTTGACCAATTAGGGCTAAGATTCTAGATGTTTTCTCTAAGTTGGAAATGTATATTATGGTCTTAGCTGACCTAGTATTAAATTGTGAAAAGGCATGTTATTTATGCAAAGGAAAACTTGTGAAGAGAAGTGATGTGTTGTGTTGAGAAATTGTATTTGATATGAAAACTTTTTGTGAAGCTATATATGTGAAGTTTTGAGAACTTGATTTTGAGATCAGAGATCTAGTCAAGTTAAAGATTAGTCAAGAAAGAAGTTACAACACCTATCTACTAGTAGAATAATTACTTATTTAGGTAGTGATCTTTTCTTGTAATTTGAAGTGCATGTTTGGGTAGTGGGCTCATCTTGCATCTACTATACTACAACTCCTAATAGGGTTGGAATCTCCTAATGGGGTTTCAAAGTCTCCTATCAGGAGTCTCTATACCTAATTTATTCATTGACTCCTAATAAGATCCATCTTCTAATAAGGAACATATATCGGTATATTATCTAGTGGGTATCATCCCCACTGGGGTTTTCCCTTGGCCAGGGTTTCCCTAGTTAACAAAATATGGTGTTATGAGTTATCTTTGTGCATGGTTATTGCTACTGTTCAACATTTCTTTATTAATTTCTTATGTATAGTTCAAAGTAATAAATAATATTTAGTTGGAAACTAAATTTTGTAAATTATTAATTCACCCCTTGTCTCAGTAATTCCTATTTCTAAAAATTCTACCCATGCAGAACTCTCTTTTTCAAGCTTGTCATCTTCAGATTGATCTCCTTCATCAGATACCTCCACTGTGTATTCATCATCAACATAATCTAGATCAATCTTCTTTCTTATTTCCTTTGGTAATTGTGACACAAACTCATCAAAATTATCAACACACTTATCCAATCTAAATTGAATATTCCTCATCAGGATAGAACCATTTAAAAGAATAGTCTGCCTTTCTTATTTCTTGCTCATAGCTAACAATATCTCTTCATTTAATCATTCTTTCTATGTAGACATCCTCACTCAACACATCGGCAATAAAATCCTCTTCCCACATAGGCTTTGTAGGGGGCAAGTTATATCCTCTCATATTCTTCAAGGCATGCCTCACTACATTATAGGGGTCATAGGCTCTAGTTAGCCCAATTGGCATCTTATAATTTTGCAAAAAGGAATTGGTTTACTCAATGGTATTCTTAGAAATTTCAAAATCCTCTACCTTAGTACATCTACATAGAAATGTTCCCTTTTCGACATTTTTCCCTAAATATTCCCTATTCAAAGAAATCAACTGCCAAAGTATTTCTATCAACCCTAACCTTTCAGGAACATATTTAGGAAAAATGTGGGGTGGCTAAGGATATCCAAAAATCCTTATAATAGTATATTCTTCAAATAAGAAAAAACTACCCCAATCATGAGTCAATTTTTTTCCTGCATCAAAGTACCATTTAGGTCTAACAACTTTCCTAACATTTCTAGGAACTCTCTCAATTATACATCCTATCATTTTCAAAGCTGGATAAACAAAGTCATTATAGAAAGAGATAAGATTTGAATATGGATAATTCATTTGCCATACCTGTGTTCTCCCCATTCTTTTGTTGACTCAAAAAATCTTTGATCAAATATGTCAACATTCTTTGACAAAATAAGGTGCATGATTAGGGAGTAGTGAGGGAACTTGAAATCCTTGTATTCTCCTTGTTGGGAAGGAGTGATTTCCTTGTGAATACTCTCAAAAAATTTATTCAAAAAAATCCTATCTAGCATAATGATTAGGGTATTGGATATTTAAAGCCATGACATAGTGTCTCCTTGAAGTATTCATGGTTCCATCTATACCTAGGTCTTTGTTAATCCCAAACATAGTATTTTGAAAGTATCTCTAAAAGTAGTCTAAGGACATGATTTCCTCAATGTCTTTCATCTTTGGAATCTCTCCTACCTCCTTCTTCACCTTGGTAATGTGTCTGGTCATGTTTTTACCCATATAAAAACTCTTATATTTTTTGAAATTCACCTTCAGTTCTTTAATATCAATGGGCAAAGACATAGGTCCACCCAAATCAAATGCCTCTATGAATGTATCCTTAGCCAATGCTAGAAAAAAATAAATTATCCTTCTTGTGGAATAATTTATTAATAGGATTATAAAATTTGATTAATGCCTTAACCAAATCCACATCCACAAATACTTCCAACATTATCAATTTTCCAAATTTCTCACCCAAGGGTTGCAAATGGGAACTTCTTTCACTCTATTTTTGTAGAAAATCATAACAATTCATATCCATTTTTGTCAAGGACAATTTCATCTCTACACATTTCATATGTGTCTTTGAACATAAGGTGATCTGCATTGAGTGTTTGTGGGACCATCCAAGATATGTATCCATTCTTCTAAAAATCTATTGGGAGCCTTTGGTGGTGTAGCTGGTGCTTCAATTACTACTTATGTAATCAATTATCCTTCTCTTTGGGCTATTTCTAAAATTATTTTCACTGATTATGTATGCAATTTTGATAAAAATACTCAAAGATCACTTTTGCACTTAAGATCGCTCAGAAAATTCAGACAATTGAGAAAATGGTAACAACAATCTTTCTTTCTCTAGGTTTTCTCAATTTTTGTGATGAGAGCATAGATTTAATTGGAATTTAAGGGTGGTACACTTGAAAACCTATCAATCTTCAAAAAATAGGTTAAATCTATGTTTTTTCAAATCTTTATACATCCAGCTCAAATTTTGCCATTGAAAAGTTGTTTCATGCTTTAAAAGCTATAGGTGATAAATTTACGAATAGGACCATTTTGCTACTTTGGAACAAGATTTTTCTTTGTTACAACATGGCTTGTGATGTTGAGACTCTTTTTTTTCTTAGTCAAATGTGGCTTCACAACTAAATTTACTAATACCTTTGTGACTGCTGCAACCTTGTGATAAGCTCTTCCTTTTAACACTTCGCAAGCTCACCATGGTCTAGCCCTTGGAATAATTTATGCTTGCTACCATGTGATACTTTAGATTTTACTCTATCTCTCCTTTGCAACTCCAAAACTAGGCATTCAATTTAACCTTGTGATAGTATGCTCATTTATTGAATCTTAATATTT
Source organism: Cupressus sempervirens (assembly GCA_028749045.1). Lineage (NCBI taxonomy): Eukaryota > Viridiplantae > Streptophyta > Pinopsida > Cupressales > Cupressaceae > Cupressus > Cupressus sempervirens. The sequence goes on along the minus strand of CM053786.1, from coordinate 894,892,485 downwards.
CTTTTACCCCACAACTTTTCAACTTAGTCTTTTAATTGTTTATGAAAGCTTGTGAATGTGCACTTCACTTTCAATTGCGTCTTTGTAGCTTAAAACATCATTTGCAATAGTTAAAGGTTGCAAAAACATATTTAATTACCACGCATATCATTTTTTCATGTTTGTGATTCAACTTGTTCCCTTGTGATTTTGACATGCGAAGATGTGATCAATGCTTTGTTTGACTTTCATCTTACTTTTGCAGCTTCACATCCTTACTTAAGATGCTACTTCAACTACATGCAAGCATGCAATAGCCTTCAACTTAACTTCCCTCACCGTTTCACAACGTGAAAGTCTTGACTTCAATTAACACCTACAATGACACAATCACAAGCATTCACAACTTTGCTTCTCTAACCCATGGTTCAGTTATACTATCTATGATGATGCACTAACAAAAAAAATTTAACTCAGCACTAACTCATTGCATGCTCTAACAATCATAGCTACAAATTCCTTAAGGAAAAATAAGCTTGTGAACATGCACCCTTCTTTGCTTCACATAGCCACAACTTAGCACATTTGAAACTTTCATGAAATATAATAGCAAAGTTATTTCAAATTTTAGGATAAGAGCATATGCATGGAAAAATATATATATCCTTTTAAGGATAAAAATTATATTTCATGAGCTTTAAAAGATTAGAAAATAACTTTCCTAGGGTTTTTCTTAAAGGCTAACACAATTTCACAAACCCTAGCTTATTTTCAACACATTTCTTCCTAATTTTAATAGAATCTTGCAAAAATTGAGTAAATGAAAAATTAGGCCATCAATGGCTCTATCTGGGGATGATGGATAGCTTGTATCCATGCAAGAATGTAGAATTTTTGGTAGAATTAGACCACACACTTGACTTACAAAGTTGACAACTTCCTTAGAGAACACAATAGATCAAATAGGAAAACAAACACAAAATTAACAAAAGAAAACTTTGTAAAAGAAAACACCAAGAGAGAACGAGGATATACAATATTTACACAAAATGTAGTGAGACCTAAACTACTATTCATGGAAAATAAATAAGCATTTTTTAGCAAAAATACCTCTTCAAGAACTATCCATGAACTGCCAGCTCAAGAATATCTCTAGATAATTCTCTTACATAGTATGAGTCTTCTCCCTTGTTTCCATGAATCAAGTAAGGACCAATCCAAATGGGATCAAATTTTCCATGCTTTCCCTTATCTTGAAGCCTGGCATTCCATAATAATACCATCTCTTCAAGGTAAAATTTTCTTTCTAATGTTTTTCTATCATATAGATATTTCATCTACACTTGTAGCTTAACATTCTATGTAGATGCATCTCTCCTAGTTTCATCTAACTACAAAATATCATCCATTCTTAACTGTATGTCATCAGTAACATCACTATCATATATTTGGATGAATTTATACATATCATTCAGACTATTTTGAGGTAATCTTGCATGAATACCATATACTAGATCAAAAGAAGAACAACCAATAGCCTTTTTTACTATAACCTTGTCTGCCTGCAATGCGAGAGGCAATTTGGAATCCCAAGCCTTCTTATTTTCTCCTAAAATCCTCTTAATGATTTTGAGCAAGATCTTGTTGTTGGATTTAGCTTGGCCATTACCCTAGGGATGGTAACGTGATGATGTAGCATCAATAATGCCATACTTCTTGCAAAAAAAATTATATTCTTCTAATCTAAAGCACATAGCATTATCAATGACAATTTTCTATGGGCATCAAAATTTGACAATAATGTTATTTAGTATGAAGCTAGTCACTACTTTAGTTGTTGCATTTTTAGTAGGGATTGATTCTACCCATTTTGTAAAACAATCAGTAGCAACTAAGATCCACAAATGTCCACCACTAGACTTATTAGTGATTTCTCCAATGAAGTCCATACCCCACTATTAAAAGGATGCTTTCACTTATACTATTAAATTCTCTTGTATGAATAGTAGTAGTGAAGATAATAGATAAAGTTTAGATCTATTAGGTGTTTCTATGTTATGATTTCATGTATAGAATGTATAATTTCAAGGAAATGAATATAGTTAAGCAAAAACTTCTTTAATTTCATTCTAATTATCATCTCCTTCCTCTATTATCTGCAATATTTTGTGTTTGAAAAAAAATAGCTTAAACTCATTTGCAATCCCTTAAGGTTGTATGTCTAGATAAGTTTTCTATTAGAACAAAGAGCCAAGTAAATGTTTATTTACCTTGACAAGGTTGTAGGTTTCATCAAGAGGATATTCAGTAAGTAGTGAGAATTCTTATGAAGATAGATGTCTATATACAAGGTGAATGGTTAGATCATATATCTAAATATATGAGTATATCTTAGGTATCCATATGTATGTGTTTGATTCATGGAATTTACCAATAGATAAGGCACTGATCAACTATAGGATCACTTGTTCATATTGCTGCATATTTGGGGTTTTTTGGCTGAAAATCAACATCATTAATCAAATGTATTTCCCTTTCATGTTGAAGAGCTAAAAAGGATGCCCTCACTTAGCTTGTGGATTTCATATAATTGCAATTTGCTACTACATATCTTTGTTATTGCATGAGTATTAGGAGATATAAGGATTAAATCAGCTATAATAGATTCAGGAATATGTTTTAGCATTGGTACCATATTAATTGAATCTGAGGTCCACCCACCTAGGTTTTGTAGAGCCTAAAGTAGAAGAAGGGTCTAGCCTTATAGTTGGCCCAGTTTCTAAAAGGATATGTTAAGGATGGGAGTTAGCTACCCCTAGATGTCTCTTGTTCTCATCAGGGTAATTTGAAACCTTCTTGTGTTTCAAAACATCAACACTACTTATTTCAAAGGAAAATTTCCAAAAAACTTCATCTTTCCACTAAATTGTTGGCATGCATCAAATTTTCTCACCAATTCTTAAGTATCTTTGAATAAGATAGGACACCAAAAGCTAGATCTAAGAATCTTGTGGGCTATTATTTTAGCCATATAATGCCCCCCACATACCCCCTCATGCATATCACTCAAGATTTTCTTGGATTCTTCATTATTAACATACTTCAAGAGGACACCTTCCATGTCTCTCCACCATAACTGGTTGTATCTAATAGCTTGTAGCTTCAAGGTTCTTCTCTAGTTTTTTTGTAAATTCTAGTGGAGTTTTCATCTATTGCAAGAAAAATATCACATCTTTATACCAATCATAGGTGTCCATGTCACATATGTCACTTCTACAACCATCATCTAATTGGTTTATCTAATTTTCTTCAAGATTAGCTTCTGCCATTAACTTAGCAAGACCCTGACCTCTAACCATCTTAGTAATTTGCACATCAATATTAAATTCTTGGATCCTATTGATCCATCTACATCTTCTTCCTAAAACTTCTTATTGAGAGAAGATATCTTTCACTACAACATTTGGAACAAATGCAATCAAAATGGCTCCCACTAGATAACACCTAAATGTCTTTTCTACTTTAACCAAGGCATATGCTTTCTTTTCAATTATATAATATTTAAACTCAGTATAAGCTTGTAGAGATTTACTAAAAAATGCAATTGGTTGCTCAAATCCTTCCTCATTTTTTTGTAATAAGACAACAACAATTGTATGAAAAGAAGAAAATGAAAAATAATGCATGGGCACAAAATAATTAGGAGATCTCAAAATAGGGGCATCCTTAATGGCTTTCTTTATTTCATTAAACACCATGCTTGGCTCTTTAGTTGATTTAATTTTTGACCCTTCCTTTAACATTTTTGAGATGGGCCTACTTATTTCAGAAAAGTTTGTAACAAACCTTTTGAGAAAGTTAATCTAACCAAAAAATGATTGAATACCTTTAATATTCTTTGATTTCTAAATCTTATCAATTGCTTCAACCCTTTCAAGGTCTATTCTAACTCCTTCCTTTCCAATAAAATGGCCAAGAAAATTACCCTCTATAACAATAAATACACATGTTTTTGGATCCAAAGAAATGCCAAAATTTAGTGCTTTGATGAAAACTTTCTCTAAATGTATGCAATGCTCATTAGCATCCTTTGAATAGGCTGTCAAGTTATCTTGGTATACTATCAAGAATTTATCAATAATATCCTTGAAAGCTACATCCATGGCTCTTTTGAAAGTGGCACGAAAATTTATCAAGCCAAAAGGCATTCTGCTATAAACATAAGTACCCTAAGGTGTTGTGAATGTAGTTTTATATTGCTCGGTTTCTTTGAGAACTACTTGCTTGTAACCTGAGAACCCATCCATTATGGACATGACCTAAAATCTAGTAACTCTCTATATAATTGCTTCCATATTAGGCAAGTCATAATTGTCCTTTAATGAAGATATATTTAGATTCCTAAAATCTACACATAGTCTTATATATCCATTCTTCTTTCTAATAGGGACTAGATTTAATACCCAAGATTAATACCTTATAGGTTTAATAACTCCAGCATCTCTTAATTTTATTAGTTCTTCTTTCATCTGGGGTGCTAGGGTAAGATTTATTGGCCTTTTTTTTTTGTCTGAAAGGCTTGGCTCCCTCTTTCAATGGAACTTCATGTGGAAAGAGGTCTTCTCTATATTCTTTCAAATCATCATAGGACCAAGAAAATAAATGTCTATATTTTCTCAACAGACCAATCAATTCTTGCCTAATCTTAGGGGCTATTTCTTTCCAATATAAACCTTTTAAGGTGTTTCATTAATCCCTAAGTTTATCTCTTCTAGGTCCTTGTTATTAGATTCTTTATTGTCCACTTTGGATCTATCTTGATTGTCAAGAATAGTCACTAGAACTACTAATCCCTTTGGGATTTTATTTATTTTTTAGTTGCACAACCTCCTATGTAAACATAGTGTCTTTACCATCAACATTTTCAACATAGGTTAGACAATCAACTTCTTGTCCATGAAAACCATTTTTACAATTCAAAAAATTTATGACATCTTTATCATCTTCAAAAACCTTCTGATTATGGACATTATCAGGAATTGATGGTCTATTATGTACTTCAATCTATGATATACCAAAAAAAGATATATCTCTAGGTTTAGTAGCTACATTTGTTAGCAGGTCTACCATCTTATTATTGCTCGTATGCATCCAAGAGATGCCAAAAGCATCAAATAGTTCTATTTGATCCCACACAATGTTCTTGTACTATTTCAACCTTTAATTTTTTGATGCATAAGTTTCTCTTATATGATAAATTATCAGCTCAGAATCACCAATAGCATGCATCATCTTTATCCCATGGCTAGTTGCAACTCTCAAGCTTAGCAAGAGTGCCTCATATTCTACTATGTTATTTGTGCATGAGAAATTCAAAGTGAATGAATATCTAAATGTATTCTTCCCTAGGGAGTTGAACACTACCCTAGCTCCTGAACCATCTTTAGAACTTTCTCCATCAAAATACATGGTCCATAAAATTTGTGAATCCATGCAACATGCTACCTCTTGCACAATTAATGGGGGCAACTTCTCAACCTCCTGAATGATCAACTCTTCTCTAAATACATTGACATCAATTTCTAAGAAGCAAGTGGAATCTTTGTCAATATTCTCCTCAAAAATATGATTCAACCTTGGCTCTCTATCAACTTTAACAACCTTATATGCTATATGGAAAGTACCATATATTAAATCACACTGTATACTACCTACCATTTTAACACTCCATTTTCCAGACAATAACATTCCATAATGGGGAGGGATTTCTACCACAAGGACAACCATAGTCAACTCAATATCATGATAGACAACTAACTTAAAAGGTAATGCATTTATTATACCTGTGATAGGTACTTCTCTAGAATCCATTTCCCTGCATCTACCTTGTCTAGTATCCACTTGAAAACCAAGGGCTTCCATGACTTTAAAAGGTATGATATTATTAGATGCCCTTAAGTCTATCGTACTATTCTTTAGGGTTGTACCTTTTATAACTAGACTGAGGAAAATAGGATCTATATCCTATAAGTAAGCCACATATGAGTTATCCAAATATATTTGGGGTATTTGGGACATCACTCCATTATCCTCCTCTACAATTGGGATTTTTTGTATAGCTTTTGGCTTAACAATATTACCATTACTTATTCCTCCTAGCCAAGATAATGCATTTCTCTTTTGCTCTTTAATTTTAAAAAGTTCTAATAAAGGAACCTTCACAGTTATCTAAGACAACATAGCAATCACATCAAATGAATCATAGATAATAGGTTTTATAGAAATAGCTGGAGTTAACACTTCTTGAACAAAAGGCACTATCACTTGCTTTGTAATATCAATCTCTGACTGTTTATTTTGTACAATAGCCTTGGTTGTGTCTACCACTTGGAATTTCACTTTCTTCTTAGGTTCACATTTCTTAGTTTTACTATCTTTAACCGTAGCTATCAATTTATCTTCCTTTTGACTATCATCTTTCATCTTACGAGATATGCTTTATAAATATGCCAGATGGTTTGCCAGTGTTAGTGTTGACAGTTCTATTTCTAAGATTGTAGTTGATGTGCACTTGTGATATCATTTTTGTAGTAGTCTTTTGAATCTCCTCTTTAGATGGTTGTCTCAAACTTATGTAGTCCACATTTGAAGACACAACAAATACTCTATCCTCATCATAACCCTCATCATCTAACAATACTTGCTGATGATGAGACTGGTAGAAATTTCTCTAACTTACAACATCATTCTTAGGGTCCTCAAAATAAGACTCCTCACCATTGTCACATAAATTTATCATGTTGTAGCTGATATCTTCATGCTCCTTTTCTTCTTCTCCTTCGTCTTTACCTTGTGTTTGCTGATTTGCAACAAGGGATTGAGCTAATGCATAGTGATTAGGAGAATGGGAGCATGGCATACAATGCACCATGGCACATCATTAGTTATGTTGACTAATTTTTTTTGCAAAGGATCTAGTTTATCCTTATCCTTATGACCTTGTGAAGTGTTATGAATAGGATTTCCATCCTTACATTGAGTTGTATATGGGTAATTTTGCATCTTTGGTTGCCTATTATAATGACTGTTGTCAAAAGCTTCATTCTCACTAGTACTAGACTTGTTTTCAATAAAAGATTAAGTATTCATGTTTTTGAGTAGAGTTAAAACTTGACCTATTGTGGCTTCTTCAAGTTTCTTTCCTATAGGAGTCTTCTCAAATTCCTTCTTATTATTTTTAATATTGAAAAATTTGGGATCATTTCTTTTCCCTAACTTACTAGAGGCTTTTATATTATTTTATATATTTATTTCCATCTTGTAAGCATCTCTTATTATCCTTGGACTCTTATCCCAAATGTTATAGGCCATTTTGTAATCAAATGCATTAAACTATGTGGTAAGCCATACATCCTCTCCTAGAGTCATCACTTGAAATAACTTATACATCCCCTTTTGAAATATCACATAAAAGTCAAATGTAGATTCATTTGCATTTTTCTTGATGTTATTAAAATCATTTAGCATGAACCCATCATTAGTATTTTCTCCATAATGTTCTTTAAATAGTTTCTCTAATTCATTCCAAGAACTCACATTATCATCAAGCAACCTTCTAAACCAATCCCTTGCATCCTCTATAAAAGAGTGCACAAATAGCTTCATAACCGCATCTTCATACTCAACCTCATAGTCATTTAGCATGTCAATAAAATTTCTCGAATGTTCTTCACTGGTGATAGCATTATTACTTAAGAATTTGATGACTTTATCTCTAAGGTCAAATAATATTGGATGTGGGAAACCATGAATGCCTAAGAATGACATTTGTCTATACTTTTCCATTATAGATGGGTTTCTTTTGAAAACCAACAACATTTGATGTTCTTTCTACTGCCTAGTTTTGGGTAGGGATTTAAAGTTGTTTGATTTTTTGGACAATAGGGATCTACATATCAATATTAGAAGAAGATGTAGGAGCTGAATGAGATATATTTTGGCTTGGAATCATTGGTACACAAGTGGGAATCATGTTTGCAACTAGGATGGACATATTTGGCCATGAAGTCAAAGCAAAATTGGATTTTATGAATTGAATTTTCCTTCTAGTTTTAGCTTCTTGTGCTTCATTTTCCACTTTCTGAAGTTCTTTGGCTAGATCTTCCTTCTATTTCCTAGCCTATTCTAATTCTAGGTCAAGTTTAGACATGGACATAGGAATATTTGGAGGCTTCTTAAGGGTAGCTTGAGGCTCATTGATTTGGATTCCTATAACCTTTTTTTTACCTTTTCAACTAGTTTAATAGTCAAATCTATGATTTCTAGTTGAATGGGCTTGTAGGATTTAATCTGACAGAGAGCAAGTTCTTACTTTTACTTTAGAATATTTTATTTCTCTTGGACCTTAGACCTTAAAGTTTCAACATCTCCAAATACATCTGCATGTATTTTGAAAGATCTTTCTTCTAATCTTTTATTTTGTTCTTCAAGAGTAGCCATTCTTTAGAGAAAAGCATCTCTTTCAATAAGAGTGTTCATTGTCATCTTCCCTTTCTCTTTTTATAGACAAATGTGTCTGGCTTCTTCCTCAGCAACTTTCCTTCTCAAGATTAAAAACTTAGAAATTAAATCATTGTGATCTATTTTTGTTACTTTAGATTTAGTAAGGTCATCCAAATCTATTAGGTTTCTCTCTATATAAGGAACTTGCTCAATATTTGGTCTAATTGACTGCATACTTCTAATTTTGATATGTTGGTTCATCTCTCCTATAAAATTGGTTTTGAAAATAGTATCTCCTATAGATGAGACCATTTTATCCTAATAAAACCCAAATTCATGATAATGCATTGTGAAAACATCACCCAAAAGTTTAGTGGTTTTTTATTCAAAACTATGAGATGAAACTTGTTTCTCAACTAGGGGTAGCATGATTGGTATTCTCTAGGTTTCTAAGTATGACTAGACTCCCCTTTCTTTTTAAACCAATTCTTTCTACCACCCTTTGGTAACTTAGTATACAAGGGAATGTTTAGGTTCTCTTTCACATAGGCTCTTGTATTCTTCCTATTTTCAACCATCTTTCACTTTTTAAATATAAGCACTAGTATAAAAACCTAAGATTGAGTTGCCACCCACTAAGGGAAAAACAATTATTTTGTTTACGAGGGAAATTTCACTTTGGAAAAGATGAGACAAAAAAAACCCAACCCTAATTTTTCGTATACTTTTTAGAGAACTACTTTATGCAACCAATAAAGCACTTTGCAACCTCACTTTATGTCACAACTCCCATGGTTTCAGCTATTTCTTCAAATTCTCAATGTTTATCACTCAACAATAATTAATACCAAAACATAGATGAGATGTGCAAAAAGATCATAAAAATTTTGAGTTCTTTATATTTATGGAGTCCCTAGTAGAGTCACCATTTTGTTGGTGTTTTTTAGACTACTAGGCATAAAGGCCTAATACTAGGATACAAAATAATTCTCTTAGTCTAAGGACTAGCTATTTCCTATGTTAAACTAAGAAAAAATTTAGATCTAGCTCAAACTTCAACAGAATCACTAGTATTCTCTACTCTTCAAGCTTTGCAAAGCTTAGGCGGGTGCACCTTAGGGATACATGTAATTGATTATTTGGAAATTTTCTCACAATTTATTCAATTGATATTTCTCTCTTTTATATCTATCCCTTTAAAGTAGACAATGATCATATATCTTCTATATTTTGCAATTAATCCTTGACAATAATAGCTAAAAATGACAATCAAGATATTACTGTAAATAAGTGTTGACCAATAATTTAAGTATTCATACAACAGAGTAAAATTGATTTGATTTTATGTTTATGTCTAATCCAACCCTATGACTTCTTCATCATGTAGTTAGATGTATGATCAGTGCCCTATCCATTGGGATTTAGAATCTATCAAAAAAATATTTTGATCTAATTAATTGCATTACAATTAATCTTATCAACATTTATCCCTAAACACATTCTTATGAATATCCTTGCTGTATAACTAGAAACCCTATTAATTTATTGGAGCATTTACTTAATTCTTTGAATTAAAAGAAACAACAAATTGATATACAACCTATCCTAGTTGCATTAAATTGCATAGAACTTGCTTACACAATCCCAAGATAACCATTAAACAACATTGGAGACAAAATTCAAAGACAAAAATATGGAAGAATTTCCTCCTTTGCATTAATTTTCATTGAAAATTGCAAGAATACTGATAAAGCTACAAAAATCTTCAAAATGAGCTAATAGATATTTCAATTTTCACTTATATTCTCAAAAATTATAGGAGAATACATCATAAAGTTTACAAGAGACTCAATGGATTGACAACAATTGCATAATTCTCAACATTACAAGAAAATTAGACCTCTACTCCACATCTTGGGAGTTCTTTTATAAAAAGGATTGCAACAAGCTCTAGATGGGAGGACCCTTGTCAAAATCTTAATTAAAAAGAAAAACACAAAGACATTCTTAGTTTATTACAAACAAAGCATTCTTTGTACTTTGCCTCAAAAACTAAGATACAATTGTAAAACTGGAAGATGACATTTGTTAGCAAATATCCCCTCAAAAAAATCAATTTTTTCTTTAGTTCCTATCACCATCCATCCCTTTTCTTTACCTTTTCCTTTTGAATTGTATCTTAATTTCATCTAATCACTATCACTAGTTAGTAATGCCTTGATATCTAAAATCATCTCCCATATGGCGACATCTGTATCAATGTTAGGCTAGGTGACATCTTTGATTGTGTCCAAATCATCTAGGCATTTGATCCACTTGGCATCGATTATAGCTTTGACCTTAGAGGCCACCTTAGACATCTCTGCATCCAGCTTATAAAGTATATCTATCATATCATATACAATAGTGACACTCATTTCATTATTACAAAAATATAAGAACTTGGGATGATCAAGAATATTTTCAAATGATGATGACAATGCAATGAAGTCTTTTATTTTTCCCTCACTATCCAAAATTATAGGCACAAGATTTGGTGTCCCAACAGAATTTTTTTTCATCTTATTTTATACTAGTTCCATCTTCCCCCAAAAGAAACTATTCAAATCTCTCACTTTATGGATCACTTTCCTTGTGCTTACAATGGTTTTCTTTGGTAGGTCCTTATTCTGGGGAAGTATAGTAATTATGTTGTCAAAGAATTGAATTTAGGGTCCCCATGTGCTAAACAATGGAGATAATAGACCAATTGCCTCTGCACATTTGTATTCCACTCCTTCTAGTGCAACATAACTGCCATGCACATTTTGTGAAACTATCTTCAATTCCCATAATAATTTGTGAAATGTATAATTTGCATTCTACATCTTTAGGCTTCTAAATTTTCTTCATCAATGTCCATAGCCTAGCCTAATGCTTCCCCTATTTCAAAAGTCTAGCCCTTTATCTATACTTCTTTGTCATGAACTTCTATGACAGTTCTAACATCTTTCTTTAATAAATCCACCTCCATTTCCCACTTGATGATACTTTTTTGTAAGGAATAATTTTTCTTTATCTCTTATTCATAACTTCTCCTTGTCCTAATAAATTTTTCATATGTTTTTTTAAGTTAGGCTTCAAGAATTTCCATCTTATGCTTACCCATTAACACTACTGAATTATGCATCCCCAAAATCTGGTCACTAAAAGTAGATTGCACGTGTCAAAATATAACATTTCCCCTAGGGGACTCTTTTATTTCCATGAGAGTGGGTTTATTATCCTCTAGAGCTAAACTCCAAATGGCCATTTTTTGGCCATCCATATTGAACCCTAACCCCATCATCTCCCCATACTAATTCTCATCCTCAAAAGAAATTAATTTCCCTTGTCTCGTTATTTGATCTAGTAGAAAAGAAGATCTTGGATCCCATCCTAGGAACATAATCATTCTACTCCTTCTAACTAGATCTCTAGCCTCTTCCATAGTGAGGGTTTGACTAGCAGGGTCATACTCCTTCAACTTTTCTATCAAACCAAAAACCTCTTCATCTAAATCTCTAGGCTTCATCTTTGACTTTAATTCATTTCTCTTTATTTTAAAAATGAACTTTTTGAATTCATTTGACTTAATAAAATTCTCATCATTCGTAAAATTCTTAGCCTTAATGATTCTATCATCAACCATTTCTATCTCTAATTGTATTTTCTTTGTTCTTTTCTCATTCTTAGATGCTTGGGACATTAGGAATATTCTTCTAACATCATCAAAATATTTTCTCCACCTTTTCAAAATTTGGAGAGCCTTTTATTGGGCCTTGTCTAGTACTTCTACCATCTTCTACTTGTTATGTCTTTGTTTTACCCATGTAGAACTCTCACGAATATCTTGTTCAAGCTAGTCATCTTCAGATTGATCTACTTCATCAGACACCTCCACTATGTATTCATCATCAACATAATCTAGATCGATCTTCTTTTTTATTTCCTCTAGGACATGAGACACCAACTCATCAAAATTATGAACACACTTATCCAATCTAACCCAATATTGCTCATCAAGATAGAACCCTTTAAAAGACAAGTCTTTCTTTCTCATTTCTTTCTCATAGCCAACAATGTCTATGCATTTAATCATTCTTTCCCTATAGACATCCTCACTCAACACATTAGAAATAACATCCTCTTCCCACATAGACTTTGTAGGGGGGAAATTATATCCTCTCATATTGTTTAAGGCATGTCTCACTACATTATAGGGGTCATAGGTTCTAGCTGGCCCAATTGGCATCATATAATTTTGCAAAGATGAATTGGTCTAATCAATGGCATTCTTACCAATTTTAAAAGCCTCTACCTTAGTACATCTACATAGAAATGTTCCCTTCTTGACATTTTTCCTTGAATATTCCCTATTCAAAGAAATCAACTGCCGAAATATTTCTATCAACCCTAACCTCTCAAGAACATATTTAGGAAAAATGTGGGGTGGCTGAGGACATCCAAAAGTCCTTATAATAGTATATTCTTCAAATAAGAAAACACTACCCCAATCATGAGTCAATTTTTTTCTAGCATCAAAGAACCAATTAGGTCTAACAACTTTCCTAACATTTCTAGGAACTCTCTCAATTATACTTCCTATCATTTTCAAAACTGGGTAAACAAAGTCATTATAGAAATAGATAACATTTGAATATGGACAATACATTTTCCATACCCATGTCCATCTTTACACTAGCAACCTCTCTCTCCATTATTTTGTTGACTCAAAGAAGCTTTGATAATATATGTCAATACTCTTAACAAGATAAGGTGCATGATCAGGGAGTAGTGAGGAAACTTGAAATCCTTGAGTTCTCCTTGTTGGGTAGTAGTGATTTCTTTGTGAATACTCTCAATGATTTATTCAAAAAAATCATATCTAGCATATTGATTAGGGTCTTAGATATTCAAAGCCATGACATAGTGTTCCCCTAAAGCATTCATGATTCCATATGTACCTAGGGCTTTATTAATCCCAAATATAGTATTCTAAAAGTGTCTCTAAAAGAAGTCCAAGGGCATGATTTCTTGAATTTATTTCCTCTTTGGAATCTCTCCTACCTCCTTCTTCACCTTGGTAATGTGTCTGGTCATCTTTTTGTCCATATAAAAATTGTTATGGTTTTTGAAATTCTTGTTCAATTGTTTAGTATCAATGGGCAAAGACATAGGTCCACCCAAATCAAATGCCTCTATGAATGTATCCTTATCAAATTCTATAAAAACAATTTTATCCTTCCTATGGAATGATTTAATAATAGGATTATAACATTTGATTAATACCTTGACCAAATCTATAGCCGCAAATACTTTTGGCATAATCAATTTTCCCAAATTTCTCACCCAAGGGTTGCAAATGGGAACTTCTTTCACTTTGTCTTTATATAAAATAGAACAATTCATATCCATTTCTATCAGGGAAAATTGCATCTCTACACATTGCATATGGGTCTTTGAATGAAAGATCATTTTCATTTTGAGCATTTCTAGAATTAGGTAAGATATGTATTAATTAATCTACAAATGTGCTGGGAGCTTTTGGTGGTGTAGCTGGTTCTTCAATTACTATCTATGGAATCAATTCTTCTTCTCTTTGGGCCATTTTTGAAAGTATTTTCATTGATTATGTATGCTATTTTGACAAAAATCACTTAGAGATCACTTCTGTATTTAAGATTGCTCAGAAAATTCAAACAATTGAGAGAATGGTAACAACAATCTATCTTTCTCCAAGTTTTATCAATTTTTTTGATGAGAGCGTTGCTTTAATTGGAATTTAAGGGTGGCACACTTGAAAACCTATAAATATTTAAAAAATAGGTTAATTCTATCCTTTTTCAAATTTTCATACATTGAGCTCAAATTATGCCATTGAAAAGTCAATTTATGATTTAAAAGCTATAGGTGCAATAGTTGCGAATAGGACCATTTTGCTACTTCGCACCAGGGTTTTTCTTTGTTTCAACATGGCTTGTGATGTTGTGAACCCTTTTTTTCTCATTCAATTGTGGCTTTGAAACTATATTTACTCATATCTTTGTGACTGTTGCAACCTTATGACAAGCCCTTCCTTTTGACACTTTGCAACCTTGCCATGGTCTATCCCTCAAAACATTTTATGCTTGCGACCATGCAATGCTTTAGATTGCACTCTATCACTCCTACTCAACTATAAAATTGATTATTTAGTTTAACCATGTGGTAGTGCCCTTAGCTTGCTAATCTTAACATTTCTTTTACCCCGCAACTTCACAAATTAGTCTTTTAACTATTTATGAAATCTTACAAATGTGCGCTTCATTGTCAATCACAGCTTTGCATCTTAAAATGGTATCATAATTTAGAATTGTGCAAGGTTGTAACAACATCTTTAATCACCACACATATCCATTTCACATGTTTGTGATTCAAATTATTCCCTTGTGACTCTAACATGTGAAGGTACGATCAATGCTTTGTTTGACCTTCATCTAATTTTTGCATATTCTCATTCTTACTTAAGATGTTACTTCAAATGCATGTAAGCATATGATAGCCTTCTGTTGGAAATATTCAAGACTATGCTAGGTTAATGAGAGGGGAGAGGTGGATTAGTAACCTCAAAACTTTTATCAAATTCAAATCTTGAATGCAAAAATCCAATCATCATTTAATTCATTAAATTAAATCTAACTACATGCATGAGAAACTAAAAACATAAAACATTGATAACACTTGAACACAATAATTTGGTGACCTAGAAACCTTCCAAATAGAAAGTAAAACTAGGGTGGGGATGATACCCACAAGAATTTAGTGCTGCAGCATAAAGTTGGCTAGTTAAGGCTTACAAAGATCACATCTGATGATCTACCCTATTAGGAGCAATTAGGACTACTAGGTCCACCTTATTAGAGGTTTTACAAACATAAAATAAAGTATGCACTCAGTGAAGAAATTTAACAAAATACTATTAAGTCTACCTTGTTAGAGGATTTTGAACTAGTTCACTTGTTAGAATGAAATAGTGGATCTTTGACTTACAACTAGTTTTCTGATAGAGATTCTTTAAAGTATTGATCACCTTAATGTGATAGATATGGCTTTGGTGCTCCTTGATATGGCTTTACAATATACTTTTTTTGTTGCTGATTCATATTCACATGCTTACATTCCATTCACATTTTCTCAATTCAAACACTTACATGCATTATATATATATAAATCCAATTTACAAAATTACAAAGTTGGCCAATATATAGGTTAACACCAATATTACAAAGTCAGCCCAAATGTAGATACTTAGGTTCTAAAGACTGACTTGGTGAAGTTTTGATACTCGACATCCACTATCATTACTCGACATTATCATGCACTTGGTAAAAGTAGAAGCTTGGTCCATACTTATCATCTCAGAGTAGCCTCAAACTCAGTCTACACTAGAGACTCAGTAGATACAATGTCACTCTATAGAAACTGAATTCCACATTTACCATACCTACACTCAGTAAACACTAAATATCTCATCACTTAGCAATCACTAACTTTTCTTCACAAGAACTAATGACTGAGTAGACACTATGAAGTTTGAACTACTTGATAAGAATTATAAGCCTTCATACTACCTGAATTTACTTGGTAACCACTAGAATGCTTAGTAGGAACTATAAAGCTTAGTGGCTACTAAGTTACATGGAAAATATTATAGACTATTCAATGAGCTTGTTAACCATACAGAATCCAAATAAGTGTTATCACTAATAACAAACTCAACTTGATGTCAACAATATCCCCCTTTGGCATTGGTGACAAAAATGCTTATCAGTCAAAACTTATATACATTATAGTGTGATACTAGCTTGATACTGGTATACTATTTTTGACATTTTTCAAAAAAATTCTTTATAAGTATATACTTTCCTTTCCTTTGCTTGATTCTCCACCATAGAATGTACATACTAAGTATATATTGTGTTTCTCCATCATGTATATTCTGTTTCTCCCCCTTTTTAACAATAATGCCAAAACTTTATTCAAAACTTATTTAAACAGAGACACCAATGTAAGAAAGAAGCTTAGAATGTACCTTAAGTATTAGTGCTAGAGTCTTATCCCAATTTTCTTCCAAAACTTTGCATGTTTGTAGAGAAATTTGCACTTCTATAGAAAGTTCTATCATGTGATCTACAATTGAGAAGTTGATGTCATGGATCAATGTTTTTGAGTGAACAATGTGCTTCTACATTGTATCCATGATGGGAAGGATCATATTCTAAATATCTATTAGTGTAGATCAGATCCTTTCTTCTTCTCTCAACAACTATGCCTGCATCTCTGACAAAAATCTAATCTTCATATGATGTGCAGAGCTTGAACTTGGGTCAATTTGCAACTTCTGTCACTAGCCTTCAAATCATCATTAATATTTGTCCATTTTCTCTTTATTTCCTTTGTGAACTCAGTAACATTGCATAATTTCCCAAAAAAATTATGTTACATTTGTGCAAGACTTTTCAAAATTGGTCAATTTCTCTTGACCACTAGAGTCCTCATTAAACTTCTAAACTACCATTTCTAAGTGAAACAATATGCATTGAGAAGTATCAACTTCAACACCTATCACCTTAGTCATGATATTCTTAGCATTTTCTATAGTTTTATATTCTTTATCTCTTTCATCTCTCAATTTCTTTTGTTTTGCTTTCTTAAGGAGGAGTTGACTAACTAATTGCATTTGATCTACAATGGCATTATCAAAATCTAACTTTGGAATCTCAATCTCCTCATCTAGATCAATATCCTCCTCTATCTCCTTTCCACTCAAAAGTCTCATACATGGTTGAGCCTTGGGTTCAACTGCCTTTGTATATTCTATCTTAGAGTTTAGAATGGAAACTATAGTAGACATAACATGACTAGTAGTAAAAATTGATATAGTACCAATAGATGGAATACTGGTTGGAATGCTTATAGAATCCAAAACTAATATACTTACATATGTATCCAAAGCTGTAGAAAACAAAACTATAGAATCCAAAATTGTACTTACTATTGAAGAACACAAAATTATAGAATATGTTGTACTCATTGGTGATGCTGACTTGGGAATTGAAGAAAAGGTAGGCTGTAACTCATTCGATGAAGTGGTAGACACTTCCATTGATGCACTAAGTTGTGAGGGAGCAAGAAGTGATTGGACATTTGATGTATCTATTGTGGTCACAATCAAACTTGTTGAATGTATCTTCAAACTTGATGTAGCTATTAATTTGGATGGAGAACGAGGAAGTGAAGCAATGAATTTAGCTATTATCCTCATAAGATTAATCTCCTCATCATCTTCTTTGTCTTCCTTGGTAGCTTCTTCCTCTTTATCTTCTTCAACTTCTTCATTGTCAAACTGTGTTGGCTTAGTGTATGTTTCATCTTCTCCATCATCACTATCATCATCCTTGACTTCTACTAGAAAGTCACTTTGTTTATGCAAGTGATAAAAATTCTTCCACATACCTATAGCATTCTTGACTACATGCTCTATATCTTTTAACAAAATTAAACAAGTATTGAATCTAAGAGTCATCTTGTCTTCATTTTTCTTCATAGACTCTTTTACCTCAGCATTGGTAATGCTCGGTAACAACTGTCTTAGAGTTTGTTCATAGATATCTTTTGTTGTCTGTGTGAGTCCCATTTTGGCTTCAATCTCTCTAATAGATCATTAGAAATCGAAGATGCTATCTATTCAGGGGAATACTTCCATTTGCCCATCTTGGTTAGCATCAATTCTTCAATTTGCATCTTCTTAGCCTTTGTCCTAGTCTCATACTTTAATGATTTGTAGTTGGCTATGCCTACACCTTCTTCCATTTGTTTTATTCTTTCCTAGAATGTGAGAGGAGTCTTACTAAACACAACTTCACTACCTTTCTTTCTGGATCTCCTAGTAAACACTGTAGTGGATGGCTTGGGTGGCTTGGTGATGATCACCTTGCCTTTCTTCTTTATTGGCTCTTCTTCCTTTTATAATTCTTCTTCATCCTCTATATTATCAACATCTTCTCCTTTACCTTTGATCAACAAGAGAGGTATTCTAGATTTGAGTTTTTCTATTTTCTTCTTTTCTTTGTTAACACCTAGGGAAGCTTGATTGCAAGCTCTATTCTTGCCTTGGCCTCATCATATGTTCCAAAGTGTGGTACCTTTGGATCAACAGGTTCATTTATCAAGGCTTCTATTATATCTTTTGCTTCATCAATGTTCACCTCATAGGGAAGAGGTTTTACCCATATAGTTCTTGGCAAAACTACTTGAATGTAGAATTTGTCACTGTCTTCCATGAAACAAATATCATCTTTGTAATATTCAACCAATTTTCTGGGAATCTTGAATCTATTGTTCAATTTTTCCTTGAAGACATCAAAGTAGTTATCCATTATGCTGACAAAGTTCTCGCCCATTTCTACAATATACTCATTAATCTGATACAAAATAGGCATATTATTTCTCCATATGACTACACCTTTAGAAGGGAAAAACTTTTGAACATAGAAAAATAGACATGTCAACAATGAACTAAATTTGCAAGGATCATTCTTGGATGTCCTTATACTTTCCATATTTTTGTTGAATTATTTTGAGTAACAAGTCTACGAGATCATATGATAGATTGTTCTTCACAACTTTGAATGCCAAGTCTACTGCTTCACATGACACACTATTTAGATGACTAGAACTATAGATTTTATGAGCTATCACATGTATGCCAAATTTCATTTCTATATTTTTTACACTACTAATCTTCATTCCTCTATCATCCCACTTAGTTAGGGTTTTATTTTGCAACTCATCCTAACCCAGGGTTTTAGTAACTTTGGCTTTGGAATGCAAGGGAAGGCCACTGATATGATGAATCATCTTCTTGGTGATCAAAACTGGTTCCTCAAACCATAACTGCCCATTTTGAGCTCAGTTTAGGATGTATCTAATCCATTTGATTTGGAAATTTTGAGGCAAGTGGGTAATGTGGGTTAAACCCTTATCTTCCAAGTGCTTATGCTCAAGTTTAAGAACACCATTCATACATAGTTCACCTAGGGATTCATCCATTTCTAGGGTTCCAATTTCTTGAATTGCACACTTAAAATGAGTTTAGATATCATTAACGAGTAGTACCTTAGGAAGGATCTATGATTGTGCTCCATTTGGATTGAGAGTTTCTACAATTGTTGGTACAAGTTTGAAATCTAGTGATTTCCATTTGAATCCTCAGACTAACATTTTTAACCCTTTCTTTGCCTTGCTACTACTACTTTATGTTGCCATGGCTACTCAGTAGGTTATGGAAAACTTCAAAGATTATACTACAAATTCCACTCAAAAATGCTTGATCACTTTTGTAATTCACTTGATCACAATAACACTTTAAGATTTTGTTGAGAAATGAATTCAATTTCCTATCTTTTGATTTAGGAATCCATTTCTGCCTCATTTTCTTTTTGATGTTATCTACTTTTGATTTCTTTTCATCTTCAACTCTACCTATATTCATGCAATTTTTGGCTATATGACCAAGTTTAGTACATGTGTAACATCTTATGGTGGTATCTCTCTTCCTTGTATGATGTTTAACATAGTTCATGCCAATGTGTCCATATTCTCCACAGTAATGACATCTGCACTAGGTGTTATAGTCCCTACCAAATATTTATTTTAAAATTTGCTCTGTTGGATTGAATGACATGGTTCTACAGTTTGATGCCTTGTGACCTTGTTTTGATGTAGGAGCATCTAGAGGTATAAGGGCAATCCTGTGTCACCCAAAAAAATGTACGTAGACTTAGTTTTTGTTTCATGTCTTTACATTTTTGGATACCCATTTGGGTCAAATAAAGGTTCCAACTCTCACAGTTCAACTATCAGTGTGCTAGAAAATCCTGAAAAAATAGGAGCATGCAATTTGGCCATCATTTTGGTGACCTAGAAGGTGAGAATTGGCTAGATGAATTTAATTGTGATTTAGAGCATTCTAAAAAAAGAATCAGGTCAAAAGGCCCCACGGTTTGAAAGTTATTGGAATTTTTTGGGTTTTGGAGACCTCCTAAGAATGCTTCAAAGTTAGGTTAGGGGCATTAAATGACCTTGAAAAGGGCTGAAAAATGGGGGATGAGCAAGGCTAGTCCATAGGGCTATAGAGCGCTTCGAGAGCTTTTTGAAAATGTAAACGATTCGTCAATCAGAGCTACGGTTCAAAAGTTATGCCTCCCGAAAGTTTGGTTACCATTTCTGGATTCTTTTGGATTTGCGCCGACTTCTACTGCAGCTTCTAGAACCTTCTATTTGGTCGGTGGATGCCTACTAGCACTTTCTAGAATGTACTCCTAGTCCTTAACCCTCCAGGGTCTATTTAAGGAGATTTCTGGCATTGTAAAAGGAAGTTCGGAGTGGAGTTTGAGAGGAGGTACTGAAAGGAGAAATTATCTCCAAATTTATGCTATTGTAAGCCCTTAGGGCATGTCTGTGATGTTATTTTGACACCCAGGGTAGATTGAAAAGTGACCTTGTCACTTTATGAATGGTAGAGGAAATCCCAAATGGGAAACCTCAGCTATTGAAATCCAAGTTGAGTCCTCAATCGGTCATCCTTTCCATTTGACCAAATACTCTTCATACTGCCTATTTCTGGTGCTCCTACCCACTCGATGATCTAGAATGTCTTCTATCTCCTCCTTCTTAGAAGCAAGAATTGGACATGGTTCTAACATCAGCTCCTCATCTGCACCATCATCATGATACTCTATTAAATCTGCAATGTTGAAAATGGGAGAAATGTGAATACCATCTGGCAGCTCCACTTCATATGCATTTCCTGAGTCATATTTCTTCAAAATTTTGTAGGGTCCAAATTTCTTCATTTTAAGCTTGTTGTAAGTACCGGCTGGAAATATTTCTTTTCATAAGTGCACCATGACTAAATCTCCTACTTGGAATTCCTTATGTCTTCTCCTTTGATCAGCCCTAGCTTTATACTCTTGATTCATCTTGGTAATGTGTGCTTGAACCTCCTCATGTAGACGCTTTATATGTTTAGCAAATTCCTTAGCTTCAGCACTTGTCCTCTCCCCTTGTTCTATCTTCCTCAGCTCTGGTGTAGTCCTTGGGCTACTCCCATATACAATTTGGAATGGTGATTTTCCAGTACTCCTATTTATAGAGTTATTATAAGAAAACTCTTCCTATGGTAGAATAAAATCCCATCCCTTGGGCTTATCCCCAACTAAACATCTCAGCAAATTGCCCAGACTTATGTTTACCACTTCTATTTGACTGTCAGTTTGTGGGTGATGCATGGAACTGAATTTCAAGTCTGTTCTCAACTTTTTCCACAATGTCCTCTAGAAATACCCCACAAATTTAGCGTCTCTATCAGAAACTATACTCCTTGGAAGACCATGTAGTCTTACCACCTCTTTGAAAAACAAGTCTGTAATATGGACAACATCATGAGTTTTGTGGCACGGAATGAAATGTGCCATTTTGGAGAACCTATCAACCACCACGAATACTAAGTCATTACCCCTTTGTGTCCTTGGAAATCCAAGAAAAAAATCCATACTTATGTCCTCCCATGGCCTTGATGGAATAGGCAATGGTTGATATAGGCCAGTATTGTGACTAAACCCCTTGGCAACTTGACAGACCTGGCAACTCTGTATAAACTTCTTCACATCCTATGAAATTTGAGGCCAAAAATAATGTTCTCTAAGAATGGCAATGGTCTTATCTCAACCAAAATGTCCTGCCATCCCTCCACTGTGTTTCTCCTTAACCAAATTTTCCCTCATGGAACTCCTTGGAATGCACAATTGACTACCTTTGAACAACATGCCATCTTGAATCAAATAGTCTAACCACTTGGTTCTATCTACAGCAACAGGTTCTTTACAAGCTTTCCATGCTTCAGCAAAATCAGGATCCTCAGAGAACAAATTCTTGAGTTCATCAAACCCAACTACTTCAACCTGCATTACTGTAAGAAACAACTGTCTCCTACTTAGTGCATCTGTAACCTTGTTAGATTTTCCACTTCTATCTTTCAACACAAATGTATAGCTCTACAAGAACTCTACCCACTTCATATGCCTCTGATTCAATTTACCTTGGCTATTTAGGTACTACAATGCCTGATGATTAGTATACAAAACAAATTCCTTTGGCAATAAATAATGCCTCCATTTCTTTAAGGCCTGAACTATTGCATAGAACTCTTGATCATAAACAGAATACTTCTTCTTTGCATCATTCAATTTTTCACTAAAATATGCAATAGGCTTACCTTCTTGGCTTAATACAGCCCCAATAGCCCTACCACTGGCATCACAATCCACCTAGAAAACCTTTCTAAAATCTGGAAGTGCCAACATAGGCTGTTCTATTACCTTCTTCTTCAGCAATTCAAAACTTCTCACAGCTGCTGCAATCCATTTGAACTCTTTTCTATCGCCTCTTATTGTATCAGTTAGGGGTGCACATATGCCACTGAAATTCTTAATAAACTTCCTGTAAAAACTAACCAAACCATGAAATGATCTTACCTCAGTAGTAGACCTTAGAGTAGGCCATTCCAAGATGGATTTTACCTTCTTCGGATCCATTTTGAGACCTTCAGGTGATATAACAAACCCCAAATAGACTAACTCCCTTTTTGCAAAGTTACACTTCTTTAGATTAATTAACAGTTTCTCTTCCCTTAGCCTTTCAAGGATACTAAAAATATGCAATAAATGTTCTTCCAAAGTCTTGCTGAAAATTAAAATATCATCCAAATAGACAATAAATTTTTTTTCCAAGAACTTCTTAAGTACCTCGTTCATGAGCTGCATGAAGGTGCTTGGGGCATTCGTCAATCCAAAGGGCATGACTAACCACTCATAAAGACCCTCCATGGTCTTGAAGGTTGTTTTCCACTCATAAGGTCTTGAAGGCTATTTTCCACTCATCTCCTTGGTCTAGAACATTATCAAAGATAATATTTCCAAATTCCCCTAGTAAATTTGAAACTTCAAATGGTATTTCACTACTACCTTCTTTATCTTTCCTAGGAATCAAAGCATAGCACATATGCTGATGTTTCATGCCATCTAAAAACTTCCTTGCATCAACAAGACAAATCCTAGCACTGCTACATACCTTTTCACCTTCCTTTTTCATGGGTTTCAATTTGTGGCAAACTCCATCCTTTGTCAAAGAGTATGTGTTTGCATGTCCATCATGCACTGCATGTTTATCAAACTGCCATGGTCTACCCAACAATAGATGGCAAACATCCATCGAAATAACATCATAGAGAACTTCATCATGGTAACTTCCAATTTTGAATTTTACTAAACATTGTTCACTTACCAGGACCTTATGATCATCTTTTACCCAAGCAATCCGATAGGGCTGGGGATGTTTTTCCCTCTTGAGCTTCATCTTAGAGACCATCTCTTCTGATACCAAGTTATCAGTGCTACCACCATCAATGATCACATCACAACATTTATCCTCACACTTGCATCTAGTATGGAACAAAATCCTCCATTGTCCTAGTTCAATCTCTCCACTTAGTAGGACTCTTTCATTTACCAAGGTCTCTCCTCTTTCTGCATCCTCTGAATGTGATGATTGTGCATCTTCATCCACATGAGCAACCCTAGCTTGGCCCTCAGCTCTCCTATCTGTCCTTCCTTGTCATTGAGGGCATTCAAAGGCACAATGACCTTCTTCATTGCAATGGAAATAGGTACCATGGAAGCTGCCTCTTCCTTTTCCATGTCCTCTACCTCTTCCTCTTTGATTTCCAAAGTCTTGGTCATGGGAGCGGTTGAAACCCTCATTCCTCTGGTTCTTGCTAGTACCCTCATCTTCATTTTTCTTTTGGGTTTCATTGCGGCCTCCAGATGACCTACCACTTCCCCTTTCTCCTTGACCACACCTTCTTTGTCTTCCTTCAAACCTTTTATTTAGCTTCTCTTCAACTCGTAGGGCAAATTGGTATGCCTCTTCAATGCTGGTCATTCTTACTAGACTTAATTCCTCCTAGATGCTAGGTCGCAACCCACTGATATAACAAGAAACCTTCTCCATATTTTCTTCTGCATGCCTCACTCTAATCAAGAGTCAGTAAAATTCCTCTGTATATTCTTGGACTGATCTTCCTGCTTGCTTTAACCCATGCATCTTCTTAAACAAATCAAGCTCGTAATCCACAGGAATGAACTGCTTCTTTAATTTTCCCACCATGCGATCCCATCTTGTGATCTTCTCCTTTCCTCTTCTATTTCTTTCCAATTGAACCTCTTGCCACCAGATTTTGGCATGGCCTTTCAGTTTGGCCTTTGCAAACTTAACCCTATCTGGGTCCCTAGTATCCTCATACTCAAATTATTCCTCCAGTTCATTGATCCAATTGATCAACTCATCTGGTTTTAGATTTCTTGAAAATACACCCACTTCAATTGTGGGTCTTTTCCCAAACTTAGTAATGTCCCTAAAAATCCTTTCCTCTGCATGATTTAGAACTTCCCTATCAAATTCCTCTTCTGGTCCCATTACTTCTTCTTCATTGTCATCCTCACTATTGTCACCTACGACAACATTTGCTCCTTTATGAAGCTCCTCTTGCAATGCTTGTACTTGCCTCTGGAGGGCTCTAACCTCCTCAAGAGTAATAGCTTTGGCCCTTCCACCATGCTCTCTTCGTGGAGGCATCTTCTAACTTGAACCCACAACCACATAGTCCTGGTGCAAACTACCTCACAGTCGGTGCTCTGTCTACACACTCAGGAAAACCTACTCTGATACCACTTGATGGGGACACAACCCAAGAATAGAATGGACACAATAGAAAAGGGAAATTGTATTAACTCAAAAAATAAGCTAGTACAAATAGTACAGAGAAAATAAACTTCAAGACATGCCCTAAGGGCTTACAATAGCATAAATCTGGAGGTAATTTCTCCTTTCAGTACCTCCTCTCAAACTCCACTCCAAACTGCCTTTTACAATGCCAGAAATCTCCTTAAATAGACCCTGGAGGGTTAAATACTAGGAGTACATTCTAGAAAGTGCTAGTAGGCATCCACCGACCAAATAGAAGGTTCCGAAAGCTGCGGTAGAAGTTGGTGCAAATCCAGAAGAATCCAGAAATGGTAACCGAACTTTCGGGAGGCATAACTTTTGAACCATAGCTCTGATTGATGAAATGTTTACATTTTCAAAAAGCTCTCAAAGTGCTCTATATCCTTATGGACTAGCTTCACTTGTCCCCCATTTTTTGGCCCTTTTTGAGGTCATTTAATGCCCCTAACATGACTTTGAAGCATTCTTAGGAGGTCTCCAAAACCTGAAAAACTGCAATAACTTTCAAACCATGGGGCCTTTTGACCTGATTCTTTTTCTAGAATGCTCTAAATCACAATTACATTCATCTGGCCAATTCACACCTTCTAGGTCACCAAAATGATGGCCAAATTGCATGCTCCTATATTTTTGAGATTTTCTAGCACACTGATAGTTGAACTGTGAGAGTTGGAACCTTTATTTGACCCAAATGGGTATCCAAAAATGTAAAGACATTAAACAGAAACTAAGTCTAAGTACATTTTTTTGGGTGACATAGGATTACCCTTATACCTCTGGATGCTCCTGCATCATGTTTCTTGCATATGTGACATTTGCCTTCAAATCTTGGTTTTTCTTTACATTCATTAGCCCGATGACGATGCTGATTTCAATTGTAACATTTACCATTGAATTTTTCTTTTCCATTACTCCAACATTTGTTTGATGTATGACCTATCTTACCATAGTGATTGCAAGTAGGTCTTTTATTCTTTTGAGCACCTTGATTAGAGGATTCACCTTCCTATCTATATCCAATTCCTGCTTTACCTTTTTGTCTATAGAGATTCTACTCATTTAGTTGATTCAACTAATTCATGTCTGCTTGGGATTTTATCATTCTCTCATTTACTTGTTTCTCAGACTTTAGATTAGTCCTTAATTTTTCATTGGTTTGTCTTTCAGAATTTAGACCATTCCTCATTCTTTCATTTTCAAATATTAGGCTCATGATTTCCTCATTTGCATTGGAGAGCTGATCAATAAGGTCTACTCACTAAAGGGATTGATTCTAGATTTCATTGTTCCATCCATCTATCTCTTCCTTTATCTTGTTTTTCTATTCCAAGACTTCACACAACCTTAATGACTAAATTTCTTGTTCTCTTTTCAGCTTTCTTACTTCTTCTTGCAGGGAACCATTCCTCTCTAGGAGTTCTTTGATTTCATCATCTACTTTATTTGAACTTCTTGAAGGGAAAAATTTTTCAATACACTAATGATCATTCATTTGATTTGCAAGTTCCTACCTTATTTTTAAGGACTGGGAAAGTTTCTCCTTAGCTTTCTTGAGTTGTGCAATGGCCATCTCTAGATGCAACTTTTTATTGTCAATTTCCTTATCAAGTCTAAATATCTCCATTGTCCTTGATCTTTGCTCTAGATGTCAAACTTTATCCTGAGAACCACAAAGCTTAGATACTAATTATTAGAAATATTCAAGACTATGCTAGGTTACTAAGAGGGGAGGGGTGAATCAGTAACCTCAAAACTTTTATCAAATTTAGATCTTGAATGAAAAAATAGAATTATCATTTAATTCATTAAATCAAATCTAACTACATGCATGAGAAACTAAAAACATAAAAAATTCATAACACTTGAACACAATAATTTGGTGACCCAGAAACCTCCCAAATAGAAAGTAAAACTGGGGTGGAGATGATACCCACAAAACTTTAGTACTATAGCATAAAGTTGGCTAGTTAAACCTTACAATGATCACTTCTAATGATCTACCCTATTAGGAGCAATTAGGATTGTTAAGTCCACCTTGTTAGAGGTTTTACAAATATACATTAAAGTATGCACATTCGGTGAAGAGATTTAACAAAAGACTGTTAAGTCTATCTTGTTAGAGGATTTTGAACTAGTTCACCTATTAGAATAAAATAGTGGATCCCTAACTTACAACTAGTTTGCTGATAGAGATTATTTGAAGTATTGATCACCTTTATGTGATAGATATGGCTCTGCTGCTCCTTGATATGGCCTTGTAATATACTTTGTCTGCTACTGATTTACATTCACATGCTTACATTCCATTCACATTTTCTCAATTCAAAGACTTACATGCATATGGATATGATGCAATACATTACTTACATATATATATATATATATATATATATCAATCCAATTTACACAATTACAAAGTTGGCCAATATACAAGTTAACACCAATATTAAAAAGTTGGCCCAAATGTAGATACTCAGGTTTTGAAGTCTGACTTGGTGAAGTTATGATACTCAATGTCCACTATCATTACTCGGCATCATCATACACTTAGTAGATGTAGAAGCTTGGTCCATACTAATCATCTCAAAGTAGTCTTGAAATTGGTCTACACTGGTGACTTGGTAGATACAATGTCACTCAGTAGAAATTGAATTCTACATTTTCCATGCCTATACTTGGTAAACACTAAATATCTCATCACTCAGTAATCACTAACTTCAGTTCACTAGAACTACTGACTCAGTACACACTACGTGTAGACACCTAAAAACCCTTAGAAAATAAAGTATTTTTATTTTCTGAAAAGGTCCTAATGACATCATCATTTATTAATTAATTAATTAATTAATTAATTTTTATGCCATTAAATCCCTTTATCTTAATTAAAAATATTTAATTAAGGAATCCCTCCCAAAAATGTTTAAATCTTATTTAAACATTATTTCCTTATTTATTAATTATTTAATTAATAAATTGACCAAAAAACCTAAAATAAATAAAAAATTTATTTTTTGCCCAAAACTTGGCCAATTTCTTTAAGACCACTAACCTCTTCCAAAATCTTCTAATCTTTCTTTAATTTTAATTAAAGGCTAATCCCATCATTTCCTACCCCTAATCCCAACTCAAAATATTTAATTAAGATTAAATATTAATCTTCATTTTTATTAAAAAAGTTTTAATAAATATCTCCTCAACCCAAACCCTTGAAATAAATAAAACTTTATTTATTTCCTAAAAATCTAATTTATACTCATCCTAAGAAGTTTTAGACTCTTCTAGAAAGTCTTCATCCTCATCTTAGGAAATTCTAGACTATTCTAGAAAGTCTTTATCCTCATCCAAAGTCTAGACTCTTCTAGAAGATGTCTTTAAACCTAATCCTAATCCCCTCCTAACCTTGTCACATTCCCTAAACATGGGTTAAAAATTACTAACCCAAGCCAAAGTTAACAAATATCTCCTCCTTCACCCACCCTCATTAAATGCCATCCACTTGCCTATCCCTAAGCTAATCCTAAACCATCCTAATCCATCCTCTAATCATTTACACAATCCTAAGCAAGCTTAAAACCTTCTTAATCAAGTCCAAGTCAAAATTGCTCTCATCACCCTCAAAATATCTCAACCATAAAACTTTATGAAGTCCACTAGGTCATAAATGACTTTTACAAGCCCTTTTATTGCTCTTACAAGTCATTATGAGGGTCTTTATGAAGATTTTATCCCTTGAGCCTCCTTTGTTGACTCATCCTTCCCCTTTCCTCCATCCTCTCACCATGTGACATGTGTCACTCTTTGATTGGCTATAAGGAAGCACAATCCATGTGCTCTCTTCTCATGCAATCTAAGCCCTCCATGAGCCTTTTCCCATCCTTGCATCTTAGCCCTCAATCCTTCAAGCCTCTTGCCTATAAATTGGATCTTTCCCCTTTGCAAAATAACACAATCCATGAAGTAAAGTTATAATGCTATTTTGAGATCCAAATCCATACTAAAGTCATCTATCCACACCAAAAATCCACAATCATCCATTGAAGCCTTTGGAAGCATATTGAGCATACATCCTATCCATTTAGATAAAGCTACTCAACAAGAGAGCTTCTTATTGAGAGAGTCCATTAATGGCTCATATTCTCAATTGAGAGCTCATCTTAGTCTATCTTGAAGTTTATGAATTTTGTTTATTTTGTAGAAGCTTTATTTAAATTTGGTTTCTATTAGCATACTAACATTGCTCATATACATTTTGGCACGCCCGGTGGGACCCCGCATGGGTCATCTTCATTAGCTTTTTTAGTCAAGTTTTGTATGTCATTTGCTGATTTTGGCTAATTTTGCTTGTTTTTGTGATTGGTAGGATTGTATAAATTGGTTTTGTAGGTCCACATGAGCATGAAGAAGACAAAGGAACTCATAGTCTATCTCACAGTATTTGCAGATTTTTCAAGCTTATAGGTGGACAAAGCACTTGGAATTCTTCTTCCTCTTCTTGTCTATATTCTTCTTATTCCATCCACTTCTTCTTCTTCTTCTTGTGGGAGATCTTGGCCATTTTTTTTTAAGGAAGCAAAATCATACACACTTCTTTTTAGTGCTTAAAATGAACCCCCAAATCATACTTAAATCCATTAAAAAATTAAAAATTTGCAAAAAAGAAAAAATCTTTTAACAAGTGAAACTAAACCAATTTAATCATTTGCATCCTTGCAACATCAAGGTTTTAGATGCATTCATGCAAAGTTAGGAACACTTCATTTTTGAGAATTTAAAAAGAACTTCAAGTTTCCATTTCAAAAGGTTCAAAATCAACACTAAGTGCACACTAAAATCTAAATCAAACTCAAAGCATCAATCAAGGATAAAATGAACCTCATTTGAAAATATTTTAAAGTTCTTTTAAAAATCTCATGAAAACTAAGATTCCTAAAACTTTTTTTATTTGTTCCAAAAAAATGTCTTGTTGCAAAATCTTGAATGTTTCTTAGGTTTTTCATGCATCAAAACAATCTAGGAATATCATTTTTGGGCTTAAAACATGCAAACTAGAACACAAAATCTTGAATGAAAAGCAAAGTCCAAAGAGTCATTTTCACTTTTGAGTCCAAAACAATCTTGAATGATCTAAGGTTAAAAAAAAGCGCTTCAAAGTTCTTAAAACAACACACAAAATCTCAATCTTGAATGCTCAAAGGAAAAAACTTGAATGTTTAATCACTTGTCTTTGAATGCATGTTGCTAAACACACTCTTGAATGCCATGAATTAAAATCAAATTTTCCTTGAGTGCATAATTAAAAAAACAAATCCAATCTTGAATGCCAAGGATTAATTAACCATTGCAATATCAAACACTTCATTTGGAGCTTCTAAAATTGAACAAAACAAATCTCTTTTCCACATGCAATTTAGGTAAAGTTTGATTTTTGGATATTTAAGAGACTTTGTTAAGTTAAATACAAATTTGCAAAAATCAATTTGAGTAGTTCCTTGGACTCACCTCTTTTCTAATCACCCATGAATTCAACCATTGGTTGCAATCTCAGCACCATTTATGGGGATGGGTCTACTTGAAAAAGGTGTTAAATGTTCCACAATATAACTCACTCACTTGGTCTTTGAACGTTTTCTTTAACTTTATCAAAAAAATTAAATGACCAAAACTCTAGATTAAATCGATCACACTTCAAGTTTGGGCACTAAAATTGAACAACTATTGACATGGAGGGCCTCCGGGCGCACGCTTGGCAATCGAGTTTCACACATCTTTGTTTTGGGCTTAAAATAAACTCACACTCAATCTTGAATGCCTAAAAATCAATGAACATCGCATGGTTTTGACGCATTTTCAATGGCGCTCACATTTCTTATGTTGACGATCTCTCGACTTTCATTATGCTAATGACGCTGTCAAATTGGAATGAACATTGTATGCCATAATCACAAGTGTCTTCAATCATAGCTTACAAAATTTAAATCATCCATTGGAATGAACGCATGTCTTTTAAAGCCCAAGATCATGTATGTGGTCTTGTTTTACACTTTTTAGGAGGCTTGCTTGGGGATTTCATCACCCCTACTCCAACGTTCCGGTGGAGTATAAAGATCGGAAGGTGAATCCAACGACACCTCTCTTGGGATCAAAATTTTGTCACTCAGGCTAAGCCTCAAGGAACTTTATACCCTTGAGAAGTGAAAGAGGAGAAGTGGGTTACCGCTCCTCTCGGCTGCGTGACATCTTTTTGGTTTCATCTACGGATTTGGGCCTCACGTACCTTGCGTATATCGAGGACTCCCTAGCTATAAAAAATTTCATCCTTGTAGAAAGCTTCCTAGGATGTTGGTGTGTTTGACGTGCTTGCTCAAAACTTTTGTCTACTTATTTGTTCATGGCTTTTGAATGAATGTTTGCCAACTTTGGTCAAAATCCCCAAAAAAAGCAAAAATCTCCCAGCTCAAGGCATACTTAGCATAGTCACTGCCTCATCAAAAACTCATCCAAGCTCCCCCGCTGCAACCAAATCTATCTAGTTCCTTACTTTAGAACAATCCCAAATCCAAAGTCTCTCCAAATCATCCCCCCCTAGCCAGCTAGAAACTCAATCCAAAATCACACCCAAGCCTTTAGAGAGTTGTTGTCACTTTGCTAGATTTTGCTATCCAATCAATCTTACCAATCAACCAATCTCACCAAGGTTATCCCTTTGATAGAGCATTGTCTAGGGTAATCCAACTTTGTCACTTGTATCCCTCATCACCTTGAACTAAAGGTTGGGATCCACAAGTGGTCAATCTCGTGTCATGCCCATAAGATCATTAGTCTATTCTTAGGTTGACACAATCTCCACCAATCCAGTGCATAGGAAAGCAAAACTCTTACTTTTTGATAGCATACCCTTGAAGTCTTCCACCCACAAGAAAGCCAAAAATCTCTAGCCAATCCTCCTTAGGTCTTTCATACAGCTTTGACTCTCCCTAGGAAATCTTTCATCAGCCAATCCAAAATCTATGCTTAATCCAAATCCAACCATGAGCTTCCGTGTTCATCCATATGTAAGACCCCATCCCCATCAAACTCATCATCAAAGCATGAAGTACAACTCCTATCATGATGTGTTTGGTCGCATTG
Organism: Cupressus sempervirens; assembly: GCA_028749045.1. Lineage (NCBI taxonomy): Eukaryota > Viridiplantae > Streptophyta > Pinopsida > Cupressales > Cupressaceae > Cupressus > Cupressus sempervirens. The sequence continues at coordinate 894,859,971 of CM053786.1, read as the reverse complement.
TCCTTGCTCTTGCCACCTCCTATTCCAATGATGATGAAAATCTGGTTGACTATGACGGGTATATTGAAAGCCTTAGAAACATTCCCCCAAGCATCCCCCAAAATCCAAGAGTTATTCCAAACTATCTAGTCATGCCATCTGATATTCCATCTTCCCCTCCATTACCCCATCAACCAAGCTTCCAATCTTCCACCCCCAACACACTAGCTATTCCTGTCAATCCACCTTCACCTTCGACACACGAGTCTCCAAGGAATCTCCTAGAGGAAATACAAGAAAAGTTGCCTCCAACAGTCGATAAGCCATGTCATCTAATCCAACCATGTGAAGTAGTCAGTGATAAAGCTTCCCCATCTATAATATCACCTCCATCTCCAATAGCTATCATCCCCATACCATCCATCAAATTGCTTAAAATCCTTCAACTTCCCGCAAGCATCAAAATCCCACCACCTATCAAATCCCTCCAAATTCTATCCACATTACCTCCAAGCATTTCCCAAATCTCTCGTAATGACCCTTATGCATCCATCTTCTACTCACCCATCTCCACTACTGAATCTCCCATCTATCCATCCGCTGCCTTTGAAGAATCCATCCCTTCACCTCCTATCAAACCATCCACTCCAAACCAATCCTATCAAGATCCTGCCCCAAAGCATGTTGACATCCCCCAAAGCATAAATGAAGATATCATCGTACCATGTCTTCCATCCATAGTGCAGTCACCATCTCCTCCATCTCCAAAACCTCAAGCCATATCTCCTCCACTACAAGATATCTTGTCATCCCACCAACTACATCAAGATTCTATCCTTCCATCTCCCCCGCTCCATGCTTCCATCTTACCACCTATCCAAGCTATTCCACCATCTATAATCTACCCTCTTGGTTCACTTACATTCATCCACGGTGGCACTCTCTCAGCAGAAGAATTAAGAACAGTATCTCCCCATTGCAATACACCTAATAAATCACTTCTACCATTTTTTGCAAGCAAAAAGTTTCCTCAGCTTGTTCAAATGCTCAATCGATGGCATTATCAAGGTCAAGGTTTAGGACCACAAGAGCAAGGAATCAAAGAGCCTATTATTGCACAAAAAAATCTAGGATTTCATGGTCTTGGATATGTATCCAAAGGCTCACCATCTAAAGGTGTTGTTACACCACACCCCCAAACCAAGCCTATCTCCAAGCCCACCATGCCAGCCTCCCATCACTCCTTCAAGAAATCTTATGTCATCCCCCCTCCACCATCTTTGCAACCCAAAAAAACCTACCATATCCCCCCTTCATCCACTAAATCCATTTTGGGTCCCTATGTCCCAAAATCTACCATCCTCCATCCTCCTATTAGCCATCATAAAAATCCTATTCCATTCATTCCTATGCAAGATCAATGAAGGCACATATTAGGGCACATCATCCATCATCGTCCCCCTACATGCTCTTTCATATCCTCTCCATCTCACAAAGCTTCTCCTAACCATCTTCCCAAAGCTTACAACAACAATGTGAATGCCAACTTCAAAATGCATAAAGCTAAAAATCCACATCCTAGGCAATCATATGTCTATTCTAAAAGACATACTCTAAAAAGGAAAAATCCAATCAAAAAATGCAAAACAATGCAAAAGCCTATGAAAAGAAAATCCAAAACCATGTGGATCCCCAAGAAAAAAGTTGAAACCCAATGCATAATGGCATCCACCATTGCTAATCCCCCATCTAGTGACTCATGTCCCCCATCTCCTAACTCCATCTTGGGTGCCTATATCCCCAAGCACGCTTCCACAAATCCTCCATCACGCCCGCATCTACCATCTATCCCCCATATGCTCTTTTCACACCCGTCCCAACATGTCCCAATGTTGCTCTTGCAAGCATCCCCATCTCATGTTCCTTTCCAACCTTTTCATCCCTCCATCTCTTACCATCAATCCCATCTAATCCAATCTATTGCATAAATCACACATCCGGTATACCAACAACTAGCAACAAAATTGAACATTCCAACAGCTAGTGAAAAATCCCAAAAAAGCCAAAATAGCTGAAGAAAGCCAAAATCATTCCAGCTAAGTCCAAAGTCAAAAAGTCAAAAAAATTAAAGAAAAATAAAGCGTCCACTGGTGAAAACTTGGCAATTCAAGCGCCTTGGACAAGTACCATGATGAAAACTTGGCAAACAAGCGTCATGCGTAATCCCGCCATGCCTAGCTTAGCCTATCACCCTCATGCTTTTGGTCATCTCTTGACATCCAACTCCATCTTCCAATCTATCCACCTATCCTCCACCCTCCATCTTCCATCTCACACCGTCCACTAATCTCCTGCAACTTCAGCCAATCATCTCAGCTATCATCCATCTCCCTAGCCCCTTCAGGTTTTTCCATCCTAGCTTCAATCCTATCACATCCATCATAAGACCTCCTTCCACATGTTATCTTCTGATTGGGGGCACTATATTCCTTGGAGATCTTGTCTTGTCCATCCTCCCTTGTCATTGGTATCTAGCTCTAGGCTATCCTCATGCAAACCCAATGTCATCTCTTTATATCCATCATAATCCTAGCTATCTACCATCCTATCCATCCATCTCATCCTGCTCCTCTAGCTATCCTTGGTCACAAAATCTCTCCTCATCATTGGATGCATCCTGCCAAATCTATATCTTTCACTATCACCCCACCCTTAGCTTTCACATTTTGCACAACATCGAACCATCCCGCTATCCTCTCATCCTGAGCTTTTTATCCATCTTTATCATACCTATCATTGGTCTGTTAGCTTGTACCATATCTTGATTAGCTCGCTTGTAAATATCTTGGTCTGTCAGCTTGTACATCCTCTTTAGCTCAGTACCATTGTATCTATCCAACTTTTGTGTTCGTTCCTCCTTGATTAGCATCTTGCACACATTGCACAACCCTTGGTTAGCTATTCCAATGCATCCTTTAGCTAGATCTCCTATCACCAAAGTGCTATCCTTCTTAGTTCAGCTTGCCAGACGCATCACCCATCCAGATCCATTAGCTTAGGTGCTCTCTGATAGATCCTTGTAGGATATAGCTTTCCTCATGTCTGATCTTGGTCCGTTAGTACCTCTTCCTACCCATCTCGTTGGCAAACGGTTCTTTTTTTGGATTTTTGCTTTCTTTTGATTTGGAATCTTCCCTTTTGGGTCTTGAAGTATCTTTTCCAAACAATCTTTTTGTTCCCTCCTCAAAGTTGCCATGATCTTCCATATCATGGTATGCTGCGAATGGGGCAATCAAAGCGTAAAGTCTTGATCATGTCTTTTGTTTATTTTTCTTTTCTGCTTGTGGGTTACCCAGTGTCAGTTCCACGCTGCTTCCTTCAGGATTCATGTGTGATGCTGGGGCAATCCTTGCGTGTTTGTTTTGAGTTAGTTTGTCAGTCCTTTGGACGGTTGGTGAAAAGGCCTTGATGTTCTTGGTAACCTTGGCAATTAACCAATAGTCCTATAGCAAATTTAGTGCTCAACTACATGGTGGTACTTCTCTTTGAAGTATCCCCCCGCTCAAAAAGCTTCAATGGTTTTCCTTCATCTCCATTATCCCCCATCCATATCCAGCATCCATCTCTCCTACCCTAGCTTATGCATCTGTATCTCTTTGAATCACTCATCACTCTTAGCTTTAGGGATCCACAATCCTAGTCTTAGGGATCCACCAATCCAAATCAATCCACCAAGTCTCATCTTTCCAGATCCACAATCCTAGTTCTAGGGATCTCCTAAACCCATCTTCCACCAATCTGACTCTTTGAAATCCTGTTGCATCAGCTTTATAATCTCCTCATCCATCTCTCTATCCTGGATTCCTTTTTATAGCACTCTGCTCCTTCATCCTCCACCTTCCCTAAAGTCTTAAGCTTGCTTCCTCTTCTGCATCTGATTCTCCTATATCATTCTCCCATAGTGAGAGTTTGAGCTAATTCAGCCCCTTCTCTTTGCCAATCTAAATTTTCTTGCTCATCCGAGATTCTTGTACTTTTCAAGAAGCCATCGAGCCTCGCTTTCTCTCCCCGCTACCTTCTTGAGGGGGCATCTCACAGTCCATTCTCTCCTCTTCTGCTCTAGCCTTGGGCATCTTATTTTCTTATCTTTGATGCCATGCCACTTGCGGCATCACATCAAAGAGGGGCAAAATGTAGACACCTAAAAACCCTTAGAAAATAAAGTATTTTTATTTTTTGAAAAAGTCCTGATGACATCATCATTTATTAATTAATTAATTATTTAATTAATTAATTAATTTTTATGCCATTAAATCCCTTTATCTTAATTAAAAATATTTAATTAAGGAATCCCTCCCAAAAATGTTTAAATATTATTTAAACATTATTTCCTTATTTATTATTTATTTAATTAATAAATTGACCAAAAAACCTAAAATAAATAAAAAAATTATTTTTTGCCCAAAACTTGGCCAATTTCCTTAAGACCACTAACCTCTTCCAAAATCTTCTAATCCTTCTTTAATTTTAATTAAAGGCTAATCCCATCATTTCCTACCCCTAATCCCAACTCAAAATATTTAATTAAGATTAAATATTAATATTCATTTTTATTAAAAAAGTTTTAATAAATATCTCCTCAACCCAAACCCTTGAAATAAATAAAATTTTATTTATTTCCTAAAAATCTAATTTATACTCATCCTAAGAAGTTCTAGACTCTTCTAGAAAGTCTTCATCCTCATCTTAGGAAATTCTAGACTATTCTAGAAAGTCTTTATCCTCATCCAAAGTCTATACTCTTCTAGAAGATGTCTTTAAACCTAATCCTAATCCCCTCCTAACCTTGTCACATTCCCTAAACATGGGTTAAAAATTACTAACCCAAGCCAAAGTTAACAAATATCTCCTCCTTCACCCACCCTCATTAAATGCCATCCACTTGCCTATCCCTAAGCTAATCCTAAACCATCCTAATCCATCCTCTAATCATTTGCACAATCCTAAGCAAGCTTAAAACCCTCTTAATCAAGTCCAAGTCAAAATTGCTCTCATCACCCTCAAAATATCTCAACCATAAAACTTTATGAAGTCCACTAGGTCATAAATGACTCTTACAAGCCCTTTTATTGCTCTTACAAGTCATTATGAGGGTCTTTATGAAGATTTTATCCCTTGAGCCTCCTTTGTTGACTCATCTTTCCCCTTTCCTCCATCCTCTCACCATGTGACATGTGTCACTCCTTGATTGGCTATAAAGAAGCACAATCCATGTGCTCTCTTCTCATGCAATCTAAGCCCTCCATGAGCTTTTTACCATCCTTGCATCTTAGCCCTCAATCCCTCAAGCCTCTTGCCTATAAATTGGATCCTTCCCCTTTGCAAAATAACACAATCCATGAAATAAAGTTATAATGCTATTTTGAGATCCAAATCCATACTAAAGTCATCTATCCACACCAAAAATCCACAATCATCCATTGAAGCCTTTGGAAGCATATTGAGCATACATCCTATCCATTTAGATAAAGCTACTCAACAAGAGAGCTTCTTATTGAGAGAGTCCATTAATGGCTCATATTCTCAATTGAGAGCTCATCTTAGTCTATCTTGAAGTTTATGAATTTTGTTTAGTTTGTAGAAGCTTTATTTAAATTTGGTTTCTATTAGCATACTAACATTGCTCATATACACTACGAAGCTTGAATTGCTTGGTAAGAACTATAAGACTTCATACTACCTAAATTTACTCAGTATCCATTGGAATGCTTGATAGGAACTATAAAGCTCAGTGGCTACTAAGTTACATGGAAAACACTGTAGACTATTCAATGAGCTCGATAACTATACAAAATCCAAATAAGTGTTGTCACTAATAACAAACTTGAGTTGATGTCAACACCTTCAACTTAACTACCCTAGCCATTTCACAACCTTAAAGTCTAGACTATAATTAAACCATGCAATGGTGTGATCACATGCATTTTTAGCTTTGCTTCTCGAACCCATGATTCATTTATACTACCTATGATGATGTGCTAACATAAAACTTTTAACTTAGCACTAACTCATCATGCATGCTCACACTTTATCTTAGATTGTCTCTTTAAACCTTTGCAATGTCACTTCAACAATTTGTATTAACTATTTCCCTTCATTTACATAATTGTAGCTACAAATTCCTTAAGCCAAAATAAGTATGCGAACATGCACTCTTCTTTACTTCGCATAGTCACAAGTTAGCACATTTGAAACTTTAATTAAATATAATAGTAGAATTAATTTTAAACTTAGGATGAGAGCATACACATGGAAAAAGAAATATATCCTTTTAAGGATCAAAATTATATTGGATGAGCTTTAAAAGATCAAAAAAGAACTTGCCATGATTTTTCTTAAGGGCTAACACAATTTTACAAACCCTAGCTTATTTTCAATATATTTCTTCTTGATTTGTTTAGAATCTTGCACAAATTGGGTGAATGAAAAATTAGGCCATCAGAACTAGTGTTAACCGATATCACTCAGTTACCAAAGGAACTTTGTAAGTATGTAGTGTTAACTGAGTTTAGTTGGTTAACACAGGAAAATCATTTCTGAGTTAGTATCTATTGAGCAAGGTCGGCTAATGAAGGATTTTCTTGTTTTGGCATACTGAGTTCAATTAATTTTTTTTTTTGGTTCTAACCAACTGAGGAGATGAATATAAAGTATTCTAAGTTGTAGTCAAAAAAACTTGAAAATGTGTACAATATTAATATAACATCAAGTTGAGGATTGAGTGTGTGTGAGAAATAGAAGATTTGAAGATGTGTAGAGGAAGAAAATTAGAAGGATAAGAAGAATATCCTTGTTGAGTTGCAAAGATACATTCAATAAAAAAGGATCAAGTATACATGCCAAAATTGAGATCTATAATTAGAAATTTAGTTGCATCAGAAATTAGGTTATCTCTTTGTTACTCTCTAACCATTGTAGCAGTGATCTAAATCTCTTAACAAAGTTGGCTTAATAGCTATCTGTAAATCCTCTAACAAGGTGAAATTTCTAGATTCAAGTGTCTAAACACCTCAAACAAGGCCACTCCTAACATGTTTGGCTCCTAATAGAGCCCACTTCAGAAGAGTGAAAATCAATAACTAGTTGTAATCAATGGTTTTTATAAAATTGGGTTTCCACATTAAATCTTGGTGTCACTTGTGTTCATGCTATTTAATGTGTATTCAACTAAGTTAAGTAAGGTTAATCATAGATAATATCTTAATATTTTCATTTTCTAAGTTACTATTGCTATTTTAGTGTTTGCTAAGTTATAGCATTTACTAGTGCAAATTGAGTTCATGTGTGTTAACCAAGCATCAATATTTTAAGTGAAGTTTATGTTATGTATTAACATCTAAGGGGTCTAGGATTTATTTTAGTGGTAACTGATTTATCCCTCCCCTCTGAGTTACTCCTCTTATATTTCCAACAAAGAAACCATGCAATGAATTACATAGTAGATTTTATAATTTTAGAGAAAGGATTAGGAATGGGAAAGAAGAAATTTTTAATCAATAATTAGAGTGCTAACCAAAGACTCACAAATTAATATATTCTAGCAAGTGAATTGAGGTGAATCCCTTAACAGAGTGGTCCTAACAAGCCTATGTAAATATCTTAACACAATGCTTACTTTTTTGTAAGTTTTAAATCCTTTAATCAAGATAGACTAGATAAGTCTTATAAGCTCTTAGTAGGGTAGACCCCTCACAAGGTAGATCATCTTAAGTAATTAAATATTACAGCCTTAATAGGCACACTTTATTATTGTAGTAGTGAATATTTGTGGGTGTCATCCCCAGCCCAATTTTACCTTCACCTTGGATTGAGATCTTTAACACTTTTAACTTTTTCACAATACTTGTGCATTCACTCAATTTACCATCTCATATCTAATTACTTATGCATGCATAACTTATAAAATTAAATGGTAATAAAATATAGATCTAATCTATCAATCAAATGCATGAAATTTAAAACACATAACACAAATATTTTGTCTACCTAGAAACACTCCAAGTTGAAGGTAAAATTGGGGTGGGGATGACACCCACACTACAGTAATAAAGTTAACCTGTTAAGGTTACAATGCTTGATCGTATCCAATTATCTACCCTATGAGGGATCTTCCCTGTTAAAATATTTTGAGACTATTAGATCTCACTATATTTAAGGATTTAAGAATTTTAAAAAATTAATGACTACATTAACAGATTTACAAACATCTTTTAAGACTACTCTATTAAGAGATTTACCTTGTCTCAATCTATAAAAATTGATTTAGTACCTAATTCATGGTCTACTTTGATAAGATGTTCTTGGATCTCCTCTTTCCAAATTGATATCTAATACAATATAGATTTACTATCTTTCACTTCTTAACTAGATTTCTTGCTCTATTCTAGAATAACATAACTGTTTTCCTCTTTTGTAATTCTCACAAATTGACACTTGAATCACATGTATAACTTGTTCACTCCTTCTCATTAACTCTTTCTCCTATATCCTCTCTTGAAATAAGCCTAGATATATTATTTTTAAATATTTCATAAAGAATTTTCTAGACACTTCCTTGTTCTGCCTCTCCATCTGGTTTGTTCATCACAAAATATAGGGATTTGTGATCCACATCATAAAATGTGCAATGATCTATGTAACACAATCTACAAGTATTAAATATCCTATCTATATCAACATAAAATGGTTTACCTCAAAGTTTTTATAATTCATGACTCGAATATTAATTCTACATTGCTCGACACTTATTGTCTTTAACACTTGACACTCACTATATAAGATCCTAATGCTTGGTCTCTACTATGCTCAACACCTTCTATGTAGCTCAACATCAATATGCTCCAATTTCTTGATAAACATTAAACTTGACTTACATTGAGAATACTCATTAACCAAAAATAATAATATACAGCTCCTATAGAGCTTGATATATACATGTTTATATAAAAGTCTATCCCATGACTCAACCTATATAGAGTAGCTTGGTCATAGTGATGATCATCTGCCTCTGGCTAGTATATGACTAAGTGTTTGATACTAATAGACAACAATAGTTAGAGATATGAACAATCTCCCTCTTTGACATTAGTGGAAAAATACTATGTCATCATTATATCATTACAAATATGAGTACTCCTCCTAAGCCTATGACTTATCTCATGTAGAACTTAAAAAATTTGACTTATATCAAATAAAAAATGTATCAATACATATATACACATAACCTTAAGTAGTTTGATTGTTTTCAGTGTGATACTCTATTTTCCTTCTAAACTCTAATTTTTGACTCTAAACTCTTCTGATCATCATAACATTCTCTTCTCTTTTCTTTCATTATAACCATTCAAAATATGTAATCATCATTACAATTAAATTCTCCCTTTTGATGTCAATTTTCTTCTTTCCTCCTTGACTTCTCTAAATCCCCCCTTGGTTTTGTTCCTTATGTCAACTATTGGGGTTGAATGGGTGGAATTGAACCATATTTTTCAATAAAAGGTTTGTGAACTTGGTTGATCATAGCAAGTCCATGATCCTAAGTGGTTCTTTCTGATTTCAAAAAGTGATTTTGCAATTGTAACCTAGCTACCAAATCAATCAAACTTTCAGCCACCAAAAGATTATGATCTTCATTAATAAGATCTTATGTTGATTTTATTTCTCTCTGCATAACCTCCAAATTGTTGGAAATTATTGAAAATATCATGAATGAAAAGTAATGGAACTGGTAAAGAATGTTTTCAATCATTGTTTTTTCATTGATGTCAAACTTGCTACTTGCAGGAATGACAATTGCTTTAGTGATCCAAATACTATCAATTGGTTGATTGACAAGGAGGAGTCAATCAATAAGATGTAACTAGAGCACCTAGAGAAAGATTGAAGTTATTATGTTATAATGAAGTATAAGGATCAGCTAAACCATTGATGAAATAGTGTATTGATGACATACTCTAAGACATAGAGAATGGACACACTAAAATACATCAAAGATGTAAGGTTTAGCTAAGTCATTTGTAAAGCCTAACTAAGTTCATTAGAGAGAATCGAGAAAGCTAGTTAGTGCTGAAAAGATTCTCAATTGAAGTCAAGAAAATTTTAACTTTAGTGAGTGCTGAGTGATTTTCAAGTGCCAAGCGATCTTCAGGTGTTGAGTAGCCTTCAGGTGCCGAGTGAAGATCAAGTGCCGAGTGATCTTCAAGTGCCGAGTAAAGATCAGGTGCCAAGCATGATACAAGTGATGAGTAACACAAAAGAAGCTGAGCATCAGTAAACCAATGATGTCGAGTTACTGCATTATTATGAAAGTCAAAGATTCACTAGATCTGAGCCGACATGGTAGTTATCTATAATTTTTTGAATCATATAGAAGATAAGAATGATGAGCTGGTGGCATAGAACACTATGCAAAATGTTTTTGGTGAATACAACTAGATTCTAGACAAAGTTTCTAGATAAGAGCAAGATATGGGACAGATACATTGTATCCTACCTAATCTATTGAAACCCTAAAGTTGGAGAGGGAGAATTGAGCAAGAAAGGTATTCTAAATTTTTATTTAAGGAGTCATAAGGTCACGAAGCAAAGAGATGGTCAAGCATGAAAGCATGAAGTGCTAAAGAAGGTGCTAAGGAGAAAGAGAGAATAGATACTCTATTTTGATAGATGACCACAGATATGATTGCATTGGTATGATGAAAAAAAAGACTCAAGGTGATGAAGCTTGAGATGACAAGCTATCAGAGCTGCAGTGATTAAAGCCAAGCAAAGGATTGAACTGAAGTGTGATCTATAATCGACAAGATATGTTGTAATTTGTATAAGATCAAAAGCCATTATTGTTACTCTCTAGAAATTGTAAAAATCCTATGGAATTAGGTTGGTTTAATAGCCATGTTGTAAATCCTTTAATAGGGTGACATTCCAAGTGAATGTTTCAAAGTCCTTTGACTAGGCCGATTCCTAACAGTATGGTGAAATCCTCTAACAAGGTCACATTTAACAATGTGTTATAAGCCTTTAACATGGTAGGCCTTTAATAGGGCATCACTTTAGAATAGTGAGAATTGATTAGCATGTTATTGGTGGTTTTTCTCAAATTGGGTTTCCACGTAAATCACTGTGTCATGTGTTGATCTTGCATGTTTTATTCTTGCATGTTGATTTTTTGTAACTTACTAAGATGGTTGATTTAAGCGTGGATGGATGAATAGTTTAATGGGCTCACTATAATTGGTAAAAAGGTATTATTAGGGAATTTATACCTTGAATAACTGATTCACCCCCCCTCTCATTTATTTTAAAGAATTCTAATAGTTGGTAATAGAAGCTTGCTGCTGATGTAGTTTAAAGGGACTAGAAGCAAAAAAGATCAAAATGCCTAAGAGAGAAGTTCCCAAGTGCAACAAAGACAACTTTGTTGCATGGAAAATTTTGCTGAAGCTACATCTTGGATCTATAGGAGATTATGCCCAAAATTCAATTCTTACTGAACATGTTGATCCAACTAGTACTCTTACTGCAGAAGATTTGAAAAACAAATAGGAACACAATCAAACAATGTTGGAGATTGTTTTTGCACTCAACTACGCTAAATTTAATGATATCAAAGGATGTGACACTACATTCAAGATGTGGAAAGCCCTATCAAACATTTATGGAGGAGCTCTAAATGTCCAAAGAGAAAAAATAGGAAGTCTTAGGGGAAAGTTTGATGATATGAAAATGGAGGAAAGTGAGAATGTTGCTCAGTATGCCTCTAGAATAAAGGAAGTGGTAAGTGCAATAAGATGTTTGAGTGGTCAATTAGATGATGATACTATTAATAGTAAGTTCTTAAGGACCTTGCTTCCTATCTATGCTATTAGAGTATCAACTATACAAGAGCTAAGATGTGTACTAGGAAACAATCTATGTTTTGAAGGTATAGTGGGTAGACTCACTGCATTTGAGTTATCTAACTTTGACAACTATAGACTTGAGAATGTTATATCTACTTTCAAAGCTAAGCTATCACCAAAAGATACTTAACAAGTAAAATAAAATAAGGGAAGAAAGATGAAATATGTATCTAGTGACAGTAGCACTAATGAGGAAGATGTGGAACAATTGGAAGCATTACTAGCTAGAAGATTTCACAGAGGCAAAGAAAAATTCAAGGTTAAGATGCCTATCATTTGTTTCAATTGCAATGAAGTAGGACTTATTGCTACAAGGTGTACATAGAAAAAGGATTACAAGGAAGGCAACAAGTACAAATATAGAAGAGAAGATGATAAGAGAGATTACAAAGATAAAGGTAAGAAGTGTTATATTGCTTAAGAGGATTTTGATGATAATGATGATGAAGTTCTTTATGTGGCCATGAAGGACCAATCTGCTAAAGAAGAGCCTACGGCATTGGTAACATGTATGAACAAGAATGACAGATGGATCATAGATAGTGGATGCTCACATCACATGACAGGAGACAAAAGTAAGTTTGTTGACTTTACTCAGTATGATGGAAATAGTGTTAGATTTTGTAATAATGCTCCATGTCAAATCAAAGGAAAAGGCTACATTAAGCTTACAGAGAAAATTTCATGTGATAATGCATACTATGTTGAAGGACTAAACTACAATTTGCTGAGTGTCTCACAGTTAGGCAAAGTAAGGTGCAAAGTAGAATTTGGAAACAAAACTGCAAAAATCTATGATATTGATGGTAAATTGATAGGAAAAGGAGAACAAACAAGAAGTAATCTATTTTATCTTGATATGGAAAATGCTTCTTTTTTTGTTGCAAAATTTGATGATGTGTGGTTATGGCATAAAAGGCTATGTCATTTCAACTTTGATAATCTGGTCAATATCAGTAAAATGAAGAAAGTTAGAGGTTTAGCTAAACTAAAGAAGCCTGACAACATCATGTGAAAACAATGTCAGCTAGGAAAGATGACTAAGTCAAGTTTCAAGAGTAAAAGCTATACAGCTAAAGAAGTACTTGAGTTAGTTCATACTAACTTATGTGATCCAATAGAAGTACAGTTGATGACTATTTCAGGATGATGACTGTTATGTTCTTAAAACAAAAATTTGATGCTTTTCAAATGTTTAAGTGGTATGTGGCTAGAGTTGAAAAAAAAATAGGAAAAATTTTGAAATGCTTGAGATTAGACAGAGGTGGTGAATTCAAATCAAATGAATTTGAGACATTTTGCAATGACAAAGGAATCAAGAGACAAACATCAACTCCTAGAACTCCCCCACAAAATGAAATTGATGAGAGAAGAAATAGATCTGTGATTGACTGTGCCAGAACATTAATGATGGAAAAGACTGTTGCTCTAAAATATTGGAGAGAAGCTATAAGTGTGGTTGTTCATACACTAAACCAAGTACAAGTCAAGAAAGGTACAAGTGCAATACCTTTTGAATTATGGTATGGTCACTCACCCAAGTTAAAGCATTTCAAAGTATTTGGTTGCTAATGCTTTATCCTTAAAGATGCTAGAAATGAAAAATTTGATGCAAAAAGTGATGAAGGCATATTCTTTGGTTACTCTACTAGAAGTAAAGCATATAAGTGTTTAAATACTAACACTAACAAAATTGTGAAAAGTGCAAATGTAAACTTTGATGAGCATACAGATGTCTAAGTTGAAAAACCAAAGAGAATGGATGAATACAAAACCTTTTTCTATTCTTATGAAGGAATGCCTATTGAAGAGGATGCTATTAATAAAATTGGGATTCAACAGCAAGTTTTAGTTTTAGTTGAGTCACAACCAGTGAATGTCAAGCTGCATTCAGAAGCTGAGTTTCAGAATGAAGGAAATGCACATTTTGGTTATGAAGTCAGTACACATGAAAGAGATGTAGAACTACCTGACAACGAAGTGCATAGTGACCCTGAATCTGAAAGATCAAACATGGAAACAAGGACAGAACCAATATTATCCAAATATGTGAAGAGACATCACCCTGCTGAATAGATAATTGGTGACAAAGATGCAAGACCAATAACAAGGAATAGACTACGAAATGAATCATGTTTGTTAAGAAAATTTGAACCTAAGACAATATATGATGCATTACAAGATAGTGACTGGTATAAAGCTATGGAAGAAGAGATTGATCAAATAAAGATGAACAAAAACTGGAGTTTGGTTCCCAAACCAGTTGAAAAGAATGTGATTGGTATCAAGTGGGTATTCAGAAAAAAATTTGATGAGAATGGTGAGATTACTAGAAATAAAGCTAGACTAGTATGTAAGGGTTATGCTCAAGAAGAAGTATTAGACTATGGGGAAACATTTGCCCCTGTTGCTAGAATGGAAGGAGTAAGAACTTTACTTGCATATGCTACATATAAAGGTTTTAAAGTCTATTAGATGGATGTAAAGTCTACTTTTCTAAATGGTATATTGGAAGAGGAAGTCTATATTGAACAACCAAAGGGATTTTTTGATGAGAACAATAGGGATATGGTTTGTAAACTACATAAAGCACTCTATGGTCTGAAACAAGAACCTAGAGCATGGTATGAGAGACTTCACAAGTATCTAGTGCAAATAGGATTTGAAAGAACTGATGATAACAACAACATGTACATCAAATCAGAAGAAGGTAAGGATATTCTTGTATCTAAAATCTTTGTGGATGATATAGTTTTTGGAGGAAAGGAAGTGCTTTGCAAAATTTTTGCTGACAAAATGAAACATGAGTTTGAGATGTCTATGTTTGGAGAGATCAAATTTTTTGTTGAATTGCAAGTACATCAACTAAAACATGGTATATTTGTGACACAATCAAATTACATCAAAGAGATACTTAAAAAATTTGGATTGGAAGAATCCAAACCAATCAACAAATCAATGGCAACAAGACATAAGCTATCCAAAAATGATGAATCAGCTGAAGTCAATCAAACAATGTACAGATCCATGATTGGAAAACTATAATATGTTGTACATAGCATACCAGGCATAGCATTAGTAGTTGGAATAGTAGCTAGATTCTCTACTAATCCTAAAGAAAATCATCTCATGGCAGTCAAAAGAATAATGAGGTATCACAAAGGAACCGATGATTTTGGCCTATATTACAAAAAGAATGAGAAGTTTGAGCTCAATGCATACACAGATGCAGATTGGGGAGGCAACATTGATGACAGGAAAAGCACAAGTGCAGGAGCATTATTCTTAGGTAAAAGGCTAGTTACTTGGACTAGCAAAAAACAAACATGCACATCTCAGTCCACTACAAAATCAAAATATGTGGTAGCAACAGTCAATTACACAAACATTGTGTGGCTCACTGATCTATTGAAAGGAATGAAAGAAGAGGTAACCAAAACTGTGATATTATATTGTGATAATACAAGTACTATAAACATATCCAAGAATCTAGTAATGTGTGCAAAAACCATGCATATTGCAATCAATTATCACTATGTCAAAAAATTGGTAGAAGAGAAACAAGTGAAGATGGAATATATCAATACAAAAGAACAAATTGCTGATATCTTCACCAAACCATTACCCAAGGATTCTTATGAATATCTTAGAGGCAAGTTGGGGGTAATGCCCCTAACTTAAGTAGTTTAAAGAAACAAAGAAGCTGCCCTGCATCAATAGGAATAAATCATTGAAATATTAGAAGACTAATGTAGAGGATGACAACAGGAGCAGAAACTCTAGATCAGTCACAAGCATGGTGACAAAGGCACAAAACATGAGATGCAAAGCTCATATTTTGCATGTTAAAGATGCTACATCTTTGGAATTTATGTCAAAGAGGGAGATATATGCAGAAAACTAATCAATACAAAGTAAGAGGGAGATATATATGAAAGAGGGAGGTTTATGAGAAACTGAAAGGTAAAGATATGGAGATATATGAGATCAGTAGTAAGGATACAACAATCAAGAGGGAGACCCAAAAAGTAGTAGAAAACGTATATAATTTTGGTGGTAACTAAGTTGATCAATTGATCAGTTTGGTTTGCCATCAATGCCAAAGAGGGAGATTGTTGAAAATGATTGAAAAGATCATGAATGAAAAGTAATGGAACTGGTAAAGAATGTTTTCAATCATTATTTTGTCATTGATGTCAATCTTGCTACTTGTAGGAATGGAAATTTCTTTAGTGATCCAAATACTATCAATTGGTTGATTGACAAGGAGGAGGCAATCAATAAGATGTAACTAGAGAACCTAGAGAAATGTTGAAGTTATGATGTTATAATGAAGTATAAGGATCAGCTAAGCCATTGATGAAATAGTTTGATGACATACTCTAAGACACAGAGAATGGACACACTAAAACACATCAAAGATGTAAGGTTTAGCTAAGTCATTTGTAAAGCCTAACTAAGTTCATTAGAGAGAACCAAGCAAGCTAGTTAGTGCCGAAGATATTCTTAGTTGAAGCTAAGCAAATTTTAACTTTAGTGAGTGCCGAGTGATTTTCAAGTGCTGAGTGATCCTCAGGTGCCGAGCAGCCTTCAAGTGTCGAGTGAAGATCAAGTGCTGAGTGATCTTCAAGTGTTGAGTAAAGATCAGGTGTCGAGCATGATACAAGTGTTGAGTAACATAGAAGAAGCTAAACATCAGTAAACGAATTATGTCAAGTTGATGTATTTTTTTAAAAGTCGAAGATTCACCAGATCTAAGCCAAGATGGTAGTTATCTAGAATTTTGTGAATCAGATAGAAGATAAGAATGATGAGTTGGTGGCATAGAACACTATGTAAAATATTTTTGGCTAATACAACAGGATTCTAGACAAATTTTGTAGATAAGAGCAAGATATGGGACAGATACATTGTATCCTACCTAATCTATTGAAACTCTAAAGTTAGAGAGGGAGAATCGAGCAAGAAAGGTATTCTAGATTTCTATTTAAGGAGTCATAAGGTCACAAAGGAAAGAGATGGTCAAGCATGAAAGCATGAAGTTTTGAAGAAGGTGCTAAGGAGAAAGAGAGCACAGATACTCTATTTTGATATATGACCACAAATATGATTGCATTGGTATGATGAGCAAGAAGACTCAAGGTGATGAAGCTTGAGATGACAAGCTATCAGAGTTGAAGTGATTAAAGCCAAGAAAAGGATTGAACTGAAGTGTGATCTATAATCTACAAGATATGTTGTAAGTTGTATCAGATCAAAAGCCATTATTGTTACTCTCTAGCAATTGTAACAGTTAGTATAAATCTTATGGACTTAGGTTGGTTTAATAGCCATGTTGTAAATCCTTTAACATGGTGACATTCCAAGTGAATGTTCCAAAGTCCTTTGACTAGGCCCATTCCTAACAGTATGGTGAAATCCTCTAACAAGGTCACATTTAATAGTGTGTTGTAAGCTTTTAACAGGGAAGGCCTTTAATAGCGAATCACTTTAGAAGAGTGAGAATTGAGTAGCATGTTACTGGTGGTTTTTCCCAAATTGGATTTTACGTAAATCACTATGTCATGTGTTGATCTTGCATGTTTTATTCCTACATGTTGATTTTTTGTAACTTGCTAAGATGGTTGATTAAAGCTTGGATCGATGAATAGTTTAATGGGCTCACTATAATTGGTGAAAAAGTATTATTAGGGCATTTAGACCTTGAATAACCGATTCACCCCCTCTCTTAATTATTTTAAAGAATTCTAACAAAAATGAGGTATTAACATTGATTGAATAGAGATCAAATATGATCTCATACTGATGTTAGCTTCTTAAAGCTTGACCAATTTTCCTTGAGCATTAAATAACTTATTATAATGATTTGAACTAGATTCAGCTAACTATGAAATAATGATGCTTATTTTCTTTATTTTAGCATGAATTAGATTGAAGTCTACTTGAAGATCACTGGTGAATCTTGGCACTATTGAAGTTGATGAAAGATCAACCCCAAAACTCCCAAGAATCACTTGCATACAAACGCATGTCATAGAAATAGAGAAATAGAATCTATGGAGCCTAGAATTCCTAGATCCATAGGTGAGACATTCTTGATGAACAAAAAGAGAAATTACTATTATCAAAAGTGAAATTGGTTCATAATTACAAAGAGAGATCATCCTTATAAAGTAGATAAAAAACCTAACAATGTCCAACCTAGGTTGTATCATAATAATGAATAAAATAATTAATTATTAGATGCCTAAATTTTAGCTTAATCAAACTATAGTTAATTAGGAAATATCTAATTACTCTAACAACCCCCTTAAGATAAACTTAAGGAGCATCTGAAAACCTAGAAAGTACTACATAAAGTAGATTTGGTTCCTAATAAACAAATCCTGATGAGGTACGCAAGCACTACCAAATCTTTGAAAAGAGGAGAAATAGAGAAAACCACACGGGAAAAACCCTACTCCAAAAAGAGATGAAAAAAATGTTGAAAGAAACTAGTGAAGGACTGAGAACCTCCAAACTAGGGAATATCTTAGAAGATAGGAACAAAAGATGATCATGAAGAACATCACTAAATCATGTAGAAGCTACAAAACTCTACCAAAAAGTAACTAATGATCTGAAGAACCTCCACTAAAATAAAACTTGACCAAAGTAGAGAAGATTTTCATCTACATTGACTCATAAGGAACACAGAGGCAAACAACTAAACTCAAAGATATAGATGACATGAAAAACCAAAGCCTAAAGAGTTCATCAATCAAACATGGAAGGTTGAATCCAAGGTAGGAACAAAAAGAAGAGTGTCTATATGGTAAATGATCCATCTCACCAAAATGCATAGGTCCCAAGCCACTGCATCTGCCCAGTACATGGGATCAAATACTAAATACATAGCTCACTCCATTGTACCAAAGAAGCATCATAAACAATAGAAGAACCCCCCCTCCCCTAATGCAGATAAGGGTGAGGTAATAAGAAACTAGAAAAGTGAGCCAAAACAACTACATATCATCGAACCATGATAAAGATGCACAAAAGAGTACATATGTGTGTACTGAGGTGATCAATCTTAGGAACATCATGATGCTAATGTCATGGAAGGAACACTCACTAGACAAAGGAAGATGGATAATAAAGCAAAAACATCAACTCCCCATGACACTTTAATCAGAGTAGTACATGTACAATAAGGCACAAGATATGGAAAAGCTCAATAATATGATACTCTACATGAGTGTCCTCAAATGACACTACTTGAATCAAAAGGAAAAATAAGGTAAAACAACTTAAACAAAAATATGGATGTAGTATGGCACTTTATCTCAGTGTGTTTACAAAAATACTACAAAAGGATGTCAAAAAAGATCAAAAGAGACATAAGGCTAATAAAAAAGATAGTACAAAACATGAAAAATCATCTAAAGAAAAATAATTAATCTTTGGACCTGAAAAGGCAGATATCCACTAGAATGCGAAATAAAATGAATGGGATGTGCCTAGAGTAGAATTTGGAAAATAGAATGTCTCAAAATATGTTTTCTAGAGTGCAAAATGGAAGCTTAGACTTTGAATGCATAAAATGGAAGCCAAACAACATCAAAAATCCAAATAAATAAGACCATTATGATGGGCTCAAAACCATCTTTGTGGCAATATCTCATTTGCAAAAAATGGAGTCTGGATGTTCAAGTCATGGCCAAAAAACCACATGTAGGTCAAAAAAGTGCTAGAAGGAAAAAATATTTTTTTTGCCTCAGGATTCATGCCAAATACCTTGGAAAGCTTACCCACCAACACTAGAAATTACTTTGGGAAGTGTGCTAGATTGGTACAAAACTATCTTCATTAGCATGCCAAAAAATCTTGATTTACAAACAAAAAATTCTCAATTTGTGTGATGAAAAATCTTGATTTATGTGTTAAAAATCTTGATTTGTGCACTAAAAAATATTGATTTTTGTTTTAAAAAATCACAAAATTGGGAGATGTGCCAAAAACTCCTTGATTTCTAATCCAAAAATCTTAATTTGTGTTCCAAAATAAGAAAATTATTGCCTTCGAAAATGTGACAAAGGTCTCAATTTTGAAACAAAAAAACTCAATTTGTGTGCAAAAAATAAAAAAATTTCACCTTAGAAAATATGCCAAAAAGATCAAATTTTGAGCAAAAAATCTTGATTTCCCTACAAAAATTAGAAAATCACTACCTCAAGAAATGTGCAAAAATTAGAAAGTCATTGCCTTGGGAAACTTGCCAAATCTAGAAGCAATATTATTTTGCCTTAAATTCCAACTGTGTTTGAATTTGAAATTTTTTATATAAAAATAGAGTTTTTTGGATGCTCTAAGCTCAATGGAAATGTCTATTTGGGCTCAAAGTGATCCACCAAACTCAATAAAAAATAACTCTAAAAAATGAAACTCTCAAAAGAAAAAGCACAGATTTGAAAGGCAAGCCAGACTTCTCATAAATAGAATAGGGCCATAAAGATCTAAAGCTCTGATACCATGTTGAAGTTGATGAAAGGTTAACCCCATAGCTCTCAAAAATCTCTTGCATGAAAACACCTATCTCAAAAAGAGAGAAGCAAAAGCTATGGAGGTTGGAATTCCCAGATCCATAGATGAGACATTCATGATGAGCAAAAAGAGAAACTGTTATTATCAAAAGTGACTTTGGTTCATAATTACAAAGAGATATCATCCTTATAAAGGAAATCAAAACCCTAAAAAGATCTAACCTAGGCTGCATCATAATAATTAATAAAAGAATTAATTAGTAGATGACTAAATTCTAGCTTAAATAAACTAGATTTAGTTAGGAAATATCTGATTACTCTAATAGGCACATCACACAAAATATTGTACAACTATTGTACTTTCCAAATTAAGTTTGCTATGTTTTGCACACATTCTTTTAATAAAACTTTATAGTTGGAAATAGTTGTAGAAACTTTATCCACAACCTTATCCTCAAATTTTGTTGACCAATCCATCAATTTTCATTGGTTTCTATATCTCCACCATTTATTTGTTCAAGAATATTTACAAGTTGGGAAATAATTAGGGCTTTCCCATCAAAATTTTGTATATCAAATGTCTCCACAAAAATATCTTTAACATCATTCAATACCTACTTCTTCTTCTTAGCCAAAATCTCTTGCAATAATTTTTTTTCTCAAGACTAAGATTTGCCAAATCTAGAATAACTTCAATTTTTTTGAGTTATCTTTTATTGCTTTCCTTGTGTGAGATTTAGAAGTGTTGCTTCCCGACACTACTTTGGGAGATGTTGAGGGGGTATCACAACTCGGTCTTGTATGTACATCAGTGCTATGGACAAAAATAGGTTCACTCAACACTATTTTATTTTCCTCCTTATTTACATCAATGTGAGGTCTTGACACATTTCGTCCTTCTTGACTTTTGGTAGAAATGTCTACACTTATATCTTTAAAAGTTTCTTTTGCCTATTACACCTCTTTATCTATATCTAAGGGTGTCTCTAGCTTAGTGACTAGAGTGCTAGGGGTGTCGACATGAATTGGTGACATTATTCCTTGTAGACTCGACACACTTGAGCTCATTTCATTACTCTCATCATCTTGAATAGTTACTATCTCAATATGCTTTTTTTTGTTACCTCTTTTTTTATGAGACTAGAAATGCTTTTCTAAAGCAACTCATTTTTCTAAATTACAACTTTAGTCTTATTTTGTAATATCATGAAAATTCTATACTTAGGAACAAAATTTTTCTTGTACCTCTCAAAAAAAATTTCTTTCTATTATTATGATAGATCAGACATAACCTTGGCTGATGTCTTAGTTATTATGTTTTTCTCTTCTTCTTCTACCTATTGCCACCTTCTATTAAGTCTATTGTACAAATCTATAGGTATATTCTTCTCTACTTCATTCAAAGGAAACTTATGATTTTGCATCATGTCTATCATAGCCTCCTCAACTTTCTTTTATTAGTATTATCCAATGTGTCATATTTTAAAAATCTAAAACTAGATAACCCTAAAGATCTTCTTAGGTTGACACATACCTCATCAATAAATTTTGTTCTCCTTATGGGTGTTCCTTTAACTAATCTTCTTCTCTTTAGATGTGAACTACTAGACTCATTAGTCTTCATTTCTCTTTTCTTTACAAATTTTTTAGCACTAGATGTTTCTTTGGTCCTTGATCTAGTAGGTGGAGGAGGAGAGAGGGGTGTCACTGCTGGCTTCTTTATAGTTCCTTTATCCTTCTTGCTAGGTGGTGTGACAACAATTATGGATTTTCCCTTGAATCCTTATTCTTCCTCTTCCTCATCATCACTACCCTTGTATTCATCTTCTCACAAACCTTGTGTAATCTAAAGAGGTTCCTTTCTCTTTCATTGGGTATTGTTGACACATGAGGCAACACCCCTGCTAGATGTGTTATCCTTAGGTGACCTTGTGTAACATGGAAACAATCTTAAAAGTGTGGGAATTTTCAATCAAAGATTGAGTCTCTAGAGAAGGTTGGCTTCCTCATAATCTAGGTATACTTGAATAAATTGGGAAGGAAAATAGAAGAAGGAAACAAAAAGTTAAAATGATGAAGGGGAAATGCGGTGATGCACCAAATAGATTGTTGATCTACTTCTTCTAATAATTGCACTAGAGTCTAATATATTTCACTAGACATACCATTATTTATATCCTTTCAACCTTAACACCCTAAAAAAGCCAAGAAATAATATAACCATGTAAAGAACATAAAAGATTCACTTAATACATACTCATAAGGTGTTACTATTTTCAAAATACATCCAAGAAAATGAGGCATAAGAGATTGCACAAATTTAATTGGCTAAGAATGGATGAAATAGAATTGATTTCTATTGCATAACAAGAAAAAAAATTTATAAAGAATAAATCTACAAAATATCAGAGAAAAGAGATTCCAAGAATAGCAAAAAAACTTATCTTTATGGGTTGTGAGAATAACCTAGATACAACCTTGAGTTCAAACTCCAATAGAAATGAAGTTGAGGTTACACTATACATAATAAATGAAGACTAAAAAAGAAATCTGATTTCTATTAACACTTGATTCATGAAAGTGACATGAAGGGACAAAGAAAACATTTGGTGGCTAAAAGGACCATCATTCCTTTCACAAATTATTAAATAAGCATAGAGTGGCACCAAAATTGGCATTACAAAACTCAAGGAGCCATTCTACATTAAATTAATAGTTCTTGCAATGTGGCATGGCCATATCACACTGATTTGTGTCGATGTCAAAATAAATAGGATGTGATAACACATAATGTTAATCTACAACAAAAATGTAGAGTTGACATGTGCAAATAGAAACAGATCTACCCTACAATGATGACCATTGGTGTAGATCTTTTTGTTTGAATTATGTGACTTAGATGTTGCAAGAAAATCCCCAACACATGATTAAAACATGACCCACAATCCAAATTTTCTTCATATCAAATAGATGGCTGGGATAAAGAAAGGAATCTCATAAAGATGCATCTAAATCCAATGGACATCACATCTTCGCAAGAGGGCCAAGAAATGATGCAAAAATATGAGCACTATTGGATCAAAAGCAACCCAAAAAGAAAAAGACCTGCCACATGGCACAAATTTGTTGGTCAAAATTTTTTGCAATGGACAATGCAGGAGGCAACATATAATTTCACAGAAGCAAAAAGGAAAGCCTCCCAAAATAGAGAATTTTACTATTTCATAAAGAGCATCAAAGTCATTCTCTGAAATGCAAAAAATGGTTAACATGATATGTTAACCCTTGGAGATGTGTGTGTTAACCCACAACTTGACAAAAGAGGAAACCAAGCCAAAACTTAGTCACTCGGGTGAAGATTAAACCAAGCTAACTGGAAGTATGAAGAACCTAATCTAGCTTGATAAAAGAAGGAACTAGATAGCATGAAATTTTAACCACCAACTTTTAGCATTGAAGATCTCTCAAACCAATTATCAATGATGAGCTGAAGGGGGGGCAAAAATGGCCAACATTCTTAGCAACTCAATGGGTGATGGGATACTAAGCATAGATCACTAGCCTTAAGAAATCCATTGGGCATAGAGTCACCAGTAAAAAATGACACGTTATCCCACCTGCAAGTTCACAAAATCTATAACTAGCAGAAAGAAAAGCTCTAGGGAGCTTCTAAAAGCTCAGGATAGTTCCAAAAATGAGAAAATTATGCACATGCACTTCTTGGAAATCTAGAAATCTACTCTAATATGTACATAAGGTCGTTAACATCCTCTAGAAGCAAGTTTTAAGGTGAATCCCATTAACTAGGATTGGGAGAACTTAACCATTGGGCTTGGATAGCTAAAAAGCATTGGCCTCTTTGTAGTTGGTGATAATATATGAGCCACTCCACATAGTATCAAATTTGAAGTGCCTAACTAGTTTAGCTCTATCAACATCTTACTTGAGGACAAGGCTCCTTGAACATTCTATCCATAACCTTCTTGTTAAAGCTTCTTTTGACCTACTGTTGATGTGCTTCAAGTGTATGCATGGCTTGGTATCTTTTTTCTTCCAATTCCATTACTTTAGCCATCTTGACTATCACAACATCATTATCAACTGGATCCAACTGATGGGCTAGTTCAAGAGAAGGAAACTCAAATGAATTAGTAAGCCTTTCTTCCCTTCCATACACTAGCATGCATTGTGAGTTTCCAATCACTCTCTTGGGTGTAATTCTATTAGCCCAAAGGGAAGTCCTCAACTTTGTATGCCAACATCTCTGATTATCTTCAATTGTCCTTTTTATTATTTTAATGAGGTTCTTATTGGAGGAATTAACCAAATCATTCCCTTGGGGATAATAATTTGAGGAAGTGCTCAAATATATTCCATGTTCAACAACCTAAGAGCATATATGAGTTCCAACAAAATGCTTGGCATTATTTGATATGATAGTTTAAGGAACACCAAATTTGGTCACTATCCCATAAAGGAACTCAACACTTGAAACCTCTATTGAATCCCTAAAATCTACTACCTCTATCCATCATATCTACCATTATTCATTTGTGACTAGAACTAGAGGGTGGGCTTATTGGATGAATGAAATCCAAACCCCATTGAGAAAAAGGCTAATCAAATTGAATAGGATGAAGAGGAAGGGAAATCAATCTTTTTTTTTCCTAAGAAAAAGGCACATTTCTCACATTTCCTCACCCACTTATGAGAATCATTGAATAAGGTTTGCTAATAATAATCAACCCTCATTATCTTCATTTTTGTAACCCTATCTGAGAATGACTACTAGCAAGGCCATCATGGAACTCTTTTAACAACTTGCTAATTTGATATGTATTGATATACCTCAATATGACTCCATTAGAATTCTTCCTAAACAATATTCCATTCACAAAATTCTATACCCTTTCTTGAGGTATGACCCTCAAGTGACCTTGTGTAACATGGAAACAACCTCCAAGTGTGGGACTTGTGCTCTGATGCTGAATCTTTGGAGAAGGCTAGCTTCCTTACTATTAGGCTGCACCTAAACTAAGATTGGGAAGGAAAAGGGAGAAGGAAATCAAAATTAAAGTGTAGAAAGGGAAATGGGGATGATGCACTAAGATAGAATATTTATTTACACTCTTTTTGTAGATGACCTACACATCAACAAAACACCCAACTACAAAAATATTAACTCTTTTCTACCTTCAAAGAACTTGCATGCAAGTCATCATTGATAAAATGTTGAAAGGAAGAAATTCTTCATAACACAATAGTTACCAACAAATTAACACAACAAAAAAATTCTCAAAAAATAGGAAGGAAACATTAAAAGTGAGGCAAGGATATGCACATACTATTGAATGAAAGAAAAGGTAAAAACAAAGAAGTTTCATTAATGGATGGCAAGGAATTACATAACATAATGTTTCTACAAAAATTTAGTTAGAGAAGAACTTGGAAAACATATTTACCTCTTCCTTTTAAAGAGTTTAGGCATAACTTGAATCTAACCATGGAGTTCAAACCCCAACTATTGGATTTGAAGTGATAGAAAGAACCCCAAATCAATGTACCCAGCCATAAAAGAGATCAAATCCAAAGATTTGATCATTACAATTAATAAAAGAGCATGGAGATGTATTGATACCATGGAACAAGACCCAAAATATCAGTTTGTAGTTAAGAAATGGTCCTTGTAATATGCCATGGCCACAACAAATGAATTTTTGCCACTATCAAGAAAAATACAGGATGGAATAACACACATGTTAACCTGCCACAAAAAATATAGATTTGACCCGCATGGAATAAATCTAATTTTCTCCAAAAAGATGAACCATTGATGAAGATCTTCCATTTGAATATGGATGACCCAGATACTACAAAAAATCTCCCAATGCATGATTAAAAATCAACTATAGATTCAAGATCTTCCTCATAAAAAATAGATGACTCAGATGCATTTGTGAATCTCCAAAGATAAGTCTAGATCTAATGGCCATCACATCTTCATAAGAGAAAAAAGGTAGCTATACAAAAATGTGAGAGTCATCAAACTAAAAGAACCCCAACACAAGAAGAATCCACCACATGGTACAAATCTTGCATTCGACACATTCCCAAATGCATGGTGTAAGAGATAGCAACAATTTTGCAATTTCTATTAGAAATAGGGAATGTTGCAGGGGTGAATTAGTATTCTACAAACTTTTTTTTCCAACAAAATATTATTAATTACTTTTTATCATGCATAAGAAATTAAAAAAGTAATTATGAAC
This sequence comes from Cupressus sempervirens, assembly GCA_028749045.1. Lineage (NCBI taxonomy): Eukaryota > Viridiplantae > Streptophyta > Pinopsida > Cupressales > Cupressaceae > Cupressus > Cupressus sempervirens. The sequence goes on along the minus strand of CM053786.1, from coordinate 894,833,241 downwards.
AAAAATAGTAACCATGCATAAAGAGAACTCATAACACCATATTTTGTTAACTAGGGAAACCCTAGCTAAGGGAAAACCCCAGTGGGGATGATACCCACTAGATGATATACTGATATATATGTTCCTTGTTAGAGGATGGACCCTATTAGGAGTCAATGAGAAAATTCAGTATAGAGAGTCCCTATTAGGAGACTTTGAATCCCTATTAGAAGTTGTGGTACAATGAATGCAAGATGAGCCCACTGCCCAAACATGCACTCACAATTACAAGAATAGCTCACTACCAAAACAAGTAATTGATCTTCAAGTATCTCAAATATAGATGTATAGATGTAATAACTTCTTCTCAATTGATCCCTAACCTTAGTTTGATCTTGGATCAAAAAATTAGGTTCTCAAAAACTTCACATATATCACTTCTTAGAAAGTTGGCATATGAAATATTAAAATACAATTGCACACTTCTTTTTGTAAGATGTCCTTTGCATAAATACCATGCCTTTACATAGATTACTGCTAGGTTAGCTAAGACAATAATATACTTTTCCAACTTAGAGTAAACATCTAGGATGTTAACCATAATTAGTCAAGTAATTATTTTGTAAACAAAATAATTTATTTCCATTATTTTTGTTGTTCTATTTCACTGGGTAAATTGCTAATATATCTTTTTCATACTATCTCTACTAATGTCTAAGGTTATACATGTCATCATCAATATGTATACTATCTCCATCTAACTTCACTAGTCATAATATGATGTTAGTAACAAGTTACATACAAAAAAATACACTATTGTAAACCAATTTCATACTTAGACAATTTTCTAATTACCAAAATCTAAGTATCTTTATTTCTGAGGTTTATTACAAGTATGTAAATCATGTATTTCCATTAATGATGACAATTACATCACTATATATAGCCAATTTTCAACAATCTCCCCCTTTGGCATTGATGGCAACAAAGTAAGGAAAATTGGCTAAGTGACAAATTTTTTAACAAAAACTTACAATACTTATCATCTAATACATTACATATACTTCATAATACAAATGCTCAAATGCTTAATTATTCCCCCATTGAATAAGATTGCTACATCCATAACTCACTACATAGTTTTGCTTTACAACTTCTGCCCCTTTGACGTCAATGAAAAAGGTTAGAAAAAAAAAGCTATCAAAAAGTTTCTTGTCCACTGTAAAAGACTGATTTTCTATCTCAAACTGCTAAAATCTTCATGCAATCATCAAAATTTTCCTTTAAATTATGCATACCTTTATCCAATGTATCTTTTTCTTCTTTGGTAGTAGTAAGTATTGCACATAGGGCATATGATGTAATCTCACCTACATTCAAGTCAAAGCAGGTGAAGTTTTCATAAGTGTCCTTAGTTTTGACACATTCTTTCGATTGTCTGTCAACATCTGATATCCTTAGAGAAATAGAATCTCTAAATTTTGATAGTCTCCTCAAAATTTTGTCTTTTTAAAGTTCTATTTTCCTAATGTTAGAGTGAACACCAACAACTTGACCTTCCAACTCATCAACTTTGCAAGAGGGTTATTGTGCCTGATTGGTTAGAACTTCCAACTCACTTAGCTTCCCTTGAATCTTTTCATCCACATCCTTGGTCAACATATGAGATAAAGTAAATTTAATGTACAATACCTTGCCAACTTTTTCACATCTTCAGAGTTCCTTGATACAAGTATCAAGACTCAGCAAATCATTCTAAATGTTCTAAAAAATGGTGCTAAAAAGATTAGCATCATGTGAAATTTGAGCCTTAGAATCAACAACATTCAAAAAATTTGGAAACTCATCATCTAATGATTTCACAACTTCTTGTGCTTTTTGTTCTAGACCTAATTTAGTGTATTTAGCTATGAGGGTGTTGTGAAATCTATCAATCACCTCCATTAGTGCTCTCTATAGATTCTTTACCTTTTTATTCTTCTCAAACAATTTTTTCAAGTATGAGATCAAGTTAGATTGATCATCATCATCACCTGTAAGGTTAGCAAGAAATATATGAGAGGATGAGCTAGATGCTTTCACCTCATCTTCCTTTAGTTTCTTCTCTAGTACCTTATTTGATTTTCTATCTTCTTCTTCCTTCTCTTCTCTTTCTTTCATGTATCTTTCTTTATTCTCTTCTTCCAAATTTTTCTCTTTTTCTTCTTCTTTCCTCTTTTCAAGTTCTTTTTGCTTCTTTTCTTATGTAAGCAATTTCTACTTGGCTTCTTCAATCTTCTTCTTCTCTTCTTCTAGTTTTCTTTTCTCTTCCTCTATCAATCTCAACTGATCTTGAATATCTTTAGAGAGGGACTTAGACTGATTGAACATATCTCCTTCAATGTTAATAGTAACATTTTTCTAATCAATTTGCATAGTATCACCACTTACTAATTCTTCTAAGCTTTTCTCCATAGTAGAAGGTTTTGCCTTTGATTCACTCATCATTTGATTAATACATGCTACATTTTTTCTTACAATAACATTCTTTTTTTCTCACACGAATAAATGGCCTCATCTTACTTCACAAGTAAGGTGCTAGTTTCTTTATTAATTTCTTTATTTCATCATCATCATCTATTTTGCACATAGTTCTCAGCATTGACTTCTAAAGTTCCATGTCTTCTTCATGAACTCGTGCCTTCTAGGCTATGAGTGTGTCATAGACTTTTTGATTCATCATGCTTTTAATACTCTCAAGTTTCAAGTTATTGATAATCATATATCTCACAGTAGAGATATCAATTTTTTCCTTCTCAATTTCATTATAAAAATCATAGAACATTTTCATCTGTATAAAGTTCCCTTCACTAACAATAATTGTGTTAATTTTCTCAATCTTAGGTTTCCATGGTTGCCTTGTTTTACCTACTGGCTACTTAGAAATAGTAACTTTATTTGGCTATTTTCTTTTAGGTTCCTCTTCTTCTTCCTCGTCACTAGAGTCCTCAATTCTCAATAATTTCTTCTTTCTCTTCTCAAGTCCATTAGCTTGCTACTTAACCCTTTTAGTCTTTTGAGTCTCTGCTAACCTTTTAGACTTCCTCTTCGGTTCACTTGGCTTCTCAAATGATACAATAGTATATGGAATTCTCTATTCCAAAGAAGTTTTTGCCATAGATACATTGGATGCTTGGCCAAATGAAAGAGGTGTCACATACATTAAACCTTGTTCACCAATTTTTTTTAGTCCAAAGATGGTTTCTCTCACTACCTATGATTCTTCTTCTGACATACTGGCCTCCAATAATGCTTTCTTCATTATAGATGCAATCTTCTTATGAGATGCCTAGTAGGCTGACTAGGTTACTTCCTCATAAGTTCCAAATTTGTATGATGCTTGATAAATATCAAATTTCAACAATGAATCAATATAATTGATAGCTATATCATCACTCAATTCATTACCTAGGGGCTCAAGGAATGTTTCTCAAGGTTCTACTACTTCAATATAGGTTAGGTCTATGTCCACCATAAAACATATATCATTTTTGAATCTATCAATACTTACAAGGGAAATTCTATATCTCTATTTCATTTCATTATGAAATTTCCTTATCATCAAATTTCCACTATCCAAGACTTTCCCTACCAGATGCCTTCTGCACAGATTTGTTATCTTGTCCATAGTGCATCTTTCACTGCTCATAATATCAGTAACTGATAAAAATGAAAATCATTTATGTACATGAAAGAAAATGTGATTAATCAAAGATTGGCATCTGAATACACCATTCTTGGTTCTCTTAATCTTCTCCAAATTCTTATTAAGTTGTATTCTAAGAATCTCACTTAAATTCACTTGTTCTTTCTCAACACATATCTTGTAAGTTGCATAAATAAATCCTATTGATAACTCATCACTCTTAGAACTTGCACATAGAGAATATGCAATGATTCTACCTAGGAATCTTACATCATGCTATTTTATTGTGTTGATCACCATTTCTTTACCATTATACATTTCCTTAGTATAACTTCCAACCTTTTTCTTAAACAATTTCTAACCAATAGGTACACCGCCTTTTTTGCTAAGATTAGTGACCTCATGAATAAGGTTAGAAGAGATGTCAACTACATTATCTCCCATCCAAATTTTTCCATTATGGATTCTACTTAATATGATTTGTGTCTATTCTTTAGTATCAAGTTCATGGTGGAAATGATATTTGATTAAGTCTAAGTCTTTTAGATGCTCATATCCAGGCTTAATAGTCATATCATTGTTGAAAACTATTTCCATATCTCTATTCATGAACTTGCATCCAGTAGTTTCAAACTTACTACATAGATAGCTTCCTACATCTTCCAATAACACTACATTGTTCAGAATAACTGATAAGGTTGAATTAGGGTTTTTCTCTAGGGTCTTTACATGAACAACCTTTTATTTAGGTCTCTCAATATTCTCAACATTTTGAACAATTGACATATCCATGATTAAAACCAAAAATAAATTTATCAAAGAATATATGTCTAGAAAATGACAAAATATCTTTTCTTTGAAGTAGGGTCTACTTGAAATCAATTTTGCAAACTGCTTCTGGGTTCTCTTCACTTTTGAGATGATTGCAATATAGAAATAATCAAGTTCATCCTCCTTTAATTCATATAGAACTTTCGTTAATTGCATACTTCACCAAATCAAAAAAATTATTTATTTTACTCTGAAATCAAATATCTACTCAATATCAACTGTATGATCTTTGAATGCCATCTGAGGTTCACCATAGCTTTCTTTCATCATGACAATGCTCCACAAAAATTTTCTTCATGAAATTTTTTGTAGAAACATAGATTCCATCTTCTATCATACAGTAAACATCCTCTATTATAATTGTAGCTCTTATTTACTTCCTAACTTGTTTCAATAAGCTCCAAATGGCAAGTGATCTTAACTAAAGTTAAAACATATTATAACACATATTCTCTCAACCTCACTACGAGTAGCTCAACCTCTGAATTAAGTTTCTGATACTGGTGCTATGAACAAGATTAAATCAACTTGGTTGAATCAAACTCGATTGCTAACTTCAATTTCCTATCTCAACATCTTCTAGCTTTTCTCCTAAAATATCTATTCCCTTTACAAATGTCTCATTAAGTTCTCAAAATTCACTTACTACATTTGATTGTTCTTCATTGTCTTTTTTAGTTTCAGAGTTACTGTCATGATTCCTTCTATCATTTTTGAACTTCCTTCCATTATTTTTTCTATTTATAAAGTTTTTTCTATGACTCTGATGTGAGAGCACCTCGCCCCTAGAACATTATGGAAAATTTCATAACATTAAAATGTCTTAGGCTTTTTTAGCATTTTGTCGGATTACAAATAAGAGATGGTTAAAAAGATTAAAAGTACATTATAATGTGTTTAAAGAGTGGGAAAGATTGAAATAGACTAATTATGAAAGAGTGGAAATATCGAATAGATAGGAGGCTTTCATAACTACCTTAGAAATCTCCATAAAGAGAGATATGTAACCAATTAGCAAAGGGAGGAGAATCAATAAAGGAGTTGAAGAGATATAGCTAAAAAGAGTATATGAATTAAGAGGGAATTCACATGGCTCTCCGGCAGTAGCAAGAGAGCCATACTTTTGTAGTCTATAAATTACCGTTTAATGGAAATATGTGTTTTTGTTAATAATGTTTCAATTTTTCTGAAGTTTTCTCCTTATCGATTCTTGATTAGTTACATATGCATTCAGTTATTATTCTTGGATAGTTTGTTCCAAAATGGAAGAGCATGATAGTAATATGTTATAGGTTCTTAAGTAGGTATTGGCCTAGTATTTTACCATTCCTATCTTGTGCATTCATTAATAAAAAAATCCTCATTATGACCCTTGAAATTTTTTGAAATTAGGTTGAGACCCTGGGTAAAATTCATCAAAAAACCCTAGTGCTTCATCTTGTTTTACCCTAGTTTTGAAAACCTTTGAAACTAATATTTCAAACTGACATTAGGTGCGACATTTTACCCTAATTTTTAAAATTACACAAGGATGACCTCATAATTTTTGTTAAACCTTTTATATCCTTGTTTTGATTGTAGTTATTTCTAATATTTTATTGAAAGGTTTTTATTGCAGCACCTTTTTCACCAACCGTTGATCTTAGTTAGATTGACAGAGGGTGCTTCCTTGCAACATTGAAATGCAAGATTTTTAAATAATGTAGGAAAGTGCCTTTAAGACACATAGCCCTTGCTTGTGTTAGAATATTAGTGCGCCGCAAAGATAGTGACTTTTTAGAGTTGGTCAAAACCTTTTTGTAGACTTGTTAGTACCATTAGTGCATGTTCTAAAATTCTTGCAATGTCATTGGTTGATCTTTTAAGTGGAGGAATTCTTTATGATCAAGATTTATGGACTATTGATCTTGTTTAGATCAAAGGCCAGTGTTTGCCCGCAATAAGGAATTGCTCAATTCTTAAAGAATGTGGGGAAGTTCCAACAAGACACATAGCACAATCTAACATCATGGGCCCACCTTTTTAGAGGATAATAAAAATATAAATTCTGTGATAGTTGTCAGATGAGCTAGATTCAAAGGAAGTTTCTCATTGGTCTTCCCAACTAACTCAATCTTGTTAGGGTGCAAGAATCCATGATCATTGATCTATGTAAGGTCTATGATTAGTGCATGCCCATATTTTAAAGTTTCATGAATATTAAGTAATGTGAGGAAGTGCAAATTTGACATGTGGGAAAGGTGGGACCAGCTATGTAGGATATTTGTTATGTTTTTCCATGCTAGAAAGAAATGTTGATGTGTAATGCTAACTAGACCCATTGAAAGAGTTGTCTACTAAAGATGGATTGCATTCTCATGACCATAGATCTTTTGAAGATGAGTGGCTAGTGCTTACCTACAATAAGGAATTGCTCTACCTTTAAATAATGTAGGCAAGAGCCCTTGCACCATGTGGCATAGTGGGACTAGGTCTTGGAAAGATTGGTGAGTCATGCCATGATGTAAAAATGTAATATTCAAGCATGTTCATTGGTCAAATGTGACATGTATGCCAAGTTGGAAGTGATGATGTCATGGGTGCGGATGTTTTAACAATTAATATGGAAGTCAAACTTGTCAAAGCATAAGGTTTAAAAGGAGTTATTTCATTGGTCAAAATGGGTGATTGGACCATAAAGGACAAAGATTTAGACCCACCATTGATCTTGGTTAGATCAACAAAGGGTGCTTTCCTACATCATGAAAATACTCACTGGTTAAGCAATACAAGAAAGTGCTAGCCTAATGCATGGCAAGTGTGATGTTAGAGATCACATTCTCAGAAGATAGTATGGGACTTGCTTGCATGGAAGTTTTTTAGAAGGCACTAATTCACATGGAGAGTTCCTATTGGTCAAGTACAACTGACTAGATGTCATCAAAGTAAGATGATCTGTGATCATCAATTCAATCATGATCAAGGGCCAGGGCTTGCCCATAATTTCAAAATATAAGAAGTCTAAGGAATGCAGGGAAGCACCTATTTGACATGTGGCTAGACTTTTGAGGCAATAAAGAAAGTCTACTTTTGGAATTAAGGTCATCTGATCTCCTAAAATTGACAGGTTAAATTCAAATCTAAGTGCAACATGGAAATAACAACTAACAAAAGTTAATACTACTCTAAAATCATTCATGTGATTTCAATGCATGAATAAAACTCACAATTTCAGCATTATTGAGCCACCAAAGTGCAAAAGAGTTATCAGAGCACAAAGAACTTCCAGAGCTAGGGCACATAAATTCTATTAGGTGATTCAGTGAATTGCAATGAAAATTACATAAAAAGAGGCATAATTTAGTGGATAAGTTCCCTGTAACTTCTAAAAAGCAAGAATTTGGTGTTGTGAAATTTTTAAATCTTAGAAATTGCCTCCACACAAAAGGAATTCTCAGGATAGGTTGATTATCTAAAAAGGGCTATGCATGATGATTTCCTTGAACAACTCCCACTATCAGTAAATGAAATAACTAAGGGGAGGGAGCTTATTCCAAAGCACCCTTGGGTAGTTGTAGTAGAGCATTTTTATGACAGAGAAAATTGGATAAGAGATGCTAGGGTTTCTATGGGAGAATTGGAATTGTTCAAGAAATGGTTTGCTAAAAGAAACCTTGATACCCCTTTAAGCAATGTTTGAGAATTTGATATTGGGAAATCAGTAGTACCTGGGGTTTTCTTTGATAGTGATCTACTTGCTGATTTGGCCAAAAAGTATGATCATATCACTGGGTTTGTAAAGAATTATGCTGGAGATAATCTTTTTAAGGTTTCTCGAGTTGATTAGGGAAGATTTTAATCTTAACCCTAACTGTGTAGTGCATGAGACAATTGACATGGATGACCTTCAGGTAAGGTACGATGCACAAAGAACATATTTGAGGACAGTGCCTCTACAACAACATTTTGCTAGGATTAGTACATTACCTTTGATTACAACCCATACACCAGAACCATTAATGAAGAAACATTTCAACCTTAGGGCTCAAGCATTATATTTCACCTTGTGCAAAATTTTTGGGATGGATGGGGAGGAGCATATTAAAGGCTCTATTGTTTTTATTATGGATCAGATGCTACAATTTGGAATGAGTAGTATTCTAGATTTTTCTACCTTCCTTGCAAAAGAAATTCATGATGGTTTTATGGGAATAGCACAAGGAAAAGTAAACAGGCCCTTTTGTTGGTATTTGTTGTTTATGCATATATGTTTGTATAAGGAAGTTACTTTTTTCTGTAAGGGTATGGAATTGGAAATAAAAAGGAATGGAGAGAAGAATCTAGTTCAGCTATGGAGTCTTGACATGACCTAAAAGGCTAGAGATGTCATTTTTGTGAGGTTTGATAGATATTTTGCATCTAGGCTTAGACTTCTTTTAAGAGGAGATAGCCCTAGAATTCCACAATCACTGCTAGAATTTGTTAGACCCAAGGACCATGCAAAAGGGCTTTTGGTTAGTCATAACTGGGGGGATATAATCCCATACAATGTCTCTATAGTGATTAGAGTATATGGTTTTTTGTGGAAGCTTCATGTGTTACCTTTCCATGTGCCTTTGAAGATAGGAATAGTAGAGTTATTATGGTAGATTGGGACCATAGAAGAAAGAGAAATGACTAAAAAGGGTACTTTCTTCCTAGTCGTCACTGTGGCCCATGATTTTGTTTTTGTTAAGAAAGTATGGAAGCATCTCAGCTCATTTTTGGATAGGTACAATATGGTAGAATTCCATGCCAGATATATTGACCCCGAGGGATTTTATGAACTTTTGAGAGAAAGAATAAAAGCTATTTGTATGGTGCAACAAGTTTTATTTCCTAAGGATGTTATAAGGAATGTCTTTTCTTTACAAGAATAGGAAGTTAGGAAGGAAAAATGGATAGTGTTTAGTAAGACTTTGGAATTCATCAATGCTTTTGACTCTAGCTATGATCCATTGAAGGATAAAAAATATTGGGGAGCCAAAATGCATGCATTGTTGAATAATTTTTCTGTAATAATACAAATAATGAATGAGAAAAAGGCTACATATGCCCAAACTTATCTAGATACAGCTGTAAAAGTACAGAGAAGAATCAATAGCAGAAACATAGTGGCTCCTGGTCAATACACATTACAGAAGAGGGTAGGATATGTAATGGTGTAGCATGTACAATAGGTTCCCCCTCAGGGAAAACCAAGGCCAAAAATCCCATCTGTAGCTAGTGCCCCAAAGAGGGAAAAGTTGGAACAAGGATCCTCTTCTCGTATAGAAGAGTACTCCCCAAGCTAGACTCCAATTTGGATAGATAATGAAGCATCCTTAAGGGAACAACTTAGATAGATTGGTGGAGAAGGGGATGTCATTTTTACTACCACAAACTTGGAAAGGGAAGAACCACAAGAGCCTCCTACACCCTCCTTGGACCTTACAATTTTTGATTATCAAGGTAAGGAGATAGACTCAATAATAGTAGAGGCTTCACAAAAATTTATTAATGATGAAAATTTTGTTAAATCTAGGGCTTTTGCACAATTTTTGTGGAGAAAGAATATAGGAAATTTTGAGAAAACTTGTGAAAGAATAAAAATAGAGCAACTTGGTAAACTAGACTCTGTCATTTATAAAGAAGAGGCAAAAACCAAATTTTTGAATGACTTTTCCCAGTTCACACCTAAGGCTGGGAGGAAAATAGTTAAGTAGTCAAGGGTCTTGATTTTGCCAAAGTGGGACATAGCCAATGCTATGATTTTTGACTCAGTTAGAAAAGAGAAAGATGTACAATATAGGATTGAGGAGGAAATAATCTAGGCCCATAGGGGAATTAATTTTAAAGTGATGACCACCAAGCCCTATTTATCTGGTCAATTGAGAAAAGAGATAAAACCAGAATGCAAGAAATATCTATTGCAAAACATACTCATACACTAATAGTATTTAGGGCTGGTGAGGTTGGTAGAAAACAAATTTTTGGAATGGCTATAGAAATGTTGAAATTCGGATATGTAGTGTCTGGACAAGAAGAGGATAGGTTTGTGCAACTCAATGCTAGATTTGAGGAAGTTTTGAAAGCATATGAAGACAGGGGTAAATAGATACAATCATTCAAAAACCAAGTATCTCAAATGGAGAAGCAACTTGTGAAAAGAAAGGTGGGAGAGTCCAACAAACCCAAAATTGTATACCCCCAGCCACCTATTGAACCCTTTAAATCAACACCCATCATTGAGATACCAGAAACCTTAGAGAGGCCTCAATTCTACATTATAGAAGAATTTGAAGAAGAAAAAATAAATTATATGCACTCAATGTAGAGTTGAATAGTCAATATGAAGAGAAAATAAGGTAGGGTGTAATGTATTTAATGGATAGGATAGAATGGCCAACATTTTCTGATCAATTGGCAAGGATTGCAGCAATAAGGAATGAGTTCAAAGGAAATGAAAAAAGAATGAAACCCATTGTATAGAAATGGATTGATAGGAATAATGATGTTACTATCATGTATGTTTTCATCATCCAGCTATCTCGTCATCAAGTAGAAAATATTTTTGATTTGTTAAATAAGTTGGAGAATTTTGATGACATACAAGATTCATTCCTAAAAAGAGTGACATTTTGTTTCTCCAAATATATAGCTGAAAAGTTTGACTTATTTCCTAGTGCTTTAAAAACCATTGATAAAATAAAGAGCAAGAAAGAGTGTAAAAAGGAATTGGATGAGATATTTTATCAGATATTGAATAATGTAATAAATGGAATAGAGCATTTATTGTAGGCAATGACTAATGAGGAATTGGTTAAAATATAGTTATTCTACAATGTTATAAGAAAAGATTTTTTTGAAATAGAGGCAATTGGGAATTCTTTAGTAAGTGTACAAAGGGAGATCCTAAATTTTGATTGGTTGGATGACATTGTGTACAATGAATGGAAGGAACAATTTATGTCTACAGAATTGATGGAAGAAGGTGACGAGGTAGAAGAAGATGTAAATGTAACTGTTACTTTAATAGTTGATGATGAAGACAAAGAGAACCCCCAAGTTAAAGTAAACGTGTACGTAACTGAAGAAGACATCACTTTCAAGCCTCATAGCCACTTATTATGGAGATTTAGAATAATTAGAGAATCAAATCATAAAGCTTTATCATTTCAAGAAATGTAGCAAAAGAGGACCCTACCAAAAAAATATACTAATGTTTAAGCTCTTCTGTTACACATAATTTTATCTTTTTATGGCAACAAATTGTAAATATCTTTTGTAAAAGGACACTTGTCAGTTCTCTATGCCTAAAGCTTGTTGCATCTCACATTATATAAGTGAGATTCCAGAGCTAGAGAAGGGTTTGATTTCTAATGCATTTTCATTTTTACACTTAGGATGTTTTCAGTCCAGTTATTGAGTAGACTTTATGATGTATCTTCTCTACAAATTTCTTGAGAATACATTAATGTTTTGTGATTCTTGTGTCTTTTTTTAAGGATCATTTTGAGTTTGCTACAATTGTATCCAATTTTCAAGGAAAATTAATACAAATTTGAGCTATCCCCATATTAATTCTTGTTGAATTTTGTCTCCTTTACTATTACCTATTTATTTTGAGATTGTTTGAGTAAAGCTTGTCCAATTGAATGCAACTCATTTAGGTTGTATGTCAATTCATTATTGCTATTAATACAATGAATTAAATAAAGGCTTTGATGAATTTGATGAGATTTCTATGGTAATAGAAAGGATGTCTATAAAGATGAATTTCAGTAAGAATTACTGATAATATTTGTTGTAAGGCAACAAATCAAATCCATAAATTGTAGTTGACTCTGAGTTCCAATGGAATAGGCACTGATCAAGTTAATTCAGTCTATAGATTGATAGATCATAAATAAGCATCAAGTCCAAAATCAAAATCAACTTTATTTTACTTTTCTTGAAGATTTTAAAAGGTGGTCAGCACTTGTTTGTAGGGAATGCTTTAGCCTTAGTTAGCCACTATTGCTGGGGATACTTGCAAATCTATAGAAGAATTGTGACCAAATCTACTATATGGGATGTTGTTTATCTAAAATGTCAAAGTTATGCATGATTCTAAAGATAGAAGATGAGAATTAGAATGAAACTAATATAGTTCTCATACAATAGCATTTAGTTTGAATCATCCCCTAGGTACACCCACCTTCATTTTGCAGAGCCTAACGAGTAGAAAATCATCCTTGGTTTTGTTGAAGTTGGGTCCAAATGGTTTGCACATATAATTGTTAATAGGAAATGGCTTATCCTTAGGTTGTGTGAGTACTATCATTTTGGTGTTGATCATTTTGTTGTTTAGTAGTTTTAAAACACCAACAGTAGGATTGAATGAAATCAACTAGTTTGCAAATATATCAGTCCCCTCTAAATGTGTTAAAGACTATCAAATTTTGCTAATGGATTTTGATATGGGTGTTTAGTTTGTATTCTATTTGTGTCTCAGAAAAAGACCCTCATTACGAGGGCCATAACTTTCCAACCAATTTTTGGATTTTGATGAGCTTTGGATATGTTGTTTCAAAGCTAATTGTGCCCATCTTCACTAGAGCAATCATGGATTTTTCATCTGATTCAAAATTTATTCATGTTTGAGTGTAGGTCTATTTAGAGACAAAAAAAAAAACCAATATTTTGATAGAACCTGAATGTGATCATAATATGAAGGAAGCTTGGTTTGAAATGTTAGCATGAATATTGTTGCTATGGGGGAGCATTATGGAAAAAATTTATGACTATGTTTTTCATTGATGACAAGATAGTAATAAGTTTGCAAAATACTGATAGAGCAATAGACTAAGATTTATGTATTAAAGATATCACATTGCATATTTGCCTATGCATAGTTACCAACATATACTACATCATGTATTTGACATGTAGGGAAGTGTGCAAAACCTAAATCAATAGTTTATGAAAGATATTAATGATTTATAGAGAACTGTAGGGAAACGGGGCATTGTGGAATGAAGGGTTATGCAGTTAACTAGAGGAAGTATACTGACCACTGATGATGTTAGCAAGTGTGCAAGTACAAAATTCACACATGTAAAAGTTTGTGTATAACTATGAGCTGACATCATTAATTAAATGAAATACACATTTAACTAATGTTGTTGGCTCATAGTTATACACAAATTTTCACATTGCAACATTTTTACTTATGCACTTGCTAACATCATTAGTAGTCAGTATACTTCCTTTAGTTAATTGCACAACCCTTCATTCCAAACACAATGTGCTCTATCAATCATACAATAGAAACTATTTTCCCAATGCCCTGTTTCCCTGCAGTTCTCTATAAATCATTAATATCTTCCATACACTATCGATTCAGGTTCTGCGCACTTGCCCACATGTCAAATACATGTTTTAGTATATGGTGGTAACTGTGCATAGGAAGATACAAAATGTGATATTTTTAATAAATAAATCTTAGTCTGCTACTCTGTCAGTCTTTTGCAAACTTATTACTTTGTTGTCATCAATGACAAACACGGTCTTAAAATTGTTTTGTAATGCTCCCCCATAGCATCAGCATTCATGCTAATAATCTCCCCCTTTGGCATTGATGGAAACATAGATGAAAAACATCTAGTTCCAAGAATACCAACAAGTTTCTTCACCACTCAAATCTTACTTCATGCAAATTGTTTATTGCAGCATTTATGCCCCATAGTATAGATTCTCTCTAATGTTTTTCATGTCACTCTCTCCCCCATTGACATCATTGTCAAAGGTAGTACAAAAATTGAACATTCAACAATCTATCAACATGACCACAAGCCGGTATGTTGCTTTACAATTTTTTTTGTATAATTCTATCAACATCACAAGTGTCAAAAGACACTACTACACACCAATTACCTATTGCTAAGAGTCCTTGACTAGCTCTATTCATCATAGATACTCCCCCATTGAGGAAGCATTAGCATTTAGTCTAGTCTAACAATGGTGTTGTGTACCCTAGATTTATGCACTTTTGCATCTTCTACTCTGAGCTAGGTAGGGGTATACCTCTCAGGTACTCAAATGTATCCTTTGGTAAGGCCTTTGTGAAAATGTCTGCAATCTATTCCTTAGTGTTAATGTACTCCAGTCTAATTTCTTTCTCCGTGACTTTCTCTTTTAGCACATTATACTTTATTGCTATGTGCTTAATTTTAGAGTGCAAAACATGATTCTTACACATATTAATAGTACTTGTGTTATCACAGTAAATGATAATAGGTTCTTTGAATGTAATTCCAATATCCTTCATCATCTACTTCACTTATATGACTTGATTATAGTTGTTTGCTGCTGCAACATATTCTATTTCTGTAGTGCTCTGTGAGGTACACTCTTTCTTTTTGCTGAGCCAAGAAACTAGTCTTCCTCCAAGGGAAAATGCTCCTCCACTAGTGCTTTATTTTTCATTCCTATCTCTAGCCCAAACAACATCTATATAAGTACAAATAGTAAAGTCATTTCTTTTGTTATACCAAATGTCGTAATCTGATGTTCCTTTTACATATCCAAATATCATCTTTACTGCTACATAGTGATATTCTTTAGGATCAGCTTGAAATCTTGCCACCATTCCAATTGCATTAGCTATATCTTGTCTACTATGAGTTAGATACTACAATCCTTGAATCATAGATCTATACTTCTTTTGTCAAACAATATGTATCTCATCTTTGCTTGATAACTTATGACTAGTTACCATAGGAGTTCCAATAGGTTTACAACTTTCTAAACCAAATATTTTTAGTAAATCTTTTAAGTACTTGGTTTGAGAGATAAAGATACCCTCTTTGTTCTGAACAATCTACAATCCCAAGAAAAATTTCATTTCTCTTATCATGCTCATCTCAAAATCATTCTTCATGCCTTCTGAGAATTTTCTACTAGCTTCATCATTTCCACCAAAAATGATGTCATCAACAAATACAATGATTATTAGCAAACCATCTTCTATTCTCTTCAAGTACAAGTTACTATCTATTGTTCCTTTAGCAAATCCAAGCTTTACTAAGTACTTGTCTAACCTTTCATACAAGGTTCCACTAGTGCATTTGAGGTCATTTTGTGACCAAAAATTGCGACCAAGTTTTTTAAATGGGTTGCTTGGTCACGTTATAAAGCAATTTTTTGTTTTTTTTTAATAACTAGCCCGTGTTGGTTGCAATTGTGACCAATTATTTTGGTCGGAATTGCGACACGTAGGGAAGCAAAAAATAAAAAGAAAAAGGGCAAAACATTTCATTTGGCTTTTGTGTGAGGTTCATTTGGCTTTGGCACGAGTGAGGGTCTCCATCAACATTGGCTCTGCTACAGATCCTTTTCATCCGGCTTTGGCATGAGGGTCTCCATCAACATTGGCATGAGGGTCATCAACATTGGCGCGAGGGTCTCCATCAACATTGGCATGAGGGCACGTCTTGGCGCGAGGGCACGTCTGATCTGGTGCATTTGATTGTAGAAATTTTGAGGGCATGTCTAAAATTTTGAAGAGTTCCATGTGATTCCATTAGACTAATTTATGAAAACCATTGCAATGTGCCTTTAAAATAATGTATTGGGTGCATTTCATTTCTATTTCCATTTGAAATTGCTTTCAAATAGTCTACTGCATTATGCTTTGACATCAGTTGATGGGTTTATGATAGTTTGCATTCATATTAATTGGTTATTGTATAAAATTAAAGTTGGCTCAATGTTTTTATTTGTATAGGCATAACATTCCACTTATTCTCATTTGTGAAGGAACTCCAACCGATCACACTACCATTTTTATCACTAACCATTTATATCAGATAGTGATAAAAATGGTCAGTGGGTCATTCAGAACAGCGGCTTTTCAAAGAAACAACTTTTATCTCTGAATTTCTGATATTTTACTTGAATTAGATGGTTTCATAGGCATTTATAGGAAGCTAAACAACATTACATAAATCTTTGAAGAGATTTCTTCTCATAGTATTGGGGAACAAATGATTTGGGTGGCAGGCCACAACACTCATAGTTGAATGCCATTTACACCGCACATCTTTTTCCAAATCTTTTATTCAACAAGACCACATCACACACCATAATAAAAATGGACCTTCCTAAAACTTATTTAATATCTCAATTATATAGCCCATGCAAGACATCGTTTAACATCACAGTCAAAATGGTCATCATGTGGTCAATCTTTCAACTTATTACCGTATACTATGGGTATGTCTATTGAGGGAATGATTGGAAAATTGCACATAAAAATGTAAAAAATTGTATAAAACATGGGTGAATACATAAATCTTAAAATGGTGAAACTAAGGGTAGAGATTTTAGGGAGTCAAAGAGATGTTTAGTGACATGATTAGTTTCTAGCATAGATTAGATTACATAATTAAGGATAAGGATTGTAGTCTGTAACTCTTTTTTGGGGCATCCTTTTTATGATATGTAGTGTATCATCTTATTAGATTCTTCACTCATAGTATGTGACTTTCCACGAACTGCCTATTTGGATTATGTTCATGATCTCAACTATTAGGGGAAACTCTACACACTCTATCTTCTCTCAACTATGTAGGGTTCTAGAATTTTGAACACTTTTGATCTCCTTACGGCTTGAAGAGCCTTATCTTTATCAGGTCTTCTTCCTTTGAAATGGATGTCGTCTGAATTGACACTGAGTTTCTTATCAAATGCAATTGGCTACTTTGCATAATTCACACTAATAGAAAAAGCAACACCAACTACTTGTTACTCTGCAAGGAAAAAGTGAGCGTCTTCTACACCCCTTTCACAACTTTCATGCAATATTTTGTGTTTGTTACAAAGTGCACTCTACATTTAATGATTCATCTTGATAGAAGTCCTCTCCTTGTAAATAACAAGCTTTTTCATTCTTGAATAGGGCTTGACTACTATTCTATTTATCCCAGGAATGCCATGTAAAACTCTCTGCCATATACTGACATATTCAGGTTGTATTGTGTTTTTTAATGGACACTTTTAATGGATTTCTACCAAGTCACTACTTTAAGAATATGCTCTCTTTCGTCAAGATTACTTTCTAGGATAGTTACTAAACTTTTTATTTCAATACTTCAGTTAGAAATATGCTTTCTTGTTCAGCAACACAAAATCTGCCTTGTCTTCATAATTTTTATTATAGTAATATTTACTTTAATATATTTTTATTAATATTTACCACAATGTCAATTAATATTTACTTTAATATATTTTTATTATAGTAATATATTATAAGAAAAAATTAAATCTTTACAAAAAAAAATTAATACCAAAATATTTCTTATGAAAAAGATATAGGCTAGTGTAAATGTAAAAAAAATTAACTAAATTTTTCAGATTTTAAAACTAGCACATATGTGAATTTAAAAGATTTATTTATATAATCTATTAATATTTTCTTTAAAATTTATCTCTACTCCAAGGAAAAAGCTAAGGAGTGAGAAAACATAAATTTGAGTGGTAAATGGATCCACCTAGGATTCTATTGGAAGCCAAAGTGGATGCCCGTATTGCTGTTCTTTTTACTAAAATAGATTCAAAATTCATAAGCTTGTATTAGATAAAAGGGAAAACTTTATACAAATTGTCAAAAACCTGTGACTGTCAAATACAGGGCCTTTGATCATTTCTGCCATAAACATTCAATAGAAAAATCTCTTGTCCATAAGTTTTGGCTTCGTCACACTTACAAACACCTCAATTCTAATTTATATATCTGAATTAAGAATCATGAAAATTAATTATAGTTCATAATTTTTTTATACTTTCTGAGATCTATATAATTTTGATGATGGGTGTGATTTCAAAAATTGATAAAAGCAATTTGAGACAATCAAATTAAATTGTAATTTTTTCATCTTGGAAATATTAGATTTGAATCTATTGAAACTTAATACATAATAACAAAAACATTTATAACAAAATCTACCTGAGCTTTGAAGACAAGTGGTTCATAATAAATTGACAAATCCTCAAAATTGAGTATAGAAAGACTTTCAGGCCACTCTCCAGACAGAATCTCTTCCACAATCTCAATCCTCTCCTCTCTTTCCACTTCCACACTTTTACTTGAACTCACATTGAATGCATACCTCACCTGACCTCTTGATTGCCTTCTCTTCCTTTCACACTGGGATACTTGTGTTGGTAATAATGGCAGTGCAGCAAGTGCTACACACTTCAATTTCACTACATTTAC
This sequence comes from Cupressus sempervirens, assembly GCA_028749045.1. Classification (NCBI taxonomy): domain Eukaryota; kingdom Viridiplantae; phylum Streptophyta; class Pinopsida; order Cupressales; family Cupressaceae; genus Cupressus; species Cupressus sempervirens. The sequence continues at coordinate 894,814,489 of CM053786.1, read as the reverse complement.
CAAAGACATTGGTTGTTCCTCTCTACTTTATTATACTCAATTCAATATCTCTTGCATTTTGACATTTATATAGCAAATTAAATGGGCCATACTGAAATAAATGAAAGCTAAATGGTTTTAGAATTCAGCTTCATTTCATGCAGATATACATTGAATCTTATCTTATATGTGGGTCCATTTTAAGACACATGTCTATACATTGGCAAAGATTTGGAATGCCTTGGCACATTCCTCTGAATTATTGTGCAGTGGATAAGATGGACTAAGCTATTGAAAGATATTGATGGTAAATTCTGTGGACTCTGATTTGCATGAAACAACTGCGTATTACAAGTGGCTTCTACAATGGAGGACAAACTGTTTTTGACTCTTGTAAAACAATTGGCTTCTATCATGGAAAGTGGGGAAGCTAAATTTTAGGGGCTTCAAATGAAGCCAAATCTTTGAATGAAGGTCCCAAGAGGCTTCACTCAAAACCTCCATGCTGATATTGGTGTGGGGGCTTTGAATGAATATTAGGGCTTCATTCAAATCTGACATGTAGACCTCGTTCATACTCCTAATAACCGATTGGAAAAGCTTTTAAATCCAACATTTTTTCTTTTTTGTCTCATGGTTTCATGTATGAGTTGGTGGACTAGGGCGCTAATAGGGAAGTCAGTAACATCATACCTTGCATCAGCATCTCCGTCTATGGTGCAGGAGCACCTAACTCTTATGAAGTACAACTCAACAATTGTTTGACAAGCTTTAATAGTTGACATGTAATGGGTGATTGGTGTTAGGCTACTGTGTATGCATTAATCCCGGTCTTGAATGCAAAATAAACTATGAATTCACTAAATAGGGTCAAACTTATTTTCGTTGATTTAATAGATTTGATTTGAGAATGATGGTCTAATGATTTGAGAGAAAGAGTTGAGAGACAGATGGAGAGAGAGATAATACAAGTGATAGAAAGACTCCTAGATAATATTCTTGAGGACAATGTGTATTATAGTCCTTACCATGTTTTCCTTTGATCTACCAAAAGGATGGTGGCATCCTGCAAATGGCATGGCTCTTTCTACCACTTGTATTATCTCTCTCTCCATCTGTCTGTCCATTCTTTCTCTCAGATCATCTGACCAACATTCCCAAATCAAATCTTGACCCTATTTAGTGGATTCACAACATAAACTTCAAATGCTTCTCCTATCAAATATGTAGATTTCACAATAGCTAAGAAACATAATTGTAGGCATCATGGTCACATTTTTTTGGAAACGTAATTGGGTTGTGTACCCAAGCAATGCAAAGCAACTTCCACACCTTCAATTCCAAGTCAAATTCATCTGTAAGAATGATCGCTTGCCAACAGTTGTTGAATACATCTGTAGCTCATGAATACAAGGTCCTCCAAAAAATGTATTCAACAACTATTGGCAAGCGATCATTCCTAGCTCATGAATACAAGGTCCTCCAACAAATCTATTTAACAGATATTGGCAAACGATCATTCCTAGCTACTTTTATTTTATAAGGTTTGTCTCAATCCCAATAGGTTGTAGTTTTATTTTCTAGATGCACTTCGTCGCTTGGGTATACAACTCAATTACATTGATTCCAAAAAAATGTGACCATGATGCTTACAATTATATTTCTTATTTGTTGTGTCATAAGATCCCTTATGACCCTTTACGACTATTTATGATCCCTAAGAATAAATCTTAGAGCTCTTAAAATATCGTAAAGGGTCATAAGAGACTCCTAGGAGGGGCCATGATGAGCTTCCACCTTCACGTGGTTGGCCCTGTTAAGTAGAGAATGCTATAGTTTTCACAAAAAAAAGAGAAGCTCAATAATTTAAGGTCTTAGTCCATAGACAAATTAAATTAGACTTATTATCCAAAACACATAAAAAACATGCACATAAACATGGTAGGCACTAAATAGAGATAGTTGGAAGAAAATTAAAAAAAAGATTAAGGATTATGTTATTTTAAGAAATATTTAAATAACAATTATAAATTGAGTTAAATCAATAAGTATTCGTTTCTACCTTTTCCAATATAAATTTAAATATTGAATGGTGTCTCCTTTATATCTTAATCCTTCAATACTCATAACTCTTTATTGCATTCATTTTGATCATTCACTAAACTTAATTAAATTATAATTATATTACATGTTATTTTAATTTTTTATATTTTTACTTTTTATTTTTATTATTGAATGCCATGTCAAAAAGGGGACATTATAGTGAGATGCATTACAATATAGCAAAATAACAAGAATATTATTGAAACAAACTGATACAAAATTCAGATTATAAAATTAGACTGCTGCAACAACACAAATTAACCTAACAGAAAGCATAGAATACCATTCCCACAATGACCGAACATTTACCCACTGAACTACACCTCTTCTAAATAATGTAAGATGCTGATAACAAGTTGATACTGCCGTCACACATGTCAAATTAGACTGATACACACTAAAACTCACCCTAATCAATTATAGCTAACATCTGGATGCACACTTATAATTGATGTCAATCAGAATACTGAAGGTCTAGAATAGGGCATAGTGGCTGCTAATACAGTAGGTACAAACTCGTAGAAAGCTCACCAGATTTTCCAAAGTCTACATAACTAAGACTTAGCATCAAAGGTTCTCCCTAGGCACCTCAAAACCACCAAATATTGGCCCCAAAATAGGAGCCCTTCATCTTCAAGCTCTCACATACTTGTTCCACTTGGTACAACACCCCATAAAGGTCATCTATTCACTTTTAACTTGGATAGCCTACAATATGGTCTTTGTATACAATTCATTTTTTGTTGTTTCATTATATGGTTTGAACAAGTGTGGAAAAAAATCAGATTTTTATTATGAATTTTCTGTTCACCAATCTATGTTAAACTAATCAGCAAGGTCACTTTCCTAATACTTTATGAACTGGATGCTATTTGCAAGGTCAATTTCCTAACACTCACTATAGTACTTGCTATTCAATTGAGATAGACATGGCTCATTAGTTTGTTTGTATTCTCTTTGGATTTTGTTAAAGTAGATAGCTGAATGCTATATGATGAACTAAAATTTCTATGGTGTCAACAGGCTTGTGCATTTCTTGAGCCAAATTACCAGCCCCAGTGACATTTTTTGTTGTTCAAAAGTGGCACCATACTAGACTATTTGCAAACAACCATGCAGATAGGCATTCTATAGATAGACTTGGGAACATCTTGCCAAGTCTTTAGTACATAATAAAGCAACTAAATTTCATAAATTGTTTTTTTGATAGTCGATTTGTTTAAATATTTCCCATCAAAAATTACTTAGTACATCTCATCTTTTTTTTGCACAGGAGCTTGCAGTTCTGAAGAATCTGATAGCGAAGAATTTGAAGAAGATATTGTAGCAAAGGTATATTTGGTGTTCTTTTTTAAGTGAAAATGTGATTGGAAATTTTGTATATTGTCATATTTCACTTGCAGAAAGGTCAAATTGTAAATAGAGGTGAACTTGTATGGATTTAAGTTTCTTCTTCATTATTTATAATGCTCTCGATTCCTCCTTTGTAGCTGTAAAAATACTTGTTTATTTTCACCTTTCCAGATACCCTTTACCAGGTTCTTCAAGATTCCAAAATATCTTGGGCTGACCCCACTCCAGCATGTCCTAACTCCTACTTGGTTTAGAGACCATACTCCTTTTTATATGTGTCTTCCTCTTACTACTCCATCTGTAGGTTGCAAAAAAATCATCCTTCTTCCACCAACAAGTCATTCCATTCAAGAAAGACCATGTCTGACGATATCAATGCACAAAAAAATAGGGAGGCAATTGCTAGACTGCGGTCTAACTTAAAAAGAAAAGGTGATGGAAAATGTTATTTTCCTTGCAAAATGTGTAAGGGCTTAAAGACTTGAAGATATCTAATCACAACAGCTGAGCAACATTGTAGGCAACATGATCACATTAAAGGGGGAAATGAGTATCGCCCATTGGTATGTATTTTAATAGTTTATAAATTACATGAGACATGATTTGATGATGACATCATGGTCGTGGTTAATATAAGGTAATCATTTTCATATAGGTCAACATCCTTGAGTTTCATGTTATGGACCATGATAATTCAGAGAATGCAGATTTCCAAATGAGGGAACATGGAGGTGTGAATATTGAAGTAGAAGGTAATGATACCATGGAAGAAGATCAAGATGATGAAGATCACGATGATCAAAATGATCACAATGATCAAGATGATAATGATGATGATGATGATGCTGATGATGATGCAGAGTTTGATGTACCTTTACTTGAGAAGGCAGAGCAACCCCTATATGAAGGCTCCAAAACAACTCTTCTTGCCGCTGTATTGCTATTGGTGAACTTGAAGGTAATGAATGGTTTATCCAATGTAGCAATGAAACGTATGTTAAGGTATGCCATCTTCTTTCATTATTTTACTCATAGTTCCCTTACAATTAACATTGGGTTCATGTAGCAATTAATATTCTTTAAATTAAGAAATTATATTTTTGGTCGTAGGTTGATAGGTGAGTGTTTGTGACCACCATCAAACATTCCACCTCGCTCATACCGAGAATTATCTGCCATCATGAAAGATATTGGAATGGGGTATCAAACAATAGATGCATGTCTGAATGATCACATTATATATTATAAACAACATGAATTTGCAACATAATGCCCTACTTGTCATATCAGTAGATATCAATCAGATTGATTAACAAAAAAGGTACCTTGCAAGGTTCTTCGGCATATTCCTATTATTCCACGTCTGCAACAATTATTCAAGTGCCATAGCTTGGCATAATTTATGGATTACCATGCACGCAATAGAAGTAAAGATGACATTATGCAAATGCCTACAGATGGTTCAACATTTAAGGAAATACAGGAAAAATGGCCACACTTTAAAGAAGAACCTCATAATCTCAAGCTTTCATTGGTAGCAGATGGTGTCAATCCTTATGGAGAGATGAAATCTACTTACTCAGTGTGGCCTATTTTTGTTATCAACAATAACATACCTCCTTGGTTGTCCATAAAGAGAGAGCACATAATGTTGACACAGATTGTTCCAGGTATTTTTTGATTTAGTGGTCATCTAAATTAATTTATTATTACTAATCCATCAAATGGTCAAAATAATTATGTAATGTTTTTGCTCATTCAACTAGGTAAGTACCAAGTCAAAGATATCAACGTATATATTGAACCCCTTATCGACGAGTTGGTGGTGTTATGGAATGGGGTTACTATGTATGACATTTGTAGACCAATAGGACAAAGACAATTTCAATTTCATGCAATGCTTGTATGGACAATACACGATGCCCCTAGGATAACACATTTTTGTGGTATGTTCTCTTCTTGACACCTCTTTTTTGGTATGTCAAAGTTAACACATTTAATCCAATTATACATGATCTTGTAGGTCTTCAGACAAAGGGTAAATTTGCATGTCCAATTTGTGGTCCAAAGACGAAATCCCATCATTCAAAAAGTTTAAGAAAGCAGGTGATGAGAATAGACACTTTTTGTACAGAAATCATAAGTACCAAATTACCAAAAAACATCTTTACAATGGTCTAGAAGAGACTACATCAAAGCCACAGAGAATGACACCTCGCCTATGGAAGTTGGCATACAATAAAATAAATCATCGAGGTAATGTCATTCCATTTGATGCTTTTTGTTTCAAATTTATATTTCGATATTGTGTTTTGTTTACTGATGATGTGATTGATGGTTGTGAAGGTCATCAAGACATCAATGTCCAACTTCCAAAAGGACTAAAAATTTATCCTACACAATTTACTAGGTTGTCGTACTATGATCAACTCCCAATTGTGCATTTGTTTGATCCTATGCATATTGGAAAGAATGTAGCAGAGACATTATGGAAAATCTTGGATGGAAGGCGTGACAAAGATCAAATTGTCAAAACTTGTAGTGACATTGAAGAATCCAACCATGCAATGAAAAATGGTATTCGACCAAATAAAAATGGAGACCAGATTGATACAAGTGCCCTTAGTTGGTTATTGTCAGAGCAGCAGAGCAATGTTATAAAAGAAGTCATAAAAAAAATACGATTTCCCACAGGATTTGCTACGAACATAAACAATGTCATATCAAATAAAAGTAAATTTGGGCTAGGGTTGAAAACACACGATTGGCATACATTTATTAAGGTAATTCATGTTATTTTGTATTCACTATATATTTATATACTGCATGTAGTTTCAATTGCATTCTTTTATAAAATATTGACAAGATCATTTTACAAATATTGCAGTATGTTCTACCTCTATCTCTCCCACACCACTTTTCCAACAATGTCAAATAGGTTATATATGATCTTGGAAAATACATGAGGTGGTTGTCATCTAAAGAAATCAATAAAGAAGATATAAAATATTGGAAGAGAAAAATTCCTCTTCTGATGTGTGAAATGCAAAAGTGTCTACCTCCAAGTTTTTTCAATGCACAAGAACACTACCTCATACATCAAGTTGAGGAGATTGAATTGTGTGGACCTATACCAACTAGGTCAATGTGGATGGTTGAGAGGCACATGAAATTTTTGAAAGGCTTGGTTTGCTAGAGAGCATATCCCGAGGGTTCCATGGTGGAGGGATATATGGTATACCAGACCATGGTGTACGTTATTGAATATCTTCCTAAGTTTGTAGCAAACATCCATGTAGATCGTATTTGGGATCCCAACTCAATTAACAAATTTGAAGGGGAGTACTTGATGGGCAAAGGTAGATCGATGAAAGTGAGAGGTAAATCTAAGATTTTATTGTAGTTAATTAATTCATATAAATCTTCAATATAAGTTATTTTTAATTGGCATATTTATTTGAAACAGGTGGTCGAGAGTGGGATGCAATACATTTGTATATTGAAAATAATCTTGATTGGATGGCAGAATGGATTGAACGATGTCAACAAAATGGTTTCTCATTAACATGGGAAGGTGTTGGTTCATTGGTTATAGAAGCTCATCGTAATGGAAATTCCAATGTTATGCCGATGGTAGTTGATCTAGTAAATGGTTTAAGAGGTGGAGAGGTACGTAGAAATTTATTAATGATCATAACTCGACGTATGTTTCATATCAACTCACGATGAAAATAATTTACACAGACTTCAAAAATTGCAGGTCAAGCACCACAAAGCTATGTACTATCATGGCCACAAATTTGGCATAAAAAGGTTGGATGACACAAAATAAACTTGTGATTTTGGGATAACTGCAATTTTTGAGGTCACCAATATATCATCTAGAAGTGACATACATCCTCAAAAATCTCAAAATCAATACTATGGCATCTTGGATGATATAATTAAGTGTGAATTTAACACCTTCAAAGTAGTTCTATTTGTCATCAAATGGTATAGGTTACGACTAAATCAAAATGATCCAGATAGAATGGTTATTCAACATGATAATGGATTTACAATGATCAATACAAGGTCGTTTGAGCTAGTTGGAGATGAGCCCTATGTTCTTCCAAGCCAATGTGAGCAAGTGTTTTACTCAAAGGTTCCAAATAAATAGGGTTGGTCATTTGTTGTTAGACATGATCCAAGAGGAAGGCTGATAAAGTATAATGTTATGGAAGAAGAAGATATTGAAGATGATGAAGATGCAGATGATAAAGATCAAGATGATGGTGATGATGATGATGGTGATGGTGATGGTGATGATGATGATGATGATGGTGATGATGATGATGATGGCAATGGTGATGATGGCGATGATGATGGTGATGATGGCGATGATGATGGCAATGATGATGGCGATGATGATGGTGATGATGGCGATGATGATGATGATGATGATGATGATGAAGAAGAAGAAGAAGAAGATAATCAATGACTACAAATGTCGTCACCCCTTCTGTTGATGATCTTGCATTCCATATATACGATAAATTTGTTCATGTTTATGATGTTGCATATTGTTCATGTTGTCTTCTAAGTTATTTGTAGCATACACGTATCATGTATTTTTTAGCGAATTTAAGATAAATTATTAACATATGCAAGAAATTTGATTATATATTTATTGTGTTCATTTCTAATGATTACAACATATGTTATTTATAGTTACCAATGTTTATGTTGTATCTGATTATGACCCTTTTTGCAAATAGTCAATTGACTATAGGTACATCATCACCCCTTCTGTTGACATGTTTGCGATGTTGCCTATTGTTCATGTTGTCTTCTAAGTTATTTGTAGCAAACATGTATCATGTAATTTTTAGCTAACTTAAGGTAAATGATTAACATATTCAGGAAATTTGATTACATATTTATTGTGTTCATTTCTAATGATTACAACATAGGTTATTTATAATTACCAATGTTTATATTGTGTCTGATTGTCACCCTTTTTGCAAACAGTCAATTGACTATAGGAGATTTGACCCATTTGGCATGGATTGTGCACAGTGACATGGGTCAACAGGTATAAGTCAATAAATAAACATAATTTTCTTATATTCTTCTTGTTTATCATTGATCGCGTATGTTATAAATAGACATTATATAATCATATAATATATATATAGACAAAGAAGGTTTGTATAGAAATATAATTGTATAATCACTTTCAACTTACTACATTTTATATATGTCACTTTCACTTTCCATTTGATGGATTGCAGGACCCACCAAATAGGTACTTGTCAGATCTATCTACATCGAATGAGGGAAATGAGGAGATGGTAGATGAAAGCTCTACATGCAGTATGGCTAAAAGAGTGAGATCAACTAGAGGTCAAAAGAATAGAAAAAAAATTGATAAATGCATGCAATTTTTCCTTGCTAATGGGGGGTCATGTTCTTATGATGATGAGACCAAAGGCGACATCAAGGTGCCCTTTCGGTACTCACACATTGAGAAAGAATGGATACCCAATGAGCTACCTCAAATTAACACAGATTTTTGTGTTAATGAGAGGATATATCACATTGCTCCATCCTCATTACATGGTTTAGGCCTATTTTCCATGGATGGGATAAAGGTATGTCACAACAAAGTTGATGAATTGTTCAAGTATGTCGGTCCTGTAGACACCTAAATTTGATTACATTGCTTTGGTAATCCTATTTAGTTATCTCTAAAGACATCATTAATTAAATTCCTATTTAATTAATCCTTTCCCATCCCCTAGTTGATTAATTTAATTAATCATCTATAGTCCTAATTGATAAATCAAATAACCTATTATTTATCAATTAAATCCTATTCTTCTATCTAAATCCAAAATCCCAATTTATTAAATAAACCTATTTGATAGATAAAACCCTCAAATCTAATAACCCCTAACCTATCCTAAATCCCCTTTTTAGCCTAATCCACCCCATCCACCCATACTAACCAAGCTTAGCCACTAACTCAACCACCCTCATGAATTCCATCCACTTGAAAATCTCTAACATCCCTAATCTAATCCTAAACCCAAGCCTAATCCACCCCCTAATGTTGTCACATTCCCTAAACAAGCTTAAGACTTTCTTAAGCCAAAGAAAGTCAACAATCTCAACTCCCTCCAAAATATCCCAACCACCCAAAAATGAATGCTCTTACAAAAGCCATAAAGACTCTTACAAGCTCTTACAAGCCATAATGAAGGGTCTTTATGAAGATATTATCCTTTGAGCCTCCTTTTATGACTCATCCTTCCCCTTTCCTCCATCCACTCACCTTGTGACATGTGTCACTCCCTGATTGGTGCTAAACAAGCACAATCCATGTGCTCCCTTTTGAGTGCATCCTAGCCCTCCTTAAGCTTTCATCTTTCCTTCCATCTTAGCCCTCCATCCCTCAAGCCCTTTGCCTATTTAAGGAATCCTCTCCCAAGCCATTTAAATAACAATCCATGAAGTAAAGTCATAATGCCATTTTAAGAAGCCATTTTACATCAAAATCATACACTCACACCCAAATTCCAACTCCATTGGAAGCCCTTTTTGAAGCATAAGTTTGAGCATACATCCTATCTATTTAGACAAATCCACTCAACAAGAGAGCTTCTCATTGAGAGAGTCCATTAATGGCTCATATTCTCAATTGAGAGTTCATCTTAGTCTATCTTGAAGTTTATGAATTTTGTTTATTTTGTAGAAGCTTTATTTAAATTTGGTTTCTATTAGCATACTAACATTGCTTATATACATTTTGGCACGCCCGGTGGGACCCCGCATGGGTCATCTTCATTAGCTTTTTTAGTCAAGTTTTGTATGTCATTTGCTGATTTTGGCTAATTTTCCTTATTTTTGTGATTGGTAGGATTGTATAAATTGGTTTTGTAGGTCCACATGAGCATGAAGAAGACAAAGGAACTCATAGTCTATCTCATAGTATTTGCAGATTTTTCAAGCTTATAGGTGGACAAAGCACTTGGAATTCTTTTTCCTCTTCTTGTCTATATTCTTCTTATTCCATCTACTTCTTCTTCTTCTTCTTGTGGGAGATCTTGGCCATTTTTTTTGAAGGAAGAAAAATCATACACACTTCTTTTTAGTGCTTAAAATGAACCCCTAAATCATACTTAAATCCATTAAAAACTAAAAATCTGCAAAAAAAAAAAAAGCGTTTTAACAAGTGAAACTAAACCAATCCAATCCTTTGCATCCTTGCAACATCAAGGTTTTAGATGCATTCATGCAAATTTAGGAACACTTCATTTTTGGAAATTTAAAAAGAACTTTAAGTTTCCATTTCAAAAGGTTCAAAATCAACACTAGGTGCACACTAAAATCTAAATCAAACTCAAAGCATCAATCAAGGATAAAATGAACCTCATTTGCAAATATTTTAAAGTTCTTTTAAAAATCTCATGAAAATTAAGATTCCTAAATGGTTGCAAAAAATTGTCCTAAAAGCTTTGTTATTTGTTCCAAAAATATGTCTTGTTGCAAAATCTTGAATGTTTCTTAGGTTTTTCATGTATCAAAACGATCTAGGAATATCATTTTTGGGCTTAAAATATACAAAATAGAACACAAAATCTTGAATGAAAACCAAAGTCCAAAGAGTCATTTTCACTTTTGAGTCCAAAACAATCTTGAATGATCTAAGGTTAAAACAAAGAACTTCAAAGTTCTTAAAATAACACACAAAATCTCAATCTTGAATGCTCAAAGGAAAAAACTTGAATGTTTAATCACTTGTCTTTGAATGCATGTTGCTAAAATCACTCTTGAGTGCCATGGATTAAAATCAAGTTTGTTTTTTTTATGAATGCATGATTAAAACAACAAATCCAATCTTGAATGCCATAGATCAAATAATCATCTTTTGGAGCATAAAAAGAATCTACATTTTTGTAATCTTTTAAGTTATAAAAACAAATAAAAACCCTTTGAGTGAGTTTGTCGTTGGACTCACCCTCTTTAATCACCCATCAATTTAACCATTGGTTGCAATCTCAGCGCCATCTATGGGGATGGGTCTACCTAAGAGGGTGTTAAGTGCTCCACAAAGATCAAACTCCACTCACTTGGGTCTTTAGTGGTTTTTCTAAGTTAGAAAATTCTTTGAATGCGCATTAATCTCGCTCACACTTCATTTGGGCATAAAAATTGGACAAATCTTGATGTGGAGGGCCTCTGAGCACGCACTTGGCAATCAAGTTTCACACATCTTTGTTTTGGGCTTAAAACAAACTCACACTCAATTTTGAATGCCTAAAAATCAATGAACATTGCATGTTTTGGATGCATTTTCAATGATGCTCGCATTTCTTATGTTCACGATCTCTCAACTTTCATTATGCTGACAATGTTGTCAAATTGGAATGAACATTGTATTCCATAATCACAAGTGTCTTCAATCATAACTTACAAATTCTAAATTATCAATTGGAATAAACGTGTGTCTTTTAAAGCCCAAGATCATGTATGTGGTCTTGTTTTACACTTTTTAGGAGGCCTGCTTGGGGATTTTATCACCGCTTGGGATGACCTCAACTCCAGCATTCTGGCAGAGTATAAAAATTGGGAGGTGAATCCAAAGACACCTCTCTTGGAATCAAGATTTTGTCACTCAGGCTAAGCCTCAAGGAACTTTATACCTTTGAGAAGTGAAAGAGGAGAAGTGGGTTACCACACCTCTCGGCTGTGTGAAATCTTTTTGGTTTCATCTATGGATTTGGGCCTCACGTACCTTGCATATATCAAGGACTCCCTAGCTATAACAAATTTCATCCTTGTAGAAATCTTCCTAGGATGTTGGTGTGTTTGACATGCTTACTCCAAAATTTTGTCTGCTTGTTTGTTCATAGCTTTTGAATGAATGTTTTCCAACTTTGGTCAAAATCCCAAAAAAGCATAAATCTCCCAGCTCAAGGCATACTTAGTGTAGTCACTGCCTCATTAGAAAATCATCCAAGCTCCCCTGCTGCAACCGAATCTATCTAGTTCCTTGCTTTAGAAAAATCCCAAATCCAAAGTCTCTCCAAATCATCCCCCCCAGCCAGCTAGCAACCCAATCCAAAATCACACCCAAGCCTTTAGAGAGTTGTTGTCATTCTATTAGAATTTTCTATCCAATCAATCTGACAAATCCACTAGCCTCACCAACGTTATCCCTTTGACAGAGCTTTGTCTAGGGTAATCTAGTTTTGTCACTTGTTATCCCTTATCACCTTGAGGTAAAGGTTGGGATCCACAAGTGGTCAATCTTGTGTCATGCCATAGGATCATTAGTTTATCCTCAAGTTGACACAGCCACCAGAAAATCCAGCGCACAGGAAAGAAAAACTCTCACTTTTTGATAGCATGCCCTTGAAGTCTTCCATCCACAGGAAAGCCAAAAATCTCCAGCCAATCCTCCTTAGGTCTGTCATACAACTTTGACTCTCCCTAGGAAATCTTTCAACAGCCAATCCAAAATCTGAGCTTAATCCAAATTTGACCATGAGCTTCCATGTTCATCCATATAAAAGACCCCATCCCCATCAAACTCATCGTCAAAGCATGAAGTACCAATCCTATCATGATGTGTTTGGTCATATCATCCTTGCTCCTGCCACCTCCTATTCCAATGATGATGAAAATCTGGTTGACTATGAAGGTTATCTTGAGAGCCTTAGAAACATTCCACCAACCATCCCCCAAAATCCCAGAGTTATTCCAAACTATCTAGTCATGCCATCTGATATCCTAGCTTCTCCTCCATCACCTAATCAACCAAGCTTCCAATCTCCCACCCCCATCACACTAGCTATTCGTGTTAATCCACCTCCACTTCTGACACATGAGTCTCAAAGGAATCTCCTAGAAGAAATACAAGAAAAGTAACCTCCAGCAGTCGGTAAGCCATGTTAGCTAATCCAACCATGTGAAGTAGTCAGTGATGAAGCTTCCCCATCCATAATTTCATCTCCATCTCCCATAGCTACCATCCCCATACAATCCATCAAATTGCTTAAAATCCTTCCACTTCCCACAAGCATCAAAACCCCACCACCTGTCAAATCCCTTCACATCCTATCCACATCACCTCCAAGCATTTCCCAAATCTCCCATAATGACCCGTATGCATCCATCTTCTACTCACCCATCTCCACTACTAAATCTCTCATCTATCCATCCACTGCCTTTGAAGAGTCCATCCCTTCACCTCCTATCGCACCATCCACTCCAATCCAATCCTATCAAGATCCTACCCAAAAGCATGTTGACATCCCCCAAAGCATAAACAAAGATATCATCATATCATGTCTTCCATCCATAGTGCAGTCACCATCCCCTCCATCTCCAAAAACTCAAGCCATACCTCCTCTACTGAAGGATATCTTTTCATCCCATCAGCTAAATCAAGATCCTATCCTCCCATATCCTCCACTCCATGCTTCCATCTTACCACCTATTCAAGCTATTCCACCATCTATAATCTACTCTCTTGGTTCACTTACATTCATCCATGGTGGCCTCCTCTCAGCAGAAGAATTAAGAATAGTATCTCCCCATTGCAGTACATCTAATAAAGAATTTCCACCATTTTTTGCAAGAAAAAATTTTCCCCAGCTAGTTCAAATGCTCAATCGATGGCATTATCAAGTTCAAGGTTTAGGACCACAAGAGCAAGGAATCAGAAAGCCTATTATTGCACAAAAGAATCCAGGATTTCATGGTCTTGGATATGTATCCAAAGGCTCACCATCTAAAGGTGTTGGTGCACCACACCCCCAAACCAAGCCTATCTCCAAACCCCCCATGCCAGCCTCCCATCACTCCTTCAAGAAATCTTATGCCATCCCCCCTCCACCATCTTTGCAACCTAAAACAACCTACCATATCCCCTCTTCATCCACTAAATCCATTTTGGGTCCCTATGTCCCAAAATCTACCATCCTCCATCCTTCTATCAACCATCATTCAAATCCTATTCCCTCCATTCCTATGCAAGATCAGCAAAGGCACATATCAGAGCACATCACCCATCATCATCCCCCTACATGCTCTTCCATATCCTCTTCATCTCACAAAGCTTCTCCTAACCATCTTCCCAAAGCTTACCACAGCAATGTAAATGCCAACTTCAAAATGCATAAAGCTAAAAATCCACATCCTAGGCAATCATATGTCTATTCTAAAAGACATACTCCAAAAAGGAAAAATCCAATCAAAGAATGCAAAACAATGCAAAAGCCTATGAAAAGAAAATCCAAAACCATGTGGATCCCAAGGAAAAAAGTTGAAACCCAATGCATAATGGCATCCACCATTGTTAATCCCTCATCTAGTTCTTTGTGTCCCCCATCTCCTAACTCCATCTTAGGTGCCTATATCCCCAAGCACACTTCCACAAATCCTCCATCAAGCCCGCATCTACCATCTATCCCCCATATGCTCTTTTCACATATGTCCCAACATGTGCCAATGTTGATCTTGCAAGCATCCCCATCTCATGCTCCTTTTCGACCTTTTCACCCCTCCATCTCCTACCATCAATCCCATCTAATCCAATCTATTGCATAAATCACACATCCGGTGTACCAACAGCTAGCAACAAAATTGAACATTCCAATAGCTAGTGAAAAATCCTAAGAAAGAAGCTAAAAATAGCTGAAGAAAGCCAAAATCATTCCAGCTAAGTCCAAAGTCAAAAAGTCAAAAAAATAAAGAAAAATAAAGTGTCCACTAGTGAAAACTTTCCAATTCAAGCGCCTTGGACAAGTACCATGATGAAAACTTGTCAAACAAGCATCATGCATAATCTCACCATCTCCAGCTTAGCTTATCACCCTCATGCTTTTGGTCATCTCTTGACATCCAACTCCATCTTCCAATCTATCCACCTATCCTCCACCCTCCATCTTCCATCTATCACCATCCACTTATCTCCTGTAGCTTCAACCAACCATCCTAGCTATCATCCATCTCCCTAGCCCTTCATCTTTTTCCATCCTAGCTTCAATCCTATCACATCCATCATAAGACCTCCTTCCGCATGTTATCTTCTGATTGGAGGCACTATATTCCTTGGAGATCTTTTCTTGTCCATCCTCCCTTGTCATTGGTATCTAGCTCTAGGCTATCCTCATGCAAACCCAATGTCATCTCTTTATATCCATCATAATCCTAGCTATCTACCATCCAATCCAGCCATCTCATCCTACTCCTCTAGCTATCCTTGGTCACAAAATCTCTCATCATCATTGCAATGCATCTTCCCCAAATCCATATCTTCTACTATCACCCCATCCTTAGCTTTCGCATCTTGCATTGCATCGAACCATCCCGCTATCCTATCATCCTAAGCTTTTGCCTGCTTGTAACTATCTTGGTCCTTTAGCTTGTAAATATCTTGGTCCGTCAACTTGTACATCCTCTTTAGCTTAGTACCATTGTATCTATCCAATGTTCATGTCAGTTCCTCCCTGATCAACATCTTGCACACATCGCACAACCCTTGGTTAGCTATTCCAATGCATCC
Source organism: Cupressus sempervirens (assembly GCA_028749045.1). Lineage (NCBI taxonomy): Eukaryota > Viridiplantae > Streptophyta > Pinopsida > Cupressales > Cupressaceae > Cupressus > Cupressus sempervirens. The sequence continues at coordinate 894,798,498 of CM053786.1, read as the reverse complement.
TTTAGCTAGATCTCATGTCACCAAAGTGTTATCCTTCTTAGTTCAGCTTGCTAGATGCACCACTCATCCTGATCCACTAGCTTAGGTGCTCTCTGATAGGTCCTTGTAGGATATAGCTTTGCTCATGTCTGATCTTGGTTCGTTAGTACCTCATCCTACCCATCTCGTTGGAAAACGGCTCTCTTTTGGATTTTCACTTTCTTTTGATTTGAAATCTTCCCTTTTGGGTCTTGAAGTATCTTTTCCAAGCAATCTCCTTGTTCCCTCCTCAAGGTTGCCACGATCTTCCATATCATGGTATGCTACAAATTGGGCAATTAGAGCGTAAAGTCTTGATCAAGTCTTTCGTTTGTTTTTCTTTTCTTCTTATGGGTTACCCAGTGTCAGTTCCACACTGCTTCCTCTAGGATTCATGTGTGATGTTAGGGAAACCCTCGTGTGTTTGTTTCGAGTTAGTTTGTCAGTCCTCTGGACAGTTGGTGAACAGGCCTTGATGTTCTTGGTAACCTTGGCAATTAACCAACAGTCTTATAGCAAATCTAGTGCTCAACTACATGGTGGTACTTCTCTTTGAAGTATCCCCCCGCTCAAAAAGCTTCAATGGATTCCCTTCATCTCCATTATCCCCCATCCATATCCAACACCTATCCCATCTTATGCATCAATATCTCTTTGGATCACTCCTCATGCTTAGCTTTAGGGATCCACAATCCTAGTCTTAGGGATCCACCAATCAAATCACTCCACCAAGCCTCATCTTTTGAGATCCACAATCCTAGTCCTAGGGATCTCCAAAAACCCATCTTCCACCAATCTGACTCTTTGAAATCCTGTTGCATTAGCTTTTTAATCCCCTCATCCATCTCTCCATCTTGGATTCCTTTTATAGCGCTCTACTCCTTCATCCTCCCCCCAATCCCAAGAGTCTTAAGCTTGTTTCCTCTTGTGCCCCTGATTTCCCTTTATCATCCTCTCGTAGTGAGAGTTTGAGCTAATTCAGCCCCTTCTCTTTGCAAACCTATGTCTTAGCTCATCTCAATTTCTTGTACTTTTCAAGAAGTCATCGAGCCTCATTTCTCTCTCCGCCACCTTCTTGAGGGGGCATCATCTAAGTCTAGTCTCTCCTCTTCTTATTCGAGACTGGGGCAACCTCGTTGCTAAAACATCTTCCTCATGTCATCTTCATTCAAACTTCTTTGAAATAGTGTTGTCTCAACACTATGTCAAAGAGGGGCAAAATGTAGACACCTAAATTTGATTACATTGCTTTGGTAATCCTATTTAGTTATCTCTAAAGGCATCATTAATTAAATTCCTATTTAATTAATCCTTTTCCATCCCCTAGCTGATTAATTTAATTAATCATCTATAGTCCTAATTGATAAATCAAATAACCTATTATTTATCAATTAAATCCTATTCTTCTATCTAAATCCAAAATCCCCATTTATTAAATAAACCTATTTGATAAATAAAACCCTCAAATCTAATAACCCCTAACCTATCCTAAATCCCCTTTTTAGCCTAATCCACCCCATCCACCCATACTAACCAAGCTTAGCCACTAACTCACCCACTCTCATGAATGCCATCCACTTGCAAATCTCTAACATCCCTAATCTAATCCTAAACCCAAGCCTAATCCACCCCCTAATGTTGTCACATTCCCTAAACAAGCTTAAGACTTTCTTAAGCCAAAGAAAGTCAACAATCTCAACTCCCTCCAAAATATCCCAACCACCCAACAATGAATGCTCATACAAAAGCCATAAATACTCTTACAAGCTCTTACAAGCCGTAATGAAGGGTCTTTATGAAGATATTATCCTTTGAGCCTCCTTTTTTGACTCATCCTTCCTCTTTCCTCCATCCACTCACCTTATGACATGTGTCACTCCCTGATTGGTGCTAAACAAGCACAATCCATGTGCTCCCTTTTGAGTGCATCCTAGCCCTCCTTAAGCTTTCATCTTTCCTTCCATCTCAGCCCTCCATCCCTCAAGCCCTTTGCCTATTTAAGGAATCCTCTCCCAAGCCATTTCAATCACAATCCATGAAGTAAAGTCATAATGCCATTTTAAGAAGCCATTTTACATCAAAACCATACGCTCACACCCAAATTCCAACTCCATTTGAAGCCCTTTTTGAAGCATAAGTTTGAGCATACATCCTATCTATTTAGACAAAGCCACTCAACAAGAGAGCTTCTCATTGAGAGAGTCCATTAATGGCTCATATTCTCAATTGAGAGTTCATCTTAGTCTATCTTGAAGTTTATGAATTTTGTTTAGTTTGTAGAAGCTTTATTTAAATTTGGTTTCTATTAGCATACTAACATTGCTCATATACAGGTCCATGTTACAATTACAATGATTGGATGCGGATTGTTCGATATAAAAAAAGTATGCATAGTTATGGGGTATCAGCTAATTATATACAACGGAAAGAAAATGATCAAAGTAAAAGATTTTCTATGTACATTGATGGGAGACCAAAAGCAATAGGTAATATTGCAGGTTTTATAAATAGTATGTGACCTACTTCAACTAGTAAGCAACCCAATTGCATATTTGAGGCGCGTGAGGGGAATGAAGTTGTTGTTTGTGCAATAAAATCAATAAGTGCGGGGGAAGAAATGCTAATTGATTACCATTTAAATCACATAAATACAAACAATGTTACTATCATGAGGGCTGTAAGTACTATTTACCATTTTGTTGATAAGTTTTTTTTTTCTATCTATTGCTTTCAGTTAGCTGAATTTTTTATGTTTAATCTTTGTGACAGGATGATATGGATCTGACAAATGGTAGAGGTCAACAGGATGCTACTCCCACCCCTTCTTCAACGAGGGTAAACCTTTTTGAAATTGTACAAATTAGATAGTTGAAAAATGCTATATTATTATGTTATTTTATTTATGGTTTTTGAGTTTTTATGATAGTTTTACTGATATTCCTCTCACAATTTGATGTTCAGGATAAGGGTAAAGCAGTAGCAGTGACCATCGAGCCACTAGCTATGCATTCTGATGAGGCCGATATTGCTGATACTCCCAATTTTATAAAAATGTTGAAAAAAATTAGGCAAATTAATTTAGAAGCAATGAAAATTTTGGATGAGGCAAATATGGAACCCGAGCAGATGAGGAAGAGGCTATCAGAATTGAAAGCGCAAGCTCAGCGTTATAAAGTAAGCTCCAATGAATATTTAGTTATAACAAAAGTTCAATAAAGATTTATATTTTATAATCTTTTATGTTGTGAAGTAAAATATGTAATATGTGAAAAAATACTTTATTGATGCAATTTTTTTAAAGAGTTGTAAGAAACTTTAACTACTAGATTCTTGTTATACAGGAATTTTTGGGAATTGATCCAGAATGTGGTCAAGGACAACGCGGTGAGGGCGGTAGTAGCAGAGTTCCAGCTGCCACTGGTAAAATAATCTTTTAGTTGACAAGTTAGAAGGAATTTTTTATTTCGAACATTCAAAACTTCTTAACTCTTACTTTTATTATTTCAGAATGTCTTTGCTAACAATGTATTGTTCAAGTCATCTAGTGCAGGAGACTCCTATGAGGTTGACATATGCCCGTACGAGATTGCCGACTGCAATGTCGGCAACAAGGGGACATCCAGCTAGTAAATCCTTGTTTTGCTATATTTGGTTTTGTGTTAATTATGAGTTGATAATATGTACTTTAATCTTGGGATGCATCACATAGTGTATTGTTTTTTTTGTGGTAGGAGATGCACCGTCTGGTACGTCGCCAAATGCAGATCATAGTACATCTATTGGTGATAATTCACCATCATTTCCTAGAGCTACTCATGTTTCTAGCATGAGATCTATGGAGACATCGTTGTTGATTGACGATAATGAATTAATGCCTTTGAAATGTCCTAAGCTTCCAGGTACTTTAAATAATTATTTTTTATATTGTAATAAGGATTTTCTTGCAAGATGTAAACATGATAGGAAGTGATGAATGCAAGGGCTTTTGATGTGGAGTGATGCCTCATGACCTTTAGTGTGTCGTATTGTGCAAGTTGTTTAATTATTCTGGAATTCCTTTTTATTAGGGGTTTGGTAGGATCATCTAAATTATCAATGACCTTTTGTCTATACCAGTAATTCTCTAGTTTAGGAATTTGGTACATTGCAATTTCATGCTTTGAGTAGAAGATACTAACTAATTTTTCTATAGAGAACCAAAAGTGGGAGTCTTCTTTCATATGATTCATTTTAATGGTTTTTACTATTAATTATCCCATGACTTTTTTTGCAGGAAATGATACATTTTATAGGAGGCTTTATGACCTCACGCTGTGAAGATTCGGGCCCACCATACGTACTAGGTTGCTGTACATGATAACTGAACTAATTTTATCCCACTATTTTTTTTTCATATCATTAATTGGTGCAACATTTTTCCTTTCATTTGATTCTTTTCTTATACTAGCTATATCTAACAATTTTGTGTTTTTTCTTAAAAGGTGGAACTACCAATCTCAAAAATTAAAAGATGGGCTCATCAAAGACATAGAGCATGAGTTTGGTAGTAATATTTTTTATCGTAAGAAATTGTTACAAAAAGCTGCTAGACATCTCAAGGTTGTGAGGGACACATATAGAAAGAGCCTCATCCACAACCTGAAGTACGAGCGTCCTCCCTTTGTTTCAATGAGGGACTAGAATGAGTTCATTTTGGATGCAAAGGAGAAAGGGCAACGTTCGCCAGAAGAAAGTGCACCAAAAAATCCAAAAAGGTATGCAATAGTATTAACTACTAGTACATTAATGAGAAAATTTAGGGTTCAACTTCAGTATCAACAATTTCAACTAGCTCAATTTAATCTATCTATTGATGAAAGGTATGTAAGTCATATGCTGACACAATTGCTTATAAATCTCAATCTCAATCTGGGCATAAATCCTACATAAGATATATTGACAAAATGAAGCCCTTTATTCATATTTAGTGACAAATTTTAGATTCTATGTCTCCTATGGGTTCTTTTCTCAAATTTTATCTTCGCTGAACTCAAACTCTAATTCAACTAAGAAATTCCTACTCAAAGTTGTGACAATCGAATCTTGTGATATGATGTACCATGTTAGATTTTGAGTCATAAAAATAGGCAACGCCTTGACCACTATATTTGTTCACTTTCCCTTTCTTTTACAATAATTGCTCGCTATCTTGAGTTTCCTATCCCCTATTTTCTTTTGGGTCATGTGTGCACCAAATTTGCACTTAATCTGCATGTAAATCCTGATGAAATCCATCATTGAAGATATCAAATCCCATATTCTATAGTATTTTGTTAACTATGATAATAGTATATAATGTTGTCATTAGTGATTGTTATTTTATACTGTCATCAATTCCATTTTGTGCTTTGTTGCATATCAAAAAAGAAGTGCATATACACTATACATCAGATTTAAGTGTGAAGCATCACAAAATCTAATCTCTATCTTCAGATAACAATGTAGTCTGAGAATCCTAAAGAATTTAAAGCTGAGCATTTCCACCACATCTAAAATCCATTCTTCTATTTTAGTATTTTCCGTTGCTATTGAAGCTTTGATCACATGGATTATGTTTCTATACCCAACCAATAGATTATCCTTTTTAGGGAATCCCTGCTTTTTCTCCTATGGAAACTGTAAAGATGGAAACTCATTAAGAGATTTTTCTTGATATCACCCTGCTTCCAATCTTTCTCTTTCGTTCCTTAGCTCTTTGCAAGCTCACAAAAGGCGTATCAGCTTTGGTAACATGTTAATTATTTGTGTGTAGACTAATTCAAACACATATATCAGTGAAGTAAAGAGACAAAGTACCAAGCCTAACACATCCACCTTGGGGGAGCACTCTTAAAATACAACATAATGTACAAAAAAATTCAAAGTGTGTACAAATGACTTTTCATGTGATTTGAACCTTCACCTGCACCTCTTGTTCCTTCACATTCTCATCCTTTTCAATTCAATATTTCTCGCTATGTTGTTTTGTCAAAATCCCTAAAATAGGAGTTATTTCTCCAACATACTACCATGCATAATCCTCAGTTTTGGTATTTAAATTTTGTTATTGTAAATATGAAAGGTATGTAATTCATATGCTAACACAATTGCTTATAAATCTCAATCTCAATCTGGGCATAAATCCTACATAAGATATATTGACAAATGAAGATATATTGACAAATGAAGCTTCTAATATGTTCTCTCTATGACCAAAGGCACTCACCCTTATAAAACCTTCACCTGCAGGTCCAAACCCACTTCCTGGAGTTGTAACTATATGTTCTTTCTCAAGGATCTTAGTAAAAATATCCCATGAATTTTGACCAGGAAATCAAACCCATACATATGGCGCATTTTTCCCTCCAAAGACATCAAACCCAAGTGAAGTAAATGTTTCCACAATGATTCTAGTATTCTCTTTATATCATCTAACATATTTCAAACTTTTCATAGGTTGCAGGACACATCAAAGGCAACAAAGGCGAGGCTGGAAAAGGTTGGGTAGCACAAACTTGGCTCTGGGGGATATTCGAAAATCAAAGCACATGTTGTAAGTAGCAATAAATGAATTACAAAGAAAAATTATTTATAAAATGAAAATAATTTTTTTAATTAATAAAAAAATGCAGGGCGTTGATTTTAATCTAGAGGCCACAAAAGAACACAAAAAAATTGCCTTCAAGCAAGGCTATGCAGCAGTGGCTAAACGCCTACGGCAAGTTTCCATTGTCCCAACCAAACAGTCTCCTACATCATGTGCATAGGTAAATATTCCAAAAAATATATTAGAAATTGAATACTTGAGCAACAATTTATTTGATAATAATGTGCATGACATTGCAATGCAACCTGTTAATCCTGACATAGATCATACACAGCATCATGAAGCCCCTAATGTGCATCATACCATCGATGGATGTGCTCATTTGTTATTTAAAACTAATTATGTAATTATTAATACAATTTAAAATCTTTAATTGAACTTGGTATAACATTTTTGTGTTGAGCATATAGAATCATGTCGTGCTGAATGAGTGCCAAAGGATGTTCAGACTGATGAACAAGTAGATCATGTGGCACATTCAGGTAAAGAAAATCTATGTTTTGTTCTTTTAAATTAATTTTTTGATTTATAGTTCTTTTACTTAAATAAAAACTCATAATTCACTAATATAAAATGGTGGGAATTTAACCTCATGAAGTACTTGTTATTGCAACGGACCCCCCTTTGGTGCAGCGGCCTCATGTTGTTCCTGAATGGATGAGGAGGAGACATGTGTTAGAACCAGCAGAGGAGGGGGATCCTAACGAGGACATTGATATTCCTCTTAGAAATTTTATGAAAAAAAGAAACGACAAGAAAGTAAAAAAGAGATAATTATTCATGAATGACTTACTCTTGAATGTTGCATGTTAATGAATTATTCGTGAATGTTGTGTGTTTATGAATTTTATGTGTTTATGAATTTTATGTGTTAATGAATGTTATCATGTGATTATAATGATTGAATGTTCTATTTCAAAAATGGATGAATTGAATGTTATTAAATGTTAATGGGGAATTTAGAGTGATGTTAGGGGGGTGGGAGGGGCCAAATGAGCTTCCACCTTCACGTGGTTGGCCCTATTAAGTAGAGAATATTTAACTATTCTCGAAACCAAGTGAAGCTCAAACTTTAAAGATAAGCTTATAGTTAATAGTGACAACCAATTAGCAAGTTGAAATGAATTTCTTTGTTACAAGTACCTTTTTAGTTTTTAAAGCACGATATCATGTTTTAATATTGTATAGTTTTTTTCTCTTAAGTTAAAGTATTCTTTTACTATAACAACATAATTTATGACCATTTTAGTAACTATTCTAACATCACTTTATGACAAATCATGTTTCTCAGATGTTGAGCATGGCTGTAGTTGTGCAATTGGCATTTTAGAGTATTGGTGTGGTTTATGGGGACATAAGAACATCACCACTTTATGTGTATGTGAGTACTTTTCCTGATGGCATCAAACAGCCTGATGATGTTCTTGGGGCTTTGTCTTTGATCATATAGTCTCTCACTCTTTTGCCCCTCATCAAATACATCTTCATTGTATTGTGGGCCAATGATAATGGAGATGGTAAGATTATAACAGCTCTAGTTTCACTTTGTTTTTAGGTCAAAGTTTGATCTTTTTGATGTGAAAACATGTGTTCTAAGTTTAAAGGGACAGTTTCTTTTGTAGGTGGAATGTTCTCTTTATTCTTTGATTTTCCACCATGCAAATGTCAGCATGATACCCAATCACCAGGAAGAAGATAGGAAACTCTCCTCATATACACTTGAAGTTGTAGGTAGACAACCCAATAGAGCCATTAGGAAAAAGGAAGCTCTTGAACAAAGTAACTTTTCCAAGAGATGTTTGTTAATACTAGCCCTTGTGGGGACTTGTATGGTTATAGGAGATGGCGTCCTCACCCCTTGCATCTCTGGTACATATTATTGTTTTTACAATATGTAATGCTTTTTGTTGTTATTTTTCAATATATTGTATGCTTGTTATATCAATGTTTCAATAGTGTGATCTATTATCATATGTTAGAAATCAAATGATCTCGAAGTCTACTTAACTCACAATAAATCCCTTAGATTGTACAAAATTTGTTAACTTTTCCCTTTCATTTGTTCAAGTAGTTTCACTAACACTTAATTTGTTGATATATTTTAGTTCTTTCAATAGTGGAGGGAATCAAAAGGGTGGACAAGTCACTCAATTAAGGTGATTTTTTGGCATTTGCTCACATTATAATATTTGAGATGGGTAGGAAGGTTATGGTGAGCAAAAAACATGAACACGAAATTAGATTGATAAACTAATGACATTTCATTCTTTGTCCTATTCCTCAATTTCATGCTTGGGTTTTATAACCCCAATTGATCTTCCTTAAAACATTATTCCATTTCTTTTATGAATTCTAAAGTCATGAATCTCTGAAATTGTAATGACTTTGCAAGGTATCCCAGCAAATCTCAAATTCACATTCTTTTTTTTCTATCTTAAAGTCTTGCCTGTAGGAAATTGTGATCTTGTGTTGAATACACATGTTAACCTGTGAATTTATCGGACTTTCTCTTTGGAACTACTTTTGGTGTAATCTTAGAACCCATATTGTTGTACTCAAATTTGGAAGGTGCGCTGGAGATGGCATAGCTGTGAAATGCCTGTGTTTGGAAAGTTGTTTGGTTTTTATCTTGATTGATGAATAGTTTGATGTCATTATGTGGATAATGGCTTTGGTTATAGGCATCTTATCTTTCCAAAAGCTGTCATACCTAACGACCTGAGAACATCCTAAAATTTTGACGTGTTATATCTGATTTGGAGGAGGAAGAAGTAAAAACGATTCAAAAGGTTGTCTAGAATGAGAGAGTAGTGTGCTTCCATAGTTTTCATCTGTCTTATTTTTGTATATTGGAATGACCTAAATATTTTTAAATGCAGGAAGAACTGCGCCAAAAAGAACATAAAAACTGGGATGAATTTTGAAGATTGTTGGAGGATCATAAAGCAACTGGCCTGCTTACAGCAAAGACACACTTCATTTGAAGTAGGCTCTTTGCATTATGATCCTCCAGTTCTTTGATAAAGAAAAGAACTGGAGGATCATAAAGCAAAGAGCCTGCTTCAAATACATCTGGTTCACCACCCAAGGATTTGTTTGAAGATGTTGTAGAAGGGATGAAAAAGTAGGTAAGAAAGATGCATATATTTTAATGATTTGATTGCAGGATTTAATTGCACTTTCACAATCAGGCTTGCAATCATTATTACTCAAGGCAATGTATGTTTGATTCCTTTGATATAACCATTTTTTGAATATGTATCTTTGGCAGTACCAGGAGGACAAATCAAACATAAAAGATGCTATGGAGTTAGGAAAGGTGTGCCTTTTGTGCTTTAAGATTTTCCATTGGATGTAAAATATATTGTAATCTTTTTGATGTAATGATTGCAGCTCACAGTAACATCAGCATGGACTCTTGACAAGTTCAAAGCCTCCATTGGGGAACTATATGATTTGGCTGCTGCATCTAAAACAAATCTTAAGTTTTGTTCTGGTTACATTTCTAGATTTTTTTGTCTCAGCTACAGAAGACTTCACAATAAAAGTATTTGGTATTTGCCTTTGAACAATGTTGTCACATATTGTTATGTTCCTAGTAACTACTATTTATACAAACAAGGATCTTATCATTATGTTCCATATGACTCTGGTTCCTAACTGATTCGATCATTGCATCAGCTATATTATGTTTTGACTCATTTGCACTGGTAAGTAGTTGCTGGAAGTGAATCGCTATCACAAATGCATTGGTCTATTCTCATTAGTGGATAATGGATTTTTATTAGGTTAAACTAAAACAATTGAAAATGTTGAAAGTAATGCAAGTTGTTTTCGAATATATGATTTTGTTAGGTCTTACTGACATCCTGTGTATTGCTTGTAGCTTGTGTTTGAAGAAGTGATTGAACAACTAAAGGAAAAGGAAGAGAAAGAAGAAAAAAGGAGGGAAAGGCTACCAGATGATTTCACGGCTTTGCTTTATTCTTTGAAGGTTTACATTATTCATTTTGGAAAAAATCCTTCTAATGCAGTCTCTTTTTCCTCTACTACTTTTACACCTGGAGTAAAATTTCACAGAGTTTTGTACATTAAAAATCCTGAATATGAATGAATTTCTATTCTTATCATAAACTAATTTCTATCTATGTAACGATAAATTAGTTATATATTGTTTTTCCATTTCAGGAAATTGTTTCTTCCTTAGAATGGGAGGATTGCATACCTTTTCTCAAAGATGCGAATGCATACAGGTAAAAGAGCCACTATCAGGAATTAATCTTATTGTGAGTAATTAAAGGTAGTTATCATGTACCTTACACTAGTAGTAGCTATAAATATATTGGATATGAATATTCAGGACAATTAGTGATGAAAGCTTCTCTTGGGAGATATCTGATAAGTACATTACAAATCCTCACGAAAAGGTTAAGGAAAACAAGCACAAACGAGATGAAGAAGAGGTACATGACCTGATTATCATTTCCACTTTCATATCTAATTTTTTCAAGATCTAATTGTTGTTTAAATACCTTTTGAAAGCATATTTGGGTGAGTGTTGTACTGAGAATGCAAATTAGACCTCCTTATGAAGATAATTGTATTACTAACAAGTTATTTTAACTACTTTTACAAACTAGCTATTAGAAGTTAAATTGTTGCAAACTAGCCTTTATCAAGATTTGATATGACCTAGATGAGATGAGTTAGGGTTAGTAGACTAACCAACATGAAAAAGCCAAAAGAAATACAAAAGTTGTCAACAACACTCTTGACATTCTCTATGTATATCCTAAACAAATGTGCTATCATCAAATGCACTTAACGATGATGTCAGCCATTCCAATATGCATGCAGCTTTAATGTTAAATGAAGATAATTCTAATGTAACAATCAATCATTCTAACGATTCTTTTGGCCACAACTTCTTCCAGGCTAAAATCTCTTCCTCTGTAATTAACTTCTGAATGCCTCCATAAAATCCTTCAACCTCACCTCCTGCTTCATGATGACGTTTCCTATTGATTGGAGCATGTCTCCATCGAGAACTAGAGTTATATTGATGAAGAGATATGAATCTTATTAATATAACAACTAACTTGATAACATTAATATACATTACGGATGAAGAGATATTGAATCTTATTATGGACCTTATCCTTGGTGGCTATGAAATGACATCTAACTTGATAGCATTAATTTTGAAGTTTCTAACTGAATGCCCTAAGGCACTGGAGCATTATTAAAGAAAACATCAAGGGATAATATTTGAATTGTGGATATTTGTAAATTATGTTGGTTTTAGACAGTTATAGTTATAGTTATATATGCGCTCTTATGATGATGTGATTGGGACTGTAAGTTTTTTTGTCACGTTTATCTGTTTGAAAAATAGATGAAATTATTGGCTTTCATTCCTAATAAATAATTATTTCCTAATTTTATTCTTCCCTGCAGGAACCAAAATTTAGATGCGTTGTGCCAATTATTGCAAAGCCTTTGCTCTCATAGGAGCCTTTTAAACTCCACAAAATTTGAGTTGTAAAGCATAATTGCTCGGTGGAAACAGGATATCATGCACATTTCTTCCTCCTTCCCATTGTTTTATATAAAATAAATCATTTGACAAATGAAACAATGGTGTGGAGGAAGAAATGTGCATGATACCTTGACTCTCATGCATCAAGCAATTATGCTTTATAATCAAGTTTTGTGTAGTTTTGAACACTCCTATGAGAGCAAAGCTTTCAAAAAAAATGGGACAGCGCGTCTCAATTGCAACACATTTTGGTCTCAATTGCAACCAATATTCGTCGCAATTGAGACACCAAACTGGCAACCTTTTAGGTTGCAAGTATAGCACCGGCATCGAAAGCTAAGCATCTTTGGTCAAAATTTTGACGAAAAATTGGGCAAGTTTACGTCAGAATTGAGAAAATAATAGTTTACGTTGACTAGAGTACTCGACGAAATTTGTGTCAATAAATCCACATTTATGTAGTTGAAATTTCGACGTGAAATGAATGTGGCAGAAAATCAACCAAATTTGTGCGACGATGACTTTGGTCACTTTAGTGACATACTCTTGTTGAAATTGAGACCTTTTTACGTCGCAAATTAAGCCTAAATTTACTAGTGTTCTAGGTGCTTGCTTTAATCCATACAAGGCTTTCTTTAATCTGAAAACCATGTCCTTTTCTTTTGTCAAAGGAAAAGCCTTTGGTTGTTCAATGTATACTTCTTCTTCAAGTTCTCCATTCAAGAATGTTTATTTGATATCCATCTAATATACCTTAAAATTCTTATTTGCTGCATATGCCAAGAACATTCTAACTACTTCCATTCTTGCTATAGGTGCATATTTTTCTTCATAATCAATTCTTTCTTGCTGAGAGTAGCCTTTGCATACAAATCTTGCTTTGTTTCTTATCATTTCTCCATGTTCATTCATTTTATTTATGAATACCCATTTTGTGCCAATCGCATTTTTATCCTTAGGTCTAGGAACTAATTCCCATGTGTCATTTTTAATTATCTAGTAGAGTTCTTCCTCCATTGCTCTTATCTAATGATCATCTTTGATTACTTCATCTGCGCTTCTTGGTTCTACTTGAGATACCAGACATAGTTCTTCATTAATTCTGCTCCATGTCATTACTCCCTTTTCTTTACTTCCTATTATCTGATTAGCATGATGATTTCTTATCAAGTTCCTATTTGGGGTAAGAGTTACTACTTCAACTCTTATTTTAAATACTGTGCACTATTCTTCTCTCACATCTTCAATTTGCACACTATTCTGCAAGTCATTTTTAGTCTTGAGAAATAACTCATTACTTTTGTTAGTCATTCCAAATTAATCATCTCCATTAGAGTTATAATCCATTACCTTTTCCTTGGTGCCAAACTTTTCATCAATTTTAACATTTGCGCACTCTAGTATAGTTTATGTTCTATAGGTGAAACATTTGTAGGCTTTATTTTTTAATGAATAGACAAGAAACATAGATTCATCACTCCTTGGATCAAACTTACCAATATCATCATCTCTCTTGATGTAACATTACATACCTTTCCTAATCTACACTCTATTCAATGTTTATCTATCATATTGACTACTTCTCTCCAAAAAGCCTTTGGTACATCACTCTCAAATAACATAGCTCTTGTTGCTTTAGAAATTGATTTGTTTCTTCTCTCAACAATCTCATTCTTCTTAGGTGTATGGGGTGAAGATAGTTGTCTCCTAATGCCATGCTCTTCAAAATAGATATTGAATTCTCTAGAGGTGAATTCTCCTCCTCTATCTAATCTTAAGTTCTCAGTTTTAACTCTAGATTCATTTTCAACTTTTTTCTTAAATATCTTGAATTTCTCAAATGTCTTTGATTTTTCTTTAAGAAAAGCTACCCACATCGTTCTAGTGAAATCATCAACAAAAATCATAAAGTACCTTTCTCCATAGAATTCTCTTATTCTTGCAATACTACTTAGATCTATATGAACAAATTCTAGCTTTTGTGTAGTACAAAACTGCTTGTAGGAAATGAGACTCTCTTCTACTTAGCCAAGATACATTCCTTACAAATAGTGTTAGTGGGCTTAGTGATCTTAGGTAAATCTCTCAAAGAAAATGTATTACTGGCTTTCACAATGTTATTAAAGTTAATGTGACAAAATATTATATGCCATAACCAACTATTGTCAATCTTTGCAACCAAACATGTTATTTCAGTGGAGTTTAACAAAAAAACATTATATCTAGTTCTTGTGCTAGTACCATGTAGTTTTCCTTCCTTGTTCTTGATAATGCATGTGTCATTACCAAATTGTAGTTGGTAACCTTTGTCCATAAGTTGTCCAACACTTAACAAGTTATGCTTCAGTATATCAACAAAGTAAACATCATCAATGTATATTTTACCATCAAGTGTGATAGATCCAATTCTTATAATATGATAGGCTACATTGTCCCCTACTTTGACAAACTTTCTCATATCACCAGTCATGTGATGTGAACAACCATTATCAATGATCTAATATTTCTTTTCAACTTGTGAGATCAGCGCACTTTCTTCTCTAAATTCTCTATCAAGATCATCCTCCTTTATATCTACAAACCACAATTTGTCTTCACTCATGTTTTGATCAGATTCCTCTTCTTCTTCATTAGCATATAAACAATTTCTAGGTCTTCTAGACTTGAATCTTCCCTTATACTTTCTTTCTCTTTTAGGACACTTAGATGCATAATGACCATATTCATTACATGTCCAACATTTGAAGATATTCTTACCATATTTTTCTCTTTCCACAAGAAGAGCTACTCCCTCTTGGATCTTTTCTTTAATGGACTTGCTACTGCTGGCAATATCTCCCTAAGCTTTCCTATTTCTTGATAAACTAGGTTTTATGTTTACTGCACTAAATGTTGTCTCAACTTTTTCAGATTCTCTAGACTATTTTAGATCGAATTTGGTAGATTCCAATCTACCAAGAAATGTCCCTTTGGTGAAATTAGTAGTACAGAGTATCATCAGATAAATCATTTGTGCTACTATCTTGAAAGGTGGTGTCAAACTTTTCAAAATCTTCCATATCACTTCATCATCAGACTTCTTTCCATCATGAGATGTGATTCTTGCAACAATCTCAAATATTCTCCCAACATATCTGCATACAGTTTCACCTTCCATCATTCTAGCATCTTGGAATGCATAATACAAATTTTGCAATCTAACTCTTTTTGCATGTGTATCACCCTCATAATTAGCTTCTAAATTTTTCCAAATTTCATGAGATTTTTTGATTAGTTTTACCCAACTGTACTCACTTTCAGGTAACACTGACAATATTGCTTATCTTGCCCTTGTGTTTCACATAAATACTTCTCTCTATTCCTTGGTACAGGTTTCAAGATTGTCCTCTTTTGCAATGTTTTTAGATGTCTTGGTTACAAGCTAATATCCTAGACCCATGTACAAGAGATGAGTCTTCATTTTATCCTTCCAGCTATCATAGTTTGTCCCATCAAATCTAGGACTTTCCTTCCTTAATAGATTCACCATGGATATCCCAAAGTTGTTAAACTTCCCTTCAAGGACCTGATGCTCTGATACAAATTGTTAGAAATAGTAGTCCACCAGTATAACTAAGAGGAGGGGGGGAATTAGTTATACAAGTGGACTACTATTTCTAACATGGAGTAAACCAGAGGAATTATCATCTTAATTTCATGTTCTTGTATATGTTGAGATAGTTTATTGGGTGTATTTAAGAGGAGTTGAGGAGTACTCATTGGGAGAGTAAGTAGTTTTGAAGGTGCCTAATATAGAAAATTTATGGTCTATGTGTTGATATGGGGTGTCTCTGATTATGTTTATAGCCATGCATGAGGAATGAGAGAACATCAGTGAGCCTATTACATCAAAATGGTATCAAAGTAAGTGAAAGATCTAGGTAGACATATATTCTGAGGAAAGAACTTGACCCATCTAGTTGCAAGAAGGAAAGAAGTTCCTAAAGAGTTTGTGGGTGGGAAAGTAAGTTCTATCCTAACCATTCTCTGACTGAGATACATCTGGAGTAGGGTGCCAAAAGTAACCACTGAGCGAGAGTGGGAAGTGCATCATCAAACTAAATTTATTGTTGGGTAAGATGGATGGTTCATATTGGATAGTTTGTTGTTGTGTAGCACTACAAGAGATAGAGTTAGTTTCAACATCAGAGTGTGTAGCCAAAGCATGGGAAAAAGCTTTGTTCCAGCTTGATACTGAGATTTCTATGGGACATGGAAATATTCTAAGTTTGGGAGCATGATGTGGGAACACCTCAACCCTAGAACATTATGGAAAATTTCATAACATTATAATGTCTTAGTTTTTTTAGCATTTTGTGGGATCATGTATAAGAGATGGTTAAATAGATGAAAAATACATTATAATATGTTTAAAGAGTGGAAAATATTGAAATAACATTCTAATTATGAAAGAGTGGGAATATCTGGTAGATAGGTGGCTTTCATAACTACCTTACAAATCTCCATAAAGAGAGATGTGTAACCAATTAGCAAAGGGAGGAGAACAGATAAAGGAGTTTAATAGATACATCTAAAAAGAGAGTGTGAAATAAGAGGGAATTTTCATGGCTCTCTTGTAGTAGCCAGAGAGCCATAATTTTGTAGTTTGCAAATTAGCATGTAATAGAAATATGTGTTTTTCTTAATAATGTTTTATTTTTGCTAAATTTTTCTCCTTATCGATTCTTGATTAGTTACATATGCATTTGGTTACTATTCCTGGATAGTTGGTTCCTATATGGAAGAGCATAATAGTAATATGCTTTTGATAAGATAAATAGGTTTTACAGGGATCCTAAAACCCAAAAGTTAAAACATATCAAAAGGCTAATAACAAGCAGTCCAGAGAATGAAAGCCAACCAAAGGGCCAGTACAACAAACAGATAAAAAGCTAGTGCCACAAAAGCCAATACCACAAAAAGCATGATAGTAATATGTTATGGGTTCTTAAGTGGGATTGAATGAAATCAACTAGTTTGTAAATATATTAGTCCCCTCTAACTATGCTAAAGAATTTCAAGTTTTGCTAATGGATTTTGATATGGGTGTTTAGTTTGTATTTTGTATGTGTCTCAAAAAAAGACCCTCAGTACAAGGGCCATAACTTTCCAACCAACTATTGGATTTTGATGATCTTTGGATATTTTGTTTCTAAGCTAATTATGTCCATCTTCACTAAAGCAATCGAGGATTTTTCATCTGGTTCAAAATTTATTCATGTTTGAGTGTGGGTCTATCTAGAGACATAAAAACAAATAAAAATTTGATAGAACCTAAATTCGATCATAATATGAAGGAAGCTTGGTTTGGAATACAACATGCAACAAGTTGAGCATAGAATGGAGTAAACCAAAGGAATTATCATCTTAATTTCATGTTCTTGTATATGTTGAGATAGTTTATTAGGTGTATTTAAGAGGATTTGATGAGTACTCATTAGGAGAGTAAGTAGTTTTGAAGGTGCCTGATATGGAAGATTTAGTCTCTATATGTTGATATGGGGTGTCTCTATTATGTTTAGTAGCCATGAACGAGGAATGAGATAACATTAGTGAGCCAATTACATTAGATTCCTTCTATCATTTCCAAATTTCCTTCCATTAGTTCTTCTATCCATTCTATAGTACTTTTTTGTATGTCTGAAGTTGCTACAGAACTAACATATTGGGGTTTTTCTTCTAGGATCTTACTGATAAATAAGTGCTTGACAGTATTAACCAATGTGTCCAAGGTTATTACACTTATAACACATGATTTGATTCCTTTCTTCATAAGTTCTACTATGTTTTGATGTCTGGTTTCCTAAAACCAATTGAATTATGATGCATACCATGACAATTATGACAATAAAAATATGTAACATCATTAAATGACTTATTTTTACAATTCCTTTTCATTACATGAAAAGTATTTACCTCTAAATTCATATTTGGTTTCCTTAGGAGATTCCACTTGCTTAGATTCTTCTAGTTTCTAAGTTTCCTTGAATTGTTCAACTTATTTGAATTTTTTAGAAGATTGACTGGATTCAATTTTATCATCAAATTTCTCTCTTTCTTTGGGATCTAATTTACTTTCAAGTTTCTTTGCAGACATGTTAAATAGATAACCAAGACTAGTCTTATCATAGGTAAGCCTTTGTATTAACATTGAATCATCAATCTTTTCTCTACTAGAATAAATTTTTTCAAGTTGTACTTTTTTCTAAGTCAGTTCATCTTTCGCAATAGTGTTGTATTTCTAAAGTTCTTCATGATCTATTTTTATGCTACAAGCTAAGATGTCATCTTCTCTAGACTTGCTCTAAGATTTGAACTTTCAGTCTTCAAATCAAATTTATCTTTCCTAGGATCATTCTTCAAACTCAACTTTAGATTTTTAATCTTCAATTCATGCTTCAAGATCTTGTACTCTATTTTCAATTTTGAATAATCATCATCACTAGTTTTAGATTCAATAGATTTAGGCTTGAATTTGAGATATTCAATCTTGTCCTTTAATTGTCTAATGTATACTTTGGAGTCTTCATATCTATCTTTCAGTTCATCTCTTTCTTAAATAAGGAGATCAATTTTTTCAAGTGTCTCTTCAAGGTTCTTCATCAACTATTCCAGATCCATAGGGATCATACTCAAGTTGTTAAACCTCTTCTGAGTAACTAGGCTCTTATACCAATTGTTAGAAATAAGGGATACTGAGAGTGGGGGTGAATTAGTATTCTAAAAACTTTTCTCTCTAGCTAGATATTACTAATTACTTTGTACCATGCATATGAAAGTAAACAGGTAATGTTGAATAGAAATAGTAACCATGCATAAAGAGAACTCATAACATCATATTTTTTTAACTAAGGAAACCCTAGCCAAGGAAAAAGCTTGTTGGAGATGAAACCCACTAGATGATATACTAATATATATGTTCCTTATTAGAAGATGGACCTTTTTAGGGGTCAATGAGAAAATTTAGTATAGAGAGTCCCTATTAGGAGATTCCAATCCTGTTAGGAGTTATGGTACAATGAATGCAAGACAAGCTCACTGCCCAAACATGCACTTCCAATTACAATGAGAGGTCACTACTCAAACAAGTAACTGATCTTCAAGTATCTTAAATATAAATGTATTGATGCAATAACTTCTTCTTGACTGATCTCTTACTTCAATTCAATCTAGGATCACAAAATCAAGTTCTTAAAAACTTCGCATGTATCGCTTCTCAGAAAGTTCACATATCACTTATTACAATAAAATTGCACACTTCTTTTCACAAGATCTCCTTTGCATAAATACCATGATGTTACACAAATTTTTGCTAGTTAGCTAAGACCATAATATACTTTTCTAAATTAGGGTAAACATCTAGAATGTCAACCCTAATTGGTCAAGTAATAATTTTGTAAACAAAATAATTTCTTTCCTTTAATTCCACTATTTTGTTTCACTATTTAAATTGCTAATATATTTTTTCCATATAATCTGTACTAATGTTTAAGGTTATACATGTCATCATCAATATGTATACTATCTCTATCTAACTTCACTAGCTATAATACGACATCAGTAACAAGTTACATACAAAACAATACACTGTTGTAAACTAATTTCATACTTAGACAATTTTTTGATTATCAAAAGCTAAGTATCTTTATTTTTTAGGTTTACTAAAAGTGTGTACATCATATGTTTCCATTAATGAAAATAATTACATCACTATATATAGCCAATTGTCAACAACTTCATGGAGGCCAAAAGTAATACTTTCTGTAATACCAAAAATGGGATAACATGCATGTTTTCCTACCACCACATAGCACAAACCCATTAGACACAAACTCAATTTTACCATTTTGTGAAAGCAAGGAAAGCCACTTTCCCAAATAGTGAATTTCTCTATTTTTGAAAGGCAAAGGGCAAGACTTCCAAAATAGAGAAATTTTCTATTTTGGAAAGGGTATGAAAGCACCTCTCCAAAATAGTGAAAAATGGTTAACACAAAGTTTTAACCCCTATAGACATGAGTATTAAGCCACAACTCAACAAAAGAGGAAACTAAGTTCACTCGGTCAAGGAACAAACTAAGCCAGCAATAGAGTCATTCAAGTGAAGAGTAAACAAAGCTAACTCAATCAATGAAAAACTTGAGATAACAAAAAATTCAAGCCGCTAACCAAATTGCATATTAACACACAAGAAGGAATCCAACCTGATAGCCCCCATTTTCACTGTACTAAATTTTTTTTTTCCATTGTGAAAATGATCTAAAATTGTTTTACATTGTTAGGTTTTTGTGTCTCCTTTATTTTGACTTTTCAAGAGAACCCTAGCCAAATTATTTTACCTAAGTTCAATTAGTGAAAATATTTCCCTAGGGGATTATTTTGGTATCCTAAAGTTGTGTTTTTCTCAAAATTCCATTAAGACTGCAACCTTTTTGCCCTTACCCTAAGTATTTTTCAAGCGAAAGATTGTATATGTTTCAAATTATAGAGCTTCAATCTTACAATCATGGCTTTGGCATCTAGTCACTATAGACACCTAAATCTAATTACATCACTGGGTAATCGTATTTAGTCATCTCCTCGGATATTATCAATTGAATACTTATTATTTAATTAATTAATTTCCATCCCCTAGATAAATATTTTATTTAATTAACTATAGTCCAATTGATAAAATCAAATTATAACCCAAAATCAAGTTATCAATTAAATTCCTATTCCTCTATTAAATTAAATAAATCCTCAAATCTATTTAATTTAATCCCATATCCCTTATTTATTAAATAAATCATTTAATAAAATATCTAAACCCCTAAAAACATCCCTAAGACCTACCTTTACCCCTAATCCAACCCATCCAATACTAATCTCACTTAGCCTCCTTATTAACTCATCCCATCAAAGCTAAGCCACTTACCCCCTAATCCCCTTCCCAAGATAAGTCTAAACCCCCTGCTAAACATGTTCATAACTTTAAGCAAGGGTTAAGACTTGCTAACCCAAACCAAAGTCAAAAAGTCTCCCTTATCCTCTTCCACCCCTATCCAAAAGCATTAATGGCTCTTACATGCCATTAATGCCTCTTACATCCCTCTTTATGAATCTTACATCCCTCTTACACACTCAACCTCCCTCATTACTCCCTTTGACCAAGCATTATCCCATCCCCTCAAACTCATCCTCCTTGTGACAAGTGTCACTCCCCTATTGGCCCCAAACAAGTACAATCCATCTACTTCCTTTTGAAAGCATCTTAGCCCTCCCTCACCATTTTTCCATCCTTGCATCCTGACCATCTATTTTACTACCCCTTGGGAAATAAATAAAGTCCTCCCCTTTCACAATCCATCATCCACCTTCATGAAAACTCATAATTCTATTTTGAGAGCCTAAAAACTACCAAAATACCATCATAATGCTAAAATCCATCCATGCCCCCATTGTTGAAATCCTTATCCATATACACAGTTGGTAAAAACCCCCCACCTATTGGAACCTTGGGCACAAAGTGGGCATACATCCCCATCCATTAGGGACATATCTACGTCATCCTAGGTTATACCACAAGGAGCCTACCATTCTTGGTTTGCATTCCTTCTTGGTGATAACTTTGGTCCTATCATAAGTGTTAACTATTTAGTTGTAGTGACTCTGTATTTGTGTCACTACAATCTCACTTTTACTTGTTAATGTTTGAACTAACCAACTGATGTTTTGTATTTATTTTCATACATAGGTGGTTTTCTAATTTTTTTTTGGTAGGAATCAAAGTCTTCTATCAGGAATCATTATCCCATCCACAGAAGAAAATTCTAATTTAGACAACCTTTTCTCACCTCTTGTTCATGATCTAGGAAACATGAAATCCTAAACCCGTGGCTATAGGATCACTACTCTAAACATGTGGGAATGCATACCTATGATGGTGGGATTGCTTTCTATTCCAAAACAAACTACTACAAGCCATTAAAACATCTCTTTCATTGCCACTGACCCTATTCCCACGGGAGAACTAGTTTTTACCAACGAGATCACTGTTAAAAACCCACAAAAATGCATTAGCAATTTAATTAACTAGTATTCTACACCTTTTTTTCTCCTCTGTCAAACTTGTAAACAAATCCTTTAGTGGGAATGATACATAATAGACCTATGGGATTGTCGTTTCATGGGATCACCCTGTGATTTATTACTCGTGGCCCTCCTTTTTGTAGTTTCACTAGTTCTTTGTACAACAATCTCATTGCCTTTCAGCTACATCCCTGCACCATGAGATTACTTTCCACACCTATAAGATCACTATTTATGTCTACAAGATTGCTAGATTGACTTTTATCTTGTAGGTATATATTGGTGTAGAATATTAACATTTTTTTTTGCAAGATTTCTTAAGTTCTTGGTAGAGAACCTATCTTTAAACACTCTAAAATGAACAATATTTTCTTTTTCATGGAATTTATGTCGAAGTCTTAGAACACTTTTCATTGGAATGTTTGGATAGTTTAATTTTAAAAAATCCACTCTTGAATGTCAAAGTGTTTAAAACTGAACCAATGTGATGAACACTTCATTTAAAGGCGCAAATGAACATTATGTGCGAACACCTCAATTTTTAGTGCTTAAACTAAACTCATAAAATCTTAAATTCCTTAAGGATAAACTCATTCTTATTCTCTCCCATTCAAAGGTTTTATGCATGATTTACCTTTTGTTGACTCGATTTCCTTTTGTTGACCATTTTTGTAAAGTTGGAATGAACAATTGAATACTAAGCTCATGTGTGTCTTCAAAAACTAGCTTGTTAGGATACACTAAAGCATCTAAATAGAAATGAATCAAGTGTCTTGCATGTTTTGAGATTTTTCCCTTTAGAACATCTTTTTCTTCTATCTTTTTTGCAAATTAAGACCTTAAAGTACATGATGCATGTATCAAAAGTTGTTAGCAAGATCATCTACAATAACCTAGGAGTGTTGCTAGTGAGTTCATCCACCTCTAGGAAGTGTGTCTCCTTTGGTGAGAAGCTCAAACTGGTAAAAAGTCTAGCTAGTAGATAAATGAGCGGAAAGGTAAAATTTCTTGCTCTATCACCTAAGTTCAGGTAGTGTGTTTTTGGGGTAACTTGAGGGGGAAAAACTTTCCCATGATTTCAACATGTCTAAAATATATTCTTAAGTGGATCACATAATTAAAAATAGTTTGGTGAGACTCCATAGACCCATTTATAATCCTATTTTATTCAAATTCTCAATTTTATCCATAGTATGTTTATTCACGGTGCAAGGGAAACAACATCCCTCAAGATTACTCACTATTGTGCTCCCCTAGTAGAGGCATCCCTTGAAAATTCTTTGATTTTTATCATTTGTCGATCGACTCTTATATCAACTCACCTCATTGATTAGAGGGACATATTACACTAGAATTAGGAGACACCAAATTGTGGGTTGTTGAATAGCATATTGCAACTAAAAATTGACCTTAGGGATAAAGAGTGTGTTTGAAGTGTCTTATTTGTGCTCAAGACCCATGAAAAATATTTGTAAACATATATACAATTCTATAGTTACTATCAAATCCTTTTTTCTAAAGAGATCACTTGTTTGTCTTTCTCAAAGTTGCCTTATCTTTTGAGAAACTACTTGCTCATAAATCCCTCGCATTAGAAAGATCCCATCCTTGATATTTCAAAAAACACAGTTGTTAGCAAGTCCATTCACAACAAATTTTGTCTCATTGGTTCAACTTTATCTTTTCCAAAATTATACTTGTTCTCTCAATAACAAACTACTAGCAAAATCCAGTTACAAACCTTTGTCTCCTTAGTCTAAGTTTGTCTCTTTCAAAATATCCTTGTTACCTATCCTACTTGACCAAAAATAACACATTTGTCATTAGAAAGATCCCATCCTTGATACTTCAAAGAAAATAGCTGTTAGCAAGTCCATTCACAACAAATTTTGTCTCATTAGTTTGACTTTATCTTTTTCAAAATTATATTTGTTCTCTCAAGAAAAAACTACTAGCAAAATCTTGTTACAATCCTTTCTCTCCTTAGTCCAAGTTTGTCTCTTTAAAAATATCCTTGTTACCTATCCTACTTGACCAAAATAACACATTTGTCATCAAAAAGATCCCATCCTTGATATTTCAAAGAAAATAGTTGTTAGCAAGTAAATTCATAACAACTTTTGTCTCATTGATTCAACTTTATCTTTTCCAAAATTATACTTGTTCTCTTTAAAAAAAACTACTAGAAAAATCTCGTTACAAACCTTTCTTTCCTTAGTCCAAGTTTGTGTCTTTCAAAATATCCTTGTTACCTATCCTACTTGACCAAAAATAGCACATTTTTCATCAAAAAGATCCCATCCTTGATATTTCAAAGAAAATAGTTGTTAGCAAGTCCATTCACAAAAAATTTTGTCTCATTGGTTCAACTTTATCTTTTCCAAAATTATACTTGTTTTCTAAAAAATGAACTACTAGAAAAATCTAGTTACAAACCTTTCTCTCCTTAGTCCAAGTTTGTCTCTTTCAAAATATTATTTTTAACTATCCTACTTGACCAAAAATAACACATTTGTCATCAGAAAGATCCCATTCTTGATACTTCAAAGAAAATAGTTGTTAGCAAGTCCATTTGCAATAACTTTTGTCTCATTGGTTCAACTTTATCTTTTCCAAAATTATACTTGTTCTCTCAAAAACAAACTACTAGAAAAACACAGTCACAAACCTTTCTTTCCTTAGTCCAAGTTTGGCTCTTTCAAAATATCCTTGTTATCTATCCTACTTGACTGAAAACAACACATTTGTCTTCAAAATAGGTCCTTCCTACCTTGGTTCAAAAGGATTGTTAGAAAGTGTATTCACAACAAGTCTTAATCCTAGTTTTCCCCACTTTAATACTTTACCAATTATAGAAATGTGGATATTCTTCAACTTATTTATGTGTCTAACCCAAGGTTAAAAGGTATACTTAGTGTAGTCACTACCTATAAATACCTACATTTGCAATCAAATCTCTTAGAGTTATCTCATGTCATGCCAAACCAAGACCAAACTCAAAAAGGCTAAACTTCCACAAATAATAGTTTACAAGGAAATAGAAGAAAAATACAAGAAATATATCCCCAACCCAAGGATCGCCAAACTTGACCAAATTGAGAAAGATAGTGCAAACATTGCATTACAAACTAAGTGTGATTACAAACTTTAGAACCTGACTCTTCGATGAGGTGTCAATCATAGCCTTATCAAAAATTCTAGTATTACTCACTTTGATTAGGTCCTTGTTTTTCCACACACACTTATGCACTTATCTCCTCATAGGTTTAGTCTTTCACATAAAACCACTCCCCCATTGAAGAATTTAAAATAGAATCATCTCCTCACATTTTGTCATCAACCTTAGGTTTTTGGAATCCTCCACATATATCATTAAGAAATAGCACCCTCCACTATTTACTCATCTTCTTAGAAGCATTTGGCTTCACTTCATTAGGCTTTGTTTCCCTAAATAAACTTTCCATCCATCTCACCATCATAGTTATCCTTGAAACTCAACATTGTCTAGGATAGGCTATCACTTTTATCCCACATCACCTTAAGCTAAAGGTTGGGCTACACATTTCATATCACCATCACATTTTTCAAGATCATACTTAAGTGAAGAATAATATCCTTCACTTAGTACCATATCATTTAGGTTCCTAAGGTATCATTAAATACACTTTCACACACTTGTCTTTACATTTTAGGAAACCAATCCACCCTAGTCACACTTAGGAAAATCACTTCTTCATTTACACTTAGCATCATCATTCTTGCATTTCATCATTAGAAAATTTATCCTTTCATGCCTCCCACCACACATTTTGGTAAGAACACATAGAAAAATAAGGATATGGATCCTAGTCATAGTAGTAGCATGCTTTGGCTTAGCCATACCCCATAGTTTCCATGACAACACTAGACCCACCACTACAAAACCCTAAAGAGACAAGTTCTTCCATAGATATTGATACTTTCAAGAACCAACCTAGCTATGCAACTATTGTTAATTGCATCATAGATAAAAATAAAGAAACCATCATGGAAACCTTCTTAAGGGAAAATGTTGGCATCTTTGAGTTTGGATGCCCACCACCTACCAACATTACAGATCCTACACATCCTCTATTTGGATGGAAACCACCATTCATAGGGTCATTTTTCCCTCATGATCCTTTCTCTTCACCCAATAGTGGATACCAACCATGGTAGATAGAACCATCAAACACGAACGTCCCCTCAAACTAGGTGACTACTCCCATTCCACAAAACACCCATCCCATCCTCACTCAACCCTTAGTACATATGACATCTCAACTAACCACAAGTGTATCATTTGTATTTTCTTCCACCACCCTTTTTACACCTAGCAACATTGCATTTTCCCTTCCATCTCAAAGCACATCCAATCCATTCGCTACTAGGTTGCCACCACTAGGGTCAAATACCTCATCTTCCATCCCACCCAACATCACTATCAATACATTTGTTACTAGCCAAAATATTTTAGCATCTTTTCCTTTAGGGCCTTAGAGTGTTGGTATGGCAAAAGGGCCTACCACTAGCCTCCTCTTTAGTGTTGCATCTATGCCTATGCCTCAGTCACTTTCATCCTCCACTCCTCAAGTTTATTCACTATCATCCATTACCAACTATTTTTCTATGCCACCCTGAGGCAATAGTCAAATCATCCCTCCATTGTAATATCCTACTATGAACACTTTTCCTCACATTAATTACCTTGCACCTATTCATACTTATTTTCTCTCTCAAGAAGGAGCACGATCAACCTATTTTGGGCAAGGTATATATTCCCAAATCATGGCCTAGGTATTGCCAACGCTACCATCCTTTCAGCTACAATCATCATGCTAGTAGAATGCCCATGTATCCCGATAGAATTATCTAGTAGGGTAACAACCTCATACATACACTTGCCATCAAAAATCTACCCACCAGATGCAGTAGTATGCACAAACCACATTCTAAAAACCCATATTATCCATTGCAATAGTAGTGCAACCCCTTTTTTAGCCACCACCATATGACTATTAGGGTTTCCCATATTAGCCTTCTACATCCACTACTTATCCCACACTAGGGGCACCCATTACCCTGCCTATAAACTTTGAATGGGAGGAGACAAAAAGTCCTCTCAAAGCTCTCAAAGATGGGATAAACTCCAAAAAAAATTAATTTGAAAATGATTGTCCATATCTATTTGACAAAACCATCACAATGACACCATTTCCTAAACACTTTGAGATCCCCAAGTTTGATAAATTTAGAGGAAAAAGTGATCCAATCACACATGTCAAGGAATTCTATATGCATTTCCAAGAAGTGGCCTATAATGATGTATTCCTCATGTGACTTTTTCCAAAAATCTTAGAGGGCCCTTCCCTCATTCTGTCTTATACCTTAGGGTACCATTAAGACCTTTGTTGATCTTTCTAAAGCCTTTGTGGAACAATATGCTCATCTCATCAAGACTAAGTTATTTGTAGTAGATATAGTTCATACCAAGAAAAAAGGAGGAGAAATCCTTGTAGAATATTTACAATTATGACAAACCCTCACCACTCAGATCTCATGTACCATCCTAGAACATTTCCTTGTCAAAATGTTCATCAACAATGCACATCCTAGTCTTGACCATCACATGGTTATCAGTTGTTTATAAAAATACAAAGACATTAAGGAAAAAAGGATGGCACTTGAGTAGGGGCTCATCAAAGATAGTGTCATTAAAATTTTCAAGGAAAACACCTAGGACCGAGACCTAAGCAATGACAACCCATGTTATTGGAATAAGAATAAGAACATAGTGACAGATGGCATCACTAACACCCAACATGTTCATATCATTGGGGTAGCAGCCAACATACCTACCACATTTTTTCAACAACCACCTTACCAACAATAATCACCAATCTATTAGTAGCCTCCTATGGAAAATAACCCACATAATGTCCAAATTTCCAGCCATCAAAATTAGACTAATGCTATCACACTTTCAGCTAGACCTAAACCAAATGTTTAGAGACAATCCCATGTATATATCCCCTTGGGGGATAATCTTGATGCAATATTTGAGAAATTAGCCAAGGATAATCTTATTAAACATCCACAAAAACAACCCTTAGAATGCAATCAGTATAGGGCATCTTGGTATGAGGATAATGAGTTCTACAAATTCTATCATGTCAAAGGGAATACCACCCTCAAGTGCATGAAACTCAAGGACTACGTTCAAACCTCATTAACAAGAAAGAGATCACAATGGGGGCAAAAGCCTCACCTAATGCAGGATTAATGATATATCAAAATGCTTTTCCTCCTCATAACATAAACACAGGAAAAGTACCTACAAACACTCCTATCAACAAACCCAACAATGTTCAAAACAAACATGGTGATAACTGAGATAAGTCTCAAAACTATACATTAGCATACATGGACTATGGAAACCTTATTGGCTGCATATCAGAAATTGAGTTGTCTATCAATGTTATAAACATCAAAGGCCTAGATACCCAATGTGTAGTTACTACTTGATGAGATTGACTCGATATCGCTTGCTCATTTGTCTCTACACCATCATGTCCACCTCCATCAAGAGAACGTCCACCATAGTATAATATCTTGGAACACCTTCGAAACACACTAGCTCAGATTTCCATTCTAGATCTCTTACAAACAAGCCCACTTTATCAAGAGATCCTCAATAGTACTCTCCATGAGTCACATGTCCCCATTGACATAAATGTTGCCAGGTTCTACAACTTGTTCATCCACCTTTCCACATCATGGGCATTATCCTTCAAGACCTCCAACATCCTAGAAAGTGAACCTAATCATATACTTCCACTTTGCATAGTTGTCATGGTTTTTAACTTTGCAGTCAAAAGGGTCATGATGGATAATGGATCAACTTTAAATTTATGTTCCTTAAAATTCATCAAATAGGCAAGATACACTAAGGCATATATCATTAATGAAGTAATTACCATCAAAGTGTATGACAACTTGGAGCACACTACTAAAGGAACCATCTTGATCCCTCTTAGAGTCAACCCAACCACTCAAGAAACAATTTGTCATGTAATTGATCTTAACCTTCCCTACAACATCCTCCTTGGTCAACCATGGATTCATGCCATGAAGGTTGTTCCATCCATATACCATCAATGCATCAAAATTCTACATAATGGCACTAAGGTAACCATCCACGCAGATCGTAAACCCTTTGCTTATTGCAATGTGGTCAAAGCTTCATACACCAACCATTGTCCTAGAATCAAAATTGGCCACACCATTGCTAGTTTTTTTGGCAGTTGCCACAATCTGGATACCATTTTAGCTTCCACCATTTCTATTGTTAAGATCAACTACCAAGGTTGTGGTAAATATAATCTCACAGATGCATTTTTTGTTGGCCCTCTACCACTTGATCCACATACTTAGGGACACCTGACACATCAAAGGGCAAGGCTAGATACAAAATCTCAACTTAGGAAAATGGGCCCTACCACATTTATTACCAAAGGTATTCTTGATGGAGAGGAAATTACTCCAAACATTAGCACATGGATATATAAAGAGCCACCTCCAAAAAGTGAAGCACTCTTGATCACTTTAAACAAAAATATCCTTGGTCACATCGTCTTGCCATTGAGCAATGGGATTATCAAGAAAGTGGTCTGGGCCATCTAGAATTAGGCATTAGGTAGCCTGTAGAAGCATACCATGAAAAGAAAAAGAAAAGCTTAGGCTACGGACTACCCATAACTGGGCACACTACGAAAGAAGGCCATGCCTTCACAAACATCCAAAATAGTCTTGTTGGGGTCAAAGACATTCTTAAGGAAGTAGAAAAGAAATCCTATGATGATATCTTTCTTGACAAAATTATCCCAGGATCTTCTATGATCTACCAATTATCCCTAAATCTCATAGACCTACCAATTTCTCACCCCAAACTCATTGATTAGGACCAACCAAGTGTTGTCCATGTTGACAAATTCTTTATAGAGCATGCACTCCTTAAATTCATGGGGACAAAAGAACCCCCTAAATAGCTACCACCACCATCAACATATATCTACAAACTAGATCCAACAGGTTACTTTGGGGAGGAGGAATCCTCCAGTTGCAAAATTGAGTTGAAAAATGAAACAAAAAAGCAAAAAATCAAAAGAAAATCATCCTCTGGTGAAAACTCCTCTAGAGCACCATTGGATGATTCAAAAAATGAAATGAAAATAAAGGACATATCCAATGGTGAAAACCTCTTAGAGGCACCCAAAGGTGGAGATTTTATCCTTCCCCCATGGGATCATAGGCCTACCATCTCATAGTCTTGACAGAGAAAACTAGACTATTCAATATTAGTCTGACCGAGATACCACATATTACATATACTATGACATCTCTACCACCTAAGTAGGAAGAGCTTCTCATTGAAGTCCTCAGTGAAAATTTTGGTCGGTTTGCATGGTCCTATAAAGACATGTCAGGGTTGGACCCCAAGTTAGTAGTACACCATTTGGTCGTGGATCCAAAGGCCAAACCTATCAAGAAAAAGCTTCGTAAGATGCACCCCAAAGTTTCTTTATTGGTTAAAGTAGAGTTGGAAAAATTTCTAGAGGTGAAGATCATTTACCTAATTGACTATTTAGAATGGATCTCTAACATGGTCCCTATCACAAAGCCTTCTGGTGATATTAAGATTTACACAGATTTTAAGGACCTCAATAAGGCCTATCCAAAGGATGATTTCCCTTTGCCAAACATAGACATGATTATTGATCTCACCATAGGTCAAAAAATCTTATCACTCATGGATGGTTTCTCTAGATACAATTAGATTTAGATAGCAGAGGAAGACTAGCATAAGACTACATTTACCACCCCGTGGGGAACATTCTATTATAACATGATGTCATTTGGGTTAAAGAATGCCAGGGAAACATATCAGCGTGCTATGATGTTCATCTTCCATGACCTTATCCATAAAACTCTTGAGGATTACATGGATGATATTTTAGTCAAATCTTTTAATTCCCTTGATCATTTGTCTCATCTCAAGAAAGTGTTTGATTGATTTGCTAAATATCATCTCATGCTCAATCCTAAGAAATGTGTCTTTGATGTTACCTCAAGAAAACACCTAGGATTCATTGTATCATGACATGGTATTGATATTGATCCTAAGAAGTTCAAGGCCATCATGGATATGGCTTCTCCTAATACACTCAAAAATCTTCTCTCTCTTCAAGGGAAGTTGCAATCAGTCAAACAATTTATCTCATAGCTCCTTGACAAGTGCTAACCATTTACAAATTTACTCAAAAAGGATTATAATTTCAAGTGGGACCCCATTTTCCAACACAACTTTGAACTAATCAAGAAATATTTGGTTAATCCACCTATATTGGTTCCTCCAATTATAGGCCATCTGTGCATACTCTACATCACAACTACCCCAACAACATTAGGGGATCTTCTAGCATAAATTGATGATGTAGGTAAGGAGAGGGCTATTTACTACATCAGTCATACCCTAGTGTGATATGATCTCAATTATACACCAATGAAAATGGCTTACTTAGTTGTGGTCTTTGTCACTCAAAAGTTGCATCATTACATGTTAAGCCACACTATGCAACTCATATCCAAAATTGATCCATTGAAATATATGTTGTCATGTACAATGCTCACAAGCCATCTGGCTAAATGGGTCATGCTTCTTAGTGAATTTGAAATCCAATATGTCAATTGGAAGGCTCTCAAAGGACAAGCTATAGCAGATCACCTAGAAGATGTGCCTTTGGTTGTAGATCACCCCCTCATTATGGAATTTCTAGACAAGAACCTCTACTTAATAAATAGACAACCTTCCTAGAAATTGTACTTTGATGGATCCTGCACATCCCATAGCTCTGGTGCTGGTGTACTCTTGGTCACACCTCAAGGAGATTACATTTCTAAATACTTTAAACTATAGTTCCATTGTACCAAAAACATCTCTGAGTATGAGGTCCTTATTGCAAGGCTTAAGATAGTAGTTGAATGGAATATCATAGAGCTACAAGTCTACAGAGATTCACAATTTATTATCAAATAGGCCATGGATGAATATCAAATAAAGGATGACAAGATGCTTCCTTACAAGGAGTTGATCAATCAATTGGAGGAACATTTTACTCAAATTCAGTTCATACAGATACCTAGACTACAAAACAAGGCAACAAATGTCATGGCCACTATTGATTCACTTTTGGAAATACCACGACAAGCTACATAGTATGAATTCTTAGTCGAGTAGTTGAATGAGCCCACATAAAAGAATGATGAGTCAAAATGGGTATGTATCTTGGTTGGTCCTCAATCCCCATGGTAGTGCAAAATTCATGCTTACCTACTAAATGGTATCATATATCCCCATATCACATGAATCCAATGCTAGAACCTTATTTGTAGAGCTTCTCATTATACTATCATTTCTCAAACCCTATATCACCATGGTAATCATGATACTCTCTCTCGATGTCTAGACCAAAATGAAGTTGCAATGACTCTTAATGAGGTACATGCTAGAAGTTGTGGTGCTCACATGAGTGGAATAGTTCTAGCTAAGTAAATCCTTCAGGTTAGGTATTATTGGCCTACTCTAGAGTATTATACATGGAACTTTGTGAAATGATGTCTATCTTGTCAACAACATGCCAATCTAATCCAAGCCCTAGCTCATGATCTGCAACCTATTGCATTGCCATGGCCATTTGTATTGTTAGTAAATAGTTTTGTCCTTCCAAAATTACATACAAAGAATGACTCAAGATGCCCAAATAGAAGAAAAATTGCCACTAACAATTGAAAATACTATCATGAGATTGATAGTTTTCCTCTGAATTGAGAGGTACAGCTCCCTATTAGAAAGATATTCAAAGAATTTAAATAACTGGTTAACATAAAGGCTTTCTAGAATTTACCCATCACTATGGGATAAATACGATTATAAGATTTGTACACTATACAATGAAGAAAGAAAATGAACAAATAGCCACAGGACTACCTATCCAGTTTCTCATATCACAGGGAAAGAACAAAGAAGCATTATTTTATTTTGTTGAATATGAATGATAATGTAAAAATGCACCTAAAACATGAAAGAAATGACTATAAAATTATTTTCAATCCAAGAAAACCATATTCAAATTTCAGAATCTGATGTATGAAACTCTCTTTTATTTTAGATGCATAACAAAACAATAAAAATATTATTTTATCTCTGTCATTACAGTCAAGTTGCAGAAAAATAAAAATAACACTGCTATTCCCCCTCCCTGTTACAATCATTGCACATCAAAATGTATTCTCCCTTTCTTGTAGCTATAGAACTGCTAGTGAAGAGAAGAACCCCCACTACATCTGAATCTTACAATAAATAACATTTTGGGTTGTCTTTCTGGTTTCCTTAACCATTTCTTGAAAAATTAGTTTCACTATTCTCATGACTTGTCTTCTTCTTATCCATTTGGAATTTTAATAGCTGAGCCACTTTAAATTTTCATAAATTATAATAAATATTTTTACCAAATTTAAAAATGAATCCCTTGTGCATTCTTGGATAGATGGCATGTGCTGGTTACAAATTGCAATCATAATCCAGTAACTGTCATTAATATACTTCTGTACTCAAACAGTCATAACTTTTGATCCGTCAGGAATCTTGAAAAATGGCTTAGAGAGGATTTAGATAACTAAGTTTCCTCAAACATATCTATAATTCAGCTCAATCCAATGGTCATATTAAAAGTTGTGGGCCCTAAAACATAACTATTTTTCTGACTGCACAATATTTGCATTTGCTGGTGTGTTGACAAACCTACATATAGTTCATTATAATTTTTGACTTTGGCCAAATTTTGAAGATCTCTTTAGTGAAGATTTAGAAAACTTGATTTTGGGAAACATATCCAAAATTTAATTAGATCCAATAGTGGACCTAAAAGTTATATGCTTTGCATTGTCACTGTTATTTTAATGCTATCAGAAATCTGTGGTTACAGGCTGTATTAAAACTTATAATAGTATATACACCAACACTTGCACATAAATCACATGTTGGAATTTAATTGTAAGTTGCATAAGAGCCTATCTATTATGTCTCCACCATAAATTCCCATATTCATTTATGAATTTATCAAGTGCCTGGAAAGCCAAAACATATTACTTATAATGAAGTAAGGCCCAATTTTGAATTCATATCCTCCATTATCATCAATGCATATTTCATGGAAGATAACAATGATTTCCTTTGACTTCCATCTCATCTCATTATCCACCATCGTCTTCTAGCCTTGGGTCTTAGACTTGGAACCTTGAAACAGGATCTAAGCTTGATTTTGAATTTGAGCCACAAATTCCAACTGCTGAATCTGGGCCATTGATCTGTGAACTGCATACTTGAAATTGTCCATGAGCTTTGAACTTAAGAATGGTGGATTATTTTCAGGCTTCACCATTTCAAATACAATTTTTAAGCTCCCAATCTTGATTGAATCATAATGATTCTCGAACTTCTGATTGCCAGGGCTGAAACTGAAACTTTGAACTGAACACTACATTTTACACCGATTCCAACATAAACTCGAAGTTGAAGTTGAACTGACCTGAAACTTGAACTTCAACTTCAACCTCCCCATATGTGAATAGGAATGCTGACAAATAGGAGAATGACTAGCCTATTTTTAACATTTTGTGCTAATGACAAAACTTAAAGTTGAACTTGAATTGGCTAGAAACTTCAACTTCGACTTCGACACCTGAAAGTATATATGAAATTACTCAACTTGAAGTTGAATTGACCCGAAGGTTCAACTTCAACTTTAACTTGGGCACTCCCATGACTTAAATGTTTGACTTTAAGGCTGAAGAAAAATATAAGTGTAACATGTATGTTGGTGGTTCGATCTTGTTGGTGTTATCACATCTTTCTCTTTAGAAGGACACAAGTGAATAATCATTGCAACCAATTATTTTACTAAGTGGCTCGAAGTAGTCCCCCTTGTAACTCCAATAGGAGTTTTGGTGTCCAAATTTATCCTCTATCATATCATATGTCACTTTGGCATCCCAACTACCAGTTTTACTGACCATGGAGGTAATTTTGAAAATCTCAATATGGAGGAATGGTGCACTTCCCTTTATATCCATCACTCTTTTTCTAGCCCATACTTCCCACAAGGTAATGGTCAGGCAGAGGCAACTAATCAAATCCTACTCAAAATCCTAAAGAAAGTTGTTAATGATTTTGGACGTGATTGGCATTTACAGATCAACCCCACCCTATGGGCCTACCACACCTCATTCCAAACATCCACAAGCACAACCCCATACTCTCTAGTTTATGGTGCTGAAGTAGTCTTACCTATTGAAGTTGAACTCCCATTCCTTTACATTCCTTTGTAGGGCCATTTATTAGATAAGGATTTAGAGTGGCTAGACTTACCTAGCTTCACTTACATGATGAAAAGAGGCAATAGGCTTATGACCCCCTCATGGTCTACTAGAATTGCCTCAAGTGCAATTTCAATAGGAAGGTCCATCTGTGCCACTTTCAAGAAGGAGACATAGTCCTCAAAGAAAATATGAAGTTCCAAGCTAAGCAAGTAAAGAAAGGCAAGTTTGAGTCCACGTGGCTTGGTCCTTACATGATCATAGCATCTTTGGGCTTAGGGGCCTATCAGCTAGCCACACTTGAAGGTGAATTCTTGAATAATCCCACCAACATCATTCACCTCAAGAAATTTTATGCTTAAGAATCCTCAGTGTATCCTACCTCCTTTATGGGAGGAAAATATGACAAGAAAGAAATAAAAAAATTAGGTAAAGAAAAAAAAGCATCTAATGGTGAAAACTTAGCAATTCAACTACCTTGGATAGGTACCCTAGTGAAAACCTAGCAATTAGACACTAGGTGTACTTAGCCTTTTTATTATCTATCAATGACATTCATCTCCCCCATCACATCACCATACCTCATTTCCCATCTTTCCATTTTCCAAGGTGTTGCCCATAGTTTCTCCTTCACACTCCCAACTAATTCATGACATTTTCATTTAGCATCTATCGGTTTGATACCCCTACCTAGATCCTATATTATGTTTGTAGTTCATATATCTATCCTATCCTTATACTCTACCACATGTATCATATACAACATAGCCTATCCTTGAACTCTACCACATGTATCATATCCGATGTATCCTATCCTTGTACTCTACCACATGTATCATATGAGGTGTATTTGATCCTTGTACTCTACCACATGTATCATATCTAGTGTATTTTATCCTTATACTTTACCACATGTATCCTATCAGGTTTAGCTTATCCTTTGTACCATTTCCCTATATCATATCCTTACAACAACAACATTATCCTATGTATCATATCCTTGTAACAATAATAGTCCTTTATGTATCATACCCATGTAACAATAACTATATTACAAAAATTCTATCTCCTCATCTTGACTTTTCCCCCTTCATACACATACCCACTACTATATTCTATCATATGTTCCTAAGACACCTACCCATTGTATATTCATGCTTGTCCATTTTTGAGTCTTATAGTGAAACCTTGCATCACTAGACAATCATCTATAGGAAAGTGTCATTGTCAATTTCCTCACCATCCTAAACATGTTGTTGCCAAATTCTTACACAATGCTTCCTTCCTCATACCTAACATTGGCCCATTAGTACCCAGTTATCCCAATCTCTTTGGCAAAAGGTTACTTTACCGTGGATTTTTTCTTTCTTCTAATTTTGGTTTGTTTCTTGTATATTTTAGTAGATCATTTCCAAGTGATTTATTTGTTCCATCATCATGGTCACCATGGTCTTCCATATCATGGTGTGCTTTGACTAGGGCAGCTCGAAAGCATGGTTTAGACCTTAGTCTTTTTCTACTTGTGAGTCAGTCGGATATCATCCTAGCATATTCCAAACATGTTTTCATTTATAATCACATGATGTAGTGCGAAATATCATTTGTTTGTGGATCACCAGCATCGTTTCCATGCTAATTTCTCTAGAACTCATGTGTGATATTGGGCAATCCTTGCATGCTTGTTTGAGTTAGTCCTATATAATATTGGGGAAAAGGTCTTGACATTCTTCATAACCTTGGCAGATCCCTAATATTCCTATATCAATAAAGTGCTCACACTACATAGTGGTACTTCTTTACAAAGTATCCCACCCTTAAGCTTCTAGTATATCCCCTCATGCTCACCATTTTCTCCCAAATGAAGAATTACATGTTCATAATGCCCCCATGCACATCCATACTCACCCCCTCCTACTTTTTCTCTTAGCCTCCTATCCTCTCTACCCCTACTCACTCACAACTCTTATCCCTCATGACCTAACCTTTCCCCATCATCCTGATCTCCTACTCAATTCCATCCACTTGAGTCTTCTACACATGTACTATTTAATGTTTTTCATATTGTTCCTACCCCCTAACCAAGGTCATGACCGATTAGTGATATGCTATACCATTTTCCTACACCCTACATCTATTTTCTTATCACTCTACTCACCTTTCATATTGTAACTACTATTCAAATCTACATCCCCTTAACACATTTTGCCTATTTTTTCTCTTGCCTATGCTACCCTCTTCCTTTACATCACCCTTTGGATCCTTCCATCATCAGGATCTTTCGATTCAATTTCCTTATCCTCAAACATTGAGCTATCTTCATCATCATACTCTTACACATTCTAAATCCCTAGGCTAAGGTTTCACCACTATCATATTACATTCTTTATCATAGTTCACTATCCTAGACCTAAGTTCACCTACCCTATTTTCTATCATCCTAACTAAGAGTTCATTGGTGAAATCATTTTCCAACATCATACTCTTAAAAGTCAGTATCTCATATTTTTCAAAGTTCATTCTTTATCATAGATCATTATCCTAGATTGAGTTTTGTTTATCCCCAGCATTTTAGTGTTCAATTTATTTCTCATGTTGTATTATTCTAGTTTGTGTTCATTTATCATTATCATATTTTGGATTTATCTTATCATATTTCTCCATCATAGATTAAATTCATTCATCAAATGTTAGGTATATTCCTCATGTTTCATAATCATAATATTTAGTTCACTTATCATATGTTCTCATCATAGCTTTGAATTAATTTATCCCATTTTATCATCATAGTTGGCATTCATTTTAAATGTGCTCCAGCATCATAAAACTCACATTCATTTTATCATGGTTTGTGTTCATTTATCATAAATTATTCTCATTGTGTATGTTCATTTTATCACCTTTTAATCATAGTTTAAAATTTCTTTTTAACATAATCATCATCATAAGTTTGCCTCCATTTTTCTCCCATTTTTAATCATATATTCATATTTCATCTCTTAGGTTATGTTTTTATTATTATTATTATTATAAACATTCATTTCCATTTATCTATTTCAAAATTTCCAAACACATTCCATCCATTCTTAATTATTTTCCTAGTTATCATAAACATGATCATAAACACAATTTTTCACAAAAAAAATCTCCTCATCAAAAGCACATCATATCATGTATCACAAATATATCAGCACTATCAAAACAAATCTCATCATCCAAGTACATCAAATCTTGCATCACAAGTGTATCCACACTATCAAAACAAATCTCATCATCAATGCACATCATATCCTACATCACAAATATATTAGCACTATCAAAACAAATCTCATCATCAACACACATCCTACTTCACAAATATATCAACACTATCAAAAGAAATCTCATCATCAATGCACATCATATCCTACATCACAAACTGTCAACACCATCAAATCTCATCATGAAAGCACATCATATCCTGCAACACAAATTGTTAGCAACATCATGTCTCTCATAACACATCACATCCTGCATATAAACACACTAGTCTCTCATCTACATCTAATCATATATAAACATCCACAAAGAATAATGAATAAATCACCCCCTACAAGATTACTATAGTCCATCATAGTCCAGATATCCAACATCCATACCATTCATATAAATACACCAAGTCTATGTTCGCAAAAATACATCCATTGATACATCCAAAAAAATATAAAAATAACATATATAACCTAGCATATCACCGGTCTCTCTCATTAATTGTCTCCTCATCATGGGCCTCCTAGGTGTCCCTGTCTACCCCTGGCACTACTAGTAGTGGAGGTGGTGGCCTTATCCATCCTCCTCCTATACCCAAGCTCTTCACCTCTTCCCTTGTCCCACTCAACCCCCTATCACGCCTCTAGCTTTGCCCTATCCTTTGGCTCTACCCTATGTGCTGAGACCCAACTATCCTCTCTGACCCCCACATGGTCCATCCACTCTCTCCACCTCCTTTTCTTGGGTCCTAGCTGTCCTTGACCATGTCAATCCTCCATAATGCTCAATCTTATCTAAGGGTACTAATGTATGGTACCTCCCCTAATAAAACCCTACCCTCTCCCTCAAATCCTCCACCTCTCCCCATAACCTCCTCAATTCATCCATCTCTCCATCTACTGCCATCTATGCCCTCAAGGTAACCACATACACCAACAACCTATCCCTCTCCTCCTAGATGATTTCCATCTATGCATGTACTGCACGTCTCTCCGTAGTCACCACCTCCAACCTCCCCTCCAACCACCCACTCTCCACTTGCAATGTCCCCACCTATATCTCTACCCTCTCTTCGTATCCCCTTTCCACGTCTCGCTCCTATATCAACTGATCCTACTTTCTTTGGAGCTAATCCCTCTCCTACTAAGTATCTTGTAGCAGTTGGCTCACTGTCTCGTGTATCTATGAGACTGAGGCATATTGGCTCGGTAGTCCATCATCTCCCCCCTCCAGATGAGCCCCCTCCACCACTCCCATCTCCTCCACCTACAGGCCTCTATGGCCTCTACTCTTCCTTCACCTCTTATCCCCTCTCCATTGCTAGCCTCTCCTCATATCTCTCCTCTCTCCTCCATCTTTGCCTAACTAGCCCCTCATCCTATGCCATCACCTTGGCCCACTCATGCATCCCTCTTGCCACATACCTGCCTTGTTTAGCAACTCAGGCTATCTTCCCTTGCCACCATTGTAGCCCTTGTCACCTTCACTTGGCCTATTGGCCTCAGTCATTGATACTAGTCTTAGTACTCCTCTATGGATCCCACATCTATTGCACTGCTAAACTAATCCCAATACTATGAAGCTAAGTCATGCCAAGCCTAAAGTAACCCATCTCTCTACAATGCCAACCAATAAATCGACATTGACTTGCATGTCACCTAGTGATACTAGTTTGGCTCCCCTAGAGCCACCTAAACCCATCCAAACTATTGCAAGGCCCTATCCGGTTAGTACTACTTAGCTATGTACTCCTACTACCCAAAAATGAAGCATGGTGATACAGTGTATGGAAGATATTGTCCCTCCTTTGCCCATGGCCCTAGCCCCATGTATGGTCTCCATACCACTGCCCTAATCTCATCTATTTGGAATTTCTAGTAGTCCACATCCTCTATATGGTGGTATTTCAAAGGCTCCCCCTAGCTATAAGCCACTAGCTCTTCTTCTTGCCTATCCCTCCATCTAATCAGCTTGAATGTCACAATGTTATGCCATGACAAAACCTATAGTAATGTTGAGACACCTATAATCCTCCCTTGCTATCATGCTCCATGATATATAATCTAATGTATATCCCAATATAACTCTACTAGCATCAAAGGCCCCCAAGTGATCACGACTTTCACATCCACCATCTATGTAATCATTGATATCAGTGCCAAGGTGATTCCTTTCCCACCTATATTTAGGGCAATATACCTTGATACTAGTCTACAAACATAAAAATTGATCATCCAAATGCCCATCCAATACCCTAATGGATCTAGTACACTACTCCTAGCCCCACTAGCCTCTACACTGCTACTTCCCTAGTCATCTCCCTAGTCACTATCACTAGCATCCCTCATATAGGTATTCTAAAAATCTTGTAAACATCCTCCAATGTAACTCTCATTTTCCCTATCGATAGGTGAAATATCCCACTCTCATTGTGTCACCTCTCACACAAGGTAGTCACCATCACCATATAGGTACATGTGTGGGGCAATCTCGCCAAGTACCCCAAGCCAATGGCATCAATCCTTTCCTAGTCCAATGGTAAAAGCTGCTCTCTAGCATGTAGCATCGCTACATGTCACTCATGTGACACCAATGTAGCTAGAGACCATTGCATGCAAACTAGTCACATGTCAATTTTCCTTTTTATATTTGCATTACCTAACTTCTAAAAAAATCTCCATCCCTCTATCCAACCCCTCATTTTCCTACATCTCTTTCCCTTTCCGCCATACCTGCCAACTCATTCCTACAAATCTATGAAAGTCATGATCTTGCTGAAATAACTTCCTGTGGGATCATTGCTTGAACCATTGACCCACTCAAAACCCTAATTGCATTCCCACTGATACATTCCCATGAACCTATGAAACTCATGATTCCACTAAAATAAGTTCATGCATGATCATTTTTTGACCCTTTAACCTCCCTCGAACCTAACCCCATGTCCCCACCAGAGCTTTCCCACACAACTTAACCATAGAAATCCCACCAATACATCTTACCATGAGATCATGTTTGACTACCCCTCCCAGTCAACCCCTAACTCATTCTTGTGTTGATCCATTTCCTTCAGTGATCTTGCATCCCCACCACACAACATGCATTTTTCCTTACAAAATCTCATTCTTGCTACCCCATCCTCTTTCTTGCAAGAACTTCATGGCCAAATTTGCAATCTCACAAAAATGTGTATGCTAATCCTAATATCCTCTTTAACTAGCCATTTTTTTAGGATTATGATCTCGTCGATCCCTCTAGTAATCCCACCAGACCCGTGTCCATAGGATCAAATTTTTTACATTGTGAGAACACTAAAAATGCCAAAAAAGACTAAAAGGTTAGTTTTTTGACCCTACTGATTGATCTAGTGTCCACTCCACTCATACTCATCATACCACATCCATCCAATGCTCTAGTCATCCAAGCACCACCGTCATATCATCCAAATCAAAGCTCCTAGCAGATATATCTCCTCATCCATATGAAAGAAAATGACCCTTCCTAGCCCCCCTCAAGCCCCTTATAGACCCCCTTGGGTGCCCTAAATCACCTATTTACCTCCTCCAACATCATCCTTTTCCCTGGATTTCTATCTATTGTTCATTTTATTCCCCTTTCCACCTTTTTTTATTCTTACAAGTCCTCCTACTCACCCTAACCAATTGCGGCTTTTCAAGAAGTCATCGAGCCTCATATTCTTTCCCCACCACCATCTTGAGGGGGCATCACAAAGTCCATTCTCTCCTATACTACTCAAAACTAGGGCAACCATGTTTCTTGATAAAGTCTTCTTCACGTCATTTATATTTGAACTCCTTTGAAATAATGTTGTTTCAACACTATGTCAAAGAGGGAAAAAATGTAGACACCTAAATCTAATTGCATCACTAGGTAATCATATTTAGTCATCTACTAGGACATTATTGATTAAATATTTATTATTTAATTAATTAATCATCATCCCCTAGTTTTATTTAATTAACTATAGTCTAATTCATAAAATCAAATGATAACCCAAAATTAACTTATCAATTAAATCCCTATCCCTCTATTAAATTAAATAAATCCTCAAATCTATTTAATTTAATCCCATATCCCTTATTTATTAAATAAATCATTTAATAAAATATCTAAACCCCTAAAAATATCCCTAAGACCTACCTTTACACCTAATCTAACCCATTCACCCATACTAATCTCACTTAGCCTCCTAATTAACCCATCCCATTAAAGCTAAACCACTTGACCCCTAACCCCCTTCCTAAGCTAAGTCTAAACCCCCTCCTAAACATGTGCACAATTTTAAGCAAGGGTTAAGACTTGCTAACCCAAACCAAAGTCAAAAAGTATCCCTTATCCTCTTCCACCCCTATCCAAGAGCCTTAATGGCTCTTACATGTCATTAATGCCTCTTACATCCCTCTTACACACTCAACCTCCCTCATTACTCCCTTTGACCAACCCTTATCCTATCCCATCACACAAATCCTCCTTGTGACAAGTGTCACCCCCTATTGGCCCCAAACAAGCACAATCCATGTGCTTTCTTTTGAAAGCATCTTAGCCCTCCCTCACCACTCTTTCATCCTTGCATCTTGACCATCCATTTCACTACCCCTTGGCCTATAAATAAAGCCCTCCCCTCTCACAAGCCATCATCCACCACCTTCATGTAAACTTATAATGTTATTTTGAGAGCCTAAAAACTACCAAAATACCATCATAATGTTGAAATACAACCATGCCCCCATTGTTGAAATCCTCATCCATATACACACTTGGTAAAAACCCCCCACTTATCGAAAGCTTGAGCACAAATTGAGCATACATCCCCATCCATTAGGGACATATCTATGTCATCATAGGTTATACTATAAGGAGCCTACCATTCATGGTTTGCATTCCTTCTTGGTGATAACTTTGGTCCTATCACAAATGTTAATTATTTAGTTGTGTGAATGCTTTCATTTATTAGTTAGTATTCAATATTACACTACTAGATTAGGTGATATAGTCATGAGCTCACATTT
The DNA here is from genome assembly GCA_028749045.1 of Cupressus sempervirens. Lineage (NCBI taxonomy): Eukaryota > Viridiplantae > Streptophyta > Pinopsida > Cupressales > Cupressaceae > Cupressus > Cupressus sempervirens. The sequence goes on along the minus strand of CM053786.1, from coordinate 894,754,479 downwards.
TCCTTCTCCCAATGTTTCAACATAAGGGTTAGCGAAGGATTGTAGAGTGGTGTTTTGAGATCCCTAATCTTAAGATATGTTATGGCCATAGTATCAGAAATGAAAAAGAAAAGGTTCTTGATCTTACAATTTCGCTTTGTGTCATGTCATTGTAAATTTTGATGGAAGGTTTTAAATCATGATGTACAATGTTACAATGAACAAGCAATCATGGGATCATAGAAAAAGAAAAAAAGGAACATGACCATGTGATAAGTGGCTTATTGTAGGATTGTAGAAGTGTGAAAATACAAAGAATCTACTAAAAAGTCTCCTTCCTATGACAACCAGTATATCAAGAGCTTGTAAAGGTTAAATTTTATGCCAATGATTCTACAAAGAAGAAAGGTAATAGTTTCTTGTTACATCATAAGTGTGAGATGGATGATTTCCGAAGTTATGAAAATTTATACTAAACCATGATCATAGGATCATGATGTGAAGGAAAGGAAGGTAAGATTCTATGCTAGTGATTATAAGCCACCTCTCGTAAGATCATAAAGATGTAAAGGTTAGCTCTGATGTTATAGTAACTAGTGTATCAAGAGATTGTAAAGACTTTTGTCAAAGCTTATGATGATGTGGTGAAGGGTCTGATTTCATGAGATCATAAGATCATAGAGAATTTCTTCCCCACCTAAGATATTATGAAGGGTTAACATCTAGGTTAATCATAAGATTGTAAACCCTAGTTTTTGACCTAAAAATATGTTTTTACTTTTCTACGCTAGAAATTACTAGGGACTCTCAACTAGTGAGATTTAATTAATGTACATAAGTGTAATGTGTGATAGTAATGATGTCACTCCCCTGAGGTGATAGATGAAACTAGATTTAAGGCTTAAGCATGCTAAAAATTAATGTAAAGGAAGATTGATGATGTACATTGAACTATAAAGAAATTATGTTGATCAATTGTAGTTTATCGTTCACAAAGAGAAGAAAAACCAAGAAATTGCAAAGCTTTTAGTGTGTAAAACTTATTTCTTTCACTACTTGAGTATATATTTTATCGAGTAATTTCCAACATCCAATCCGAATGTCTAATAAGGAAGTGGAAGAGATTCAAGCATCGGACATGGAAATTGCAAAGACCTCCACTTCTAAGGGAGGAAAAACAAGACAACGAAAACCTAATAGGTTTGTTGAAGAATGGCTAAGCTTTTCTTAGGATCCTCAAATGCTAATGTTGCAGATGATCATGCTTTTGTGGACCTATATGCTCTATGTAGAGATACTACATGCCTTGGAGTTATAGGTTCTGAGTGTTTCAAGTATTTTTATCATAATAGAGAGAAGTAGATATTGATGTGTAATCTGTGGAAGAATAACTTAGTAAAATTGATTTTTCTTGAGGTTTTTTTTTATATTGATTTGTTAGAAGCCCTAATCAAGTTGTACAATTCAGCCAACAAATCAATCCATAGGAGAGATGGAACCATTCTTTGCACACTAGACCTTGCTTCATTCATTGAAGCTTTTGTATTAGAAGGTGCCATGGGCCAACCTATAGAATTGGAGGATATATAGAGCAAATTTGAGAGAAATACAAAAGCTTACATAGGGAAATCTATGCTACACCATATTCCCATGGATTTAAAGAGTGTGGGTGATTACCCTAACAAGGTGGAGAAAATAATGTCTTTGGACAAGTTTAATAATTATTTTGTAAAAATAGTATATGGTGTCCACAAGGTGGTTGGAAAGGATGGAATAGAAATGGTGTATGGAATAGAGTTTATCATAGCTAGATATGTGCAAGACTCATACCATGGAGGGGAATATGATTTTCTTGAATATATCCTCAAGGTGATAAAGGAAAATATTGCACTGGCTCAGAGTGGATAAATGAAAGATTTCAAAGTCCATCACTACTCATTGTTGATGCACTTGATCTTATACAAGAATGTGGGGTACATAAGCCCTTATTTCATTGAAAATTCCTTTGATTGAAATGGAGAGCTTCCAGTTCAGCTGTACCATTTTTTTGATTATGTATCTTTCTTCAATAATTTTAGTACTGCCATTATGAAAATGCTAGACCCAAGTTACTTTACGGCATTTGAAATCCTGAAGAGTCTTTTGAGACTATCCCTGATCCCAAAGAGTAAGATATTAGACCATAATTGGGGAGATATCTTCCTATTTCAAACCTTTTCTTTGATGGGAGTATATGGTTGTCCCCAACCATGCCACATATTGCCAAAAGTCAACCCTCCCAGACTAGCCATTATTGAATTTATGTGGTAGTTGTTTATGGTTAATAGGGAGTACTTAGGCCCTAAGGTTCATAGAGGCACATTTTTATGTCAATATTTTAGGGTGTGGGACTTTTCAATTGGAAAATATGCCATAGATAAAATTCATTCTTTCGTCCACCACTTCAACATGTCAACTAGTACTTACAAGATGTATGATCCTGATAGTTGGATGAAGAGCACCCTGAAAGAAATAATTAAGTATGTGTTTACAAATACCAAGGAGCTACTCCATGAGGATGTTATTCCTAAAGAGGGGGAGGTAGTAGATAATTTGGCCAAACTTGATGATGTGTTGAGGGTAGAAAGGGAAATGAAGAGAATAGATCCCAATTTCAAGGGATTTTATATATATGTCCCCTATCCTCATACAATTAGGAAGATGGTCACTGACCATGCTAAAATTATGGCCCAAATTCCAAAGTGACCCTTAGGAGAAGAATATAAGGTATCTCTTAATAGCCCTAAACTTGATGTAACTCTTGAAGAAGAAATATAGGAAGACAAGCCTACTAAGGCATCATGGGTCACCAAGGGAAATAAGAGACAAATGTTTGTCCATATCCCTGAAGAAGTTAAATAGAGGACACTACAAATCCTACTAGGTAAGAGTCAACACTTTTATAACTTGAGGCAAATTTATATATAGGATAGGATTATTGCAACTGAGAACACACTCACTGACCTAGAACTAGCTGCAACAAGGTTGGATGATAGGATCATCCAAGCACAATAGTTCATAGAAGATGATGAATTCATCAAATTGGCAGAGTTCAAAAGTTTTTTATATAAAATAAAATAGAGTGAGTTGGTGTTGAAGAGGAAACCAGAAAAATCATATGAACATAAGTTAGAACTAGTTGAGAAGTTGCAAGCCTATGATCCTGAGAGTGAATTCATGACTCTAGAGGAGGCAAGAGACCTTGTATAGAGAAGTGGGATGTTGTTGGTGCCTAGATGGGATTTGAACCAAGCATTTATGCTTGACCAAATTCAAAGACAAGAAAACTCCATTTCATATGAGGCGTATGGTGCTGATGGACTATAGGAAAAATCAAGATTTAACATTTACACAAAATCCATGGTAGTATGGAGCATGGCTCCTTCATCAAACAAACCAAAAATTATGGATTATGCAAAGCATAGAATAAGGTAACATGGTAGTGTGGAATTTGCAAGGTACTTTAGGCTCAAATATCTCAAAGGTAACAAAACATTTTTCATTCATGAATGAGGAAAAGGTAGATGAGATAAAAACAAGGCTTGCCAAGTATGTGCATGAAGCTATATGAGGATGAGCTTAGGAAGAGCCATTTCTACCAAAAAAAAACATGAAGAACTTGAGGCTAAGGTCCAAGTTCTAGATGCTTAAGTTGTATCTCTTAGAGAGAAACTTGAAAAGGTAGAGAAAATGGCTACTACAAAATAGAGAAAAGAATAGTACAATGAAGAGAAACCATCTAAAGTCATAGTAGAGACTACAACTTAGACAGATGAGCTAGAGGTAGAGGATACAACAGAGCCCATAAGGATGAGCATTGATGCTCGACTAACTTAGCAAGGAGATGAGGTAAGGCCATCTATCCTTAAATGTATGATTGACCATAGAATTGAGGTTCTGAAGAACACATCACAATAGGCCCATAAATTGTATCTTTCTTTACAAAGTGTTGAGCAATTTCGCAATGAGGCACTTTCATGGTTATCACCTACATTCAATTTATTGGGGCCATATACTCAATTTTTAGAGAGGCTTATTATGTTGATGGCTAAAAAGCTAGATTTTCTTTATAAGATATTCAAAATGAAGGAGAGCCTAGAAATAGTTAAAGAGTTAATTGGTTTCTTCATTGGGAAATTGCAAATTATTCAAGGAAAGATGAAAGTTTTATGTCAGGGAATTGAAGCCTGCATATCACAAATTTTGAATAACAACAACATATTGTGAGATTGGCATGAATGGTCTAATATGTTCAGTGCTTTGAATTAGGAGACCACAGTGGCATTTTTTGAAGACATCAATGATGCCCCTTTCCATAATTTGATTGATTCCCTATTTAGAACCAAGATGGATTTCAATAAATTCATATTGGAGTCTAAAGATATAATAAATGTTAGGTGGACTAAAGCCACAAAGGACCTAGAAGAGGTTAAAACCATAGAGTGGCCCACCAAGCAAGAGATTTATGTTTGGGAAGTGGTGGGAGAAATAAAGGCCTTACCAATAAGAAGTAGTTGAGAAATAATTAAGGTTAAGGGCAATGGGAGATTAAAAGATAAGATTAGATACACTGAGCTCTTCATCAGAAGGATAAAAATATCATAAATATTCATGTCAAATTTTGAAATTTTTGAGGAAGCGGATGGAAGAAGAAGACAAAGTGGCTTGAAGATAAAGTTGTTGCAATAAAGTGCCACCTGCTAACTTTTTAGCTACCTTCCTGATTTTCAATCAAGCACAAGAGAATGTTTTGAATATCTTTTTCATTACACTAATGACATGTACCCTCCTCCCATCTATAGCTTGTTGCAATCCTTTATAAGGATTTCCAAGATGTGGAGTAGAAGTTGGAAGTCTGTATATTTTTTAGTTTGTGTTGTTTTACAATCTGTCTAGTCTTTTGTGATTGTATGAATGTGTTCAAACTTGTGAATTTGAAGGAACAATGATTATGAATGATCAAATTACCAAATTTTGAGTTATACTATAAGATATATTCAGTATCATATGTATTTTCAAAGGAAATTAATTTACAAGAGGAAATTTTGCACATTTGTGTATCTAAATTTTTTCTCCTTCCTTACATATCTATGATATTGAGATTGAAATGAGCAATGTTCTTTCATTTTAATACAATTCAAATAGATTGTATATCTCCTATTGATTTCTTTTATTTTAAATAATTAAGTAATTTATTTTAATAAGTGGTAGGATTTTGGGCATATGAGAGGGATATGATAAGAATGAAGCTCAAAGTTCACTATTGACAAATTTAATTGCAAGTTAATTAAATAGCTCTAAGACTACTGGTATTGACTCTATGTAACAATAGATAAAGCACTGATCAATTAATTTTAGTTGCAAGTTGATGGTTTATACAATTGAAAAATATCCATCTCAATCAAACTCAAATTTTCTATTTTATGTAATGAAGAACTAAATTTGTTGGTCAGCCTTAGTTGTAATAGCTTTCCTCTTGATTATAATTATCCATTTTTATTAAGAAGTTTATTACAAATCTAAGAAGAAATTGTGACTAAGATATACTATAAGGGATAGTTTTAAGGAAAAAGTATCAATAAGTGTCTGAAGAAAAAATCTAAATCATCAATCACCTTTATATCCCTAAGGTTCACCCACCTTAGTCTTGTAGAGCCTAAAGAGTAGGGAATATTTTTGTACTCTATTGAAGTTGGTCCAAGGCTAAGATTAATTACATTAAAAGTAAGATCTGGCTAATTCTTAGGTTTGTTATGTCTTATGCCCCTTGGTATTGGGTTTAAAGTACCTAGTAGTCTAAAAAACAACCACCACAACCTATTAAAGATATCAAGGATCAGTTACTAATGATGGGTTGAATGGGGGCAAAAATGGCCAACATTCTTGGGGACTCAGAGGGGATACTTTCCTACTAAGAATAGATCAATGGAATTAAGCAATCCATTGGGCATGGAGTCACTATAAGAAATGATACATTTTCTCACCTACAACTTCACAAAATCTGCAACTAGCAAAAATGAAAAAGGCTCTAAGGATCTCTAGAAATCTGCACAAAGATGTAGAAAGTTGTGCACGTGCACATCTTAGAAAGATGAAAACCTACTCTACCATGTATAAATATTTACAACGAAAAAAGATCAAACAAGTCCATTGATTGGCTTGTTGAAGTAGATGCCCTTCCTCACAAGGTTTTGTTTTCTCCCATGTACATGAGCAGCTGAAAATATTAGCAAGCATAACTAACATGCTACTACATGGAACACCTCTCTCCCAATGCTAAGAAAAATGAAGTTCTCCAACAATGGGACATTTTCTTCTTGAGAAATAATTACTTGCTCCTCCTTGCTATCTTCACCCTCATTCTTTAGAATGAGCATAAGCAAGGGTGAGATGCATTGTTGCATAGTGATATGCATTATGGGGCATCCCATTAATGGTGTTGGGTCTAGGAAATCATCTTTGACCATGTTGTACTCTACAACACTTTCATCCTATTGGCCAACAAGGGTTAGCTTTGATGGTATGGATGGTAATGTGTGTGTCTCCACCTATTGTAAAAGGGGAGGAGTGCTCTACCTAATGTAAGAAAATTTCCACCTTGGGGAATCTTGTGCTTCAATCACTTGTAATTGGAAAAACTTGATCCTCATCTCTTCTAATTCCATAGCCAACTTCCTCGTAAGATCCTCCTCTAACTAGGCCTCCCTCACTAACCACTCCAAAGAGTTGAGGTAGGCCACAAGCTCATATTTATTCTCATAGTATGGAGGATTGGAAAATTTAACTTCATGAAAGGGATCTTGTTAGAGTAATAAGATATTTCCTTATGAATTAAATCATATTGATTTCATTATTAAGTCACTTATTATCTCTAGTTTACTTAAGCTAAACTTTAGGCATATAAAACTTAATTATTTTATTAATTATTATCATGTAACCTAGGTTAGACCTTTTTAGGGTTTTGATCTCCTTTTATAAGGAGTGATCTCTTTGTAATATTATTCATTCACTTTTGATAATAGCAATCTCTCTCTTTTCTCATCAAGAATGTCTCATCCATGGATCTGGCAATTCTAGCCTCCATAGTTATTTCCTTCTCTCTTTCTATGATAGGTGTTTGCATCTAGGTGATTCTTGAGAGTTGTGGGGTTGATATTTCATAAACATGGTATCAAAGCTCTAAGTCTTCATGCCTTTATTCTATTTATAAGAAGTTTGTCTTGGCTTTCAGATATGTACTTTTTCTTTCAGAGTGTTTCATTTTTAAAAGTTATTTTGTATTGAATCTGGGTGGTCACTAATTTTTGGGTCACTTTTAGCCCAAATGGACATCACCGTTGAGCTCAGAGTGCCCCAAAAACCCATATTTTCATATAAAATTTGTCCAATTTGGACACAGTTAGAATTTGAGGCTAAAAAATCTTGCTCCTAGATTGGGCACATTTCCCGAGGTAGCAATTTTCTAATTTTTTGACATATTTTTATAGGTGAAAATTTTCTAATTTTTTCAAACAAACTGAAATTTTTTTCAAAATATTTTTGGCACATTTCTCAAGGCAATAATTTTATGATTTTTGGCACAAAAATCAAGATTTTTTGACATGCAAATCGCTACTCAAATCGAGATAGTTTTGATAGAAAACTAACACACTTCCTGAGGCAAGACCACTTTTCAAAGTATTTTGGCATGGATCTCAAGGTAGTAAAAATTTATTTTTCCCTTTTAGTGCTTTTTGACCTACATGTGGTTTTTTGGCCATAACTTGCTCATTTGGACTCCATTTTTTGATTTGAAAGAAGTGTTAGAAAGTTGATTGCAAGCCTATTGTGATGGTGTAGTATGTTTGGTTTTTTTATGCTATTTGGTGGTCTATTTTATCAATCAAAGTAAAAATTTCTATTTTTCACTCTGAGAGACATAATTTGAGACATTTTATTTTCTAAATTCTACTCCAGGCACATCCCACTCAAGTTTTTACTTTTCTAAATTCTGATGGATATCTTGGTTGTTTCAGTTCCAAGGATCAATTTTTTTATTTTAGATGATTTTTTATTGGTTGTACTATCTCTTGTATCAACTTTATGTCTCTTTTGATATTTTTTGACATCCTTTGGTAGTATGTTTGCAAACAGATTGAGATAAAGTGTCACTCTATTGTATTTTGGGATCTTGGACATCTTTATGTTGTTGTAGTCACACAACATTATAAAGTGCCTTGGGGGATTTTATGTTGACCATATTCACAGTATTCTTTTGTGAAGTGAGTGTTCCTTCCATGACATTAGCCTCATGATGTGTCAATGACACATGCCATTATAGGTGTTTGTACTTATTTTCCCCTCTTGATGTTCCTAGTTCTTTCTACAGGAGATATTGTATTGAGTTTCATTTTTCATTTCTTACCTCTTATAATTATAGGGGGTTTATGTTGGTTATATTTCTTTCTTGGCTCGATGGAGTGAGCTATGTATTTAGTATTTGATCCTATGTAATAGGTGATTGTAGTGGTTATATACCTATGCATTTTGGTTAGATGGATCATTCACCATATAGACATTCTTTCATTCCTATTTTTGGAAGCCATGAAGATACCTTCCATCTTTGATTGATTATCTCTTTAGGCTTAGTCTTCTTTACTTGGTCATGTTCTATATAGTGGAGGTTCTTCAAATCAATAGTTTGATAGTGTTTATAGATTCATGCTTCAGTGGTGTTCTTCATGATCATCCTTTTGTTCCTATCTTATGAAACATTTTATTTCCATCTATTTTTGGAGTAGAGTTTGAACCTTGCTGCTAGAGCTATATTTTCTAGTTCTTGCATGCTACTTGTGTGATGTGTATCTTTTGATCCTTAATAAATAATCCTTTTCTAACTTTAAGGGGTTGAAGATGACCTAAAATAATACCTTTAATTAAAGTAACAAGTTCTAATTCATTAGGAGTTGGGAGATATGGTCATTTTCCTTAGGTATCAATTTTTGGCTAGTTTTCATGAAACATGTTGAGTTTTTTTAATCTTGCACAATTTTATATGCTGAAATCGGATCTTGTTAAGCTATGAAATTTTTTTTGGGTCATGTGTGGACCTAAATATCACTTGGTATTATTTTTTTTTCATTTTTTCTAAAGTTTTGTTGTACTATTCTAAGGTGGACCTATAATGTAACTAAATGCTTGACTAGCTAACTTGGGACTTAGTTGGCTATATAAGAAGCTTGAGTACATGTAGAAATAATTATTGGAGGATTCATTATGGATCATGATATGGAGGATTTGATATTATTAGTGAAGGATTAGTTGAGATAGAAAATTTGGAGAAGAACTAGTGATTGAGGTTTAGAAAGAAGAAGGTTGCTTGGTGGCTTGTGAGCACAAGTTGAGATCTCAAAGGTTTCTACAAGATTGTTGTTATGCTATAGATCTAGGATAGCTATGATTTGATTTAAATCTTGAGGGATCTTGAAGAGATCTTATAACTTCTTTTTATTTGGTTATAACTAGGAAGGCCTTACAACCTAACACATTGACTGTAACCAGTTATTTTATGAATAAAGAGTCGTGAATTGGTATCGGATCTTGCATTGTTGTATTGTTTCTACTATGTGGTTATTTTCTAGGGGTTAGAACATCTCCATTAGTTATTATCTTTCCTTAAACTAAATTAGGTGGTATTAGAGTAAAAAATTGATCTGGTTGGTTGATCTTATTAGAGCAAAGGTTTTCCTAAGTGTATAGATAGATCATCAAAGTTGAGGCAGTTTACATGAGGACCTAGGGTGAAGATTATTAGACTAAAGGTATGATTTGGTTGATTATTGCTTTGATTTTTCAAATATATTGGAAGATTCCTCCAAGAATATTGGAACCTAGGGAGATTGATGATCTTAGTGATTCTGTTGAAGAAAAGATAATAGAGAAGGTTAAAATAGATTTAAGATCACAAATGGAGGAGGTTAAAGCCAATTTCAGATCTGATATGGCATTGATGAAGAGTGATGTAATTGCTGAAATCATAAGTTATATAGGTGGTGAACCTTAACATGTGAGTACTAAAGATGGTTATGAGGATTTTTTTTAAGACTTTGAGGTTTTTGGATCGAGTGGTGAGGACAAAATTGATCAAGTTGAGAGACCTATTAGAAATAGGGCTGGTCAATTTACTAGATCTAGATCTCAGTTGAAGATAAAGCATAAGATGGAAGTTTCTAATTTCTCAGGTGCTTTGAATCTTGAAGACCTAATTGATTGGATTGGTGAATTGGAAGAATACTTTGAGTTAGAGGATATTGAAGATCTAGTTAGAGTAAGGTTGACATAAACTAAGTTGAAAGGACATGTTGCTCTTTGGTGAAAATAATTACAACAAGATCGAGAAGAAGAAGGTGAATTGAAAATCACTATATGGAGATTGATGGTGACTAAGTTGAAGGAGAATTTCATCCCTAATGATTATGAGCTTGAGTTATTTAAGAAATTGCATTATTTGAAGAAGAAGTATATGACTAGGGCTATTCAGTTTACTAGATCTGGATCTTAGTTGAAGATGAAGGATAAGATGGAAGTTTCTAATTTCTTAGGTGCTTTGAATCTTGAAGACCTAGTTGATTGGATTGGTGAATTGGAAGAATACTTTGAGTTAGAGAATATTGAAGATCCACTCAAAGTGAGGTTGACACAAACTAAGTTGAAAGGACATGTTTCCTTTCGATGGAAATAATTGCAACAAGATCGAGAAGAAGGTGAATTGAAAATCACTATATAGAGATTGATGGTGACTAACTTGAAGGAGAATTTCATCCCTACTGATTATGAGCTTGAGTTATTAAAGAAATTGCATTATTTGAAGTAGAAGGATATGACTGTGAAAGATTATACAAAAGATTTTTACAAGTTGACTATTCAGTCTGGTCATAGAGAATTGTCTAAGGAGAAGGTAGCTAGATATATTAATGGTTTAAGATTTAATATTTAGGATGAGGTTGGTATCCTGAATATTACTTTAGTTGAGGATGCTTATTAGTATGCTTTGAGGGCAGTAGAAAAGATGAAGAGGAGACATCAAGGTAATCCTCAAGGAAAGGAGAAGTAGGATCACTCGATGAAGAATAATCAACTTTCTACACATGAAATGAAACCTGTTGAACAGAGGAAGATAATAGAAAAAGGTGCATTTAAGGGTACTTTCTATAGATGTCAAGAAGAAGGGCATAGGTCTTATGAATGTCCAAAGGTGAGTGACAAAATAACTGTAGTAGTGTAAGAAGCCAAAGATTTGGTAAATGAACCTAAGTAGGATGGGGATAACTTATTGATTCAAAGAGGGTTTTTTGGAAAGAGGACTATCGGCCTCCAAATTAGATCAATAACTTGGTTTACAAACACAACTCATGGATTAGACATTCAAAATGAGCAGTTATATTTCTAATAGAGAAGGTTCATTTAAATTGTCAACCTGAGGATGTGTACTTGAAACAAGTCTGCAAAGCATATGCACCATGAAACTTTCTAAGTTATTCTATCATTGCAAAACATAAACTATAATAGTGCTAAAAATAAATCTAAGTACATAGTAAAGGCTGCAAGAAACTACACAGTAATGGTTGTAGGAACTGTATACTACAAACTACAACTTTTCATATATGTCTGCATCTATATCTCTAATTCTTGATTACAATTTTGAATATAAGATTATTGAATCCCTACATAAAATCTAACAAGTTTTTCATCATTCTTTTAAACAAGGAAGAATATTATTACAAAAGTAATGACAAAGTGTGTTGAATTTCAGTTCCACATTTTCAGCAGTCCACTCAAATGCATGGCTCTTCTTCATTATTAAGAATTAGATCAAACCAATTTATCATGTTATGATCCTCCTTTTCACCTTTCTACATAATTTTGAAAATCTAAATTTCATTTAGAAATATGAAAGTTATGGTCATTTTACTGAAAGTGGTTTTATGCTACTTGAAAACATGCCACTTTTTCCTCAACCAACTTTCGATTTGTGGTGCTCATTAACTATTTCAAACCAACTCAAATGCTCAAAAGGGTTTATGCTCCTTGTTTTCAGATTTCAAAAACCATAATCCATTCTTAATTTTATTAAGAATTGATTGATATATGATTTTTTTTCTAAAATTGACTTTTAACTTTATCTTCATTTCTTGCACTTGCTGAATATTGACAAGTGTCAACTTGCTTCTCCTTCTTTCCAGTTGTATGAACAACTCAAATAACTCACAAAAAACATATTAACCACTTCAAGAATATTATTATTCAATGTTAACCATTTACCACAATAAATCATCATAATCTAGCATCAACTAGCTACACATGCAATTGTTAATCAATAAATCATTAATCATAGTTAATGCTTCATAAACCAAGTTAATGTATGGAAATGGCTTGGAAATATATTAAAACCATGGGGTAAAGTGTTATAAAAAATGGATATAGATATGAAATTTTATAGGCTCATCATTTTCCCCCAACTAAAATCCTACTTGTCCTCAAGCAAGGATAGGCATTAGTTAGTCATGAAAACTCTCAGCATGGAATCTTGAGACAACTTTAATCAATCATCAAGAATTTCAAAGGTGTTATAAAAGGTATACATGAAAGGTCATCCTCCTATGGTCTATGTTAATAAATCCAGGTATACATGTGTTCCCCCTAGCTAAAAGGTTGTTTGTTCTCAAATGAGAATGTATGGATGAGGGTAACATCAAATTGCTTATAGAGTTTATAATTACAATAATGATAATTGAAAATTAAAATGCAATGCATAGATAATAAATTACTAAAAATGATAATTATTATGAATAAATGGAAATCATAGTACCATTTGTGTTGTTGTGAGAAACTTTAAACTTTGCAAATAGCTGAAAGTATAGGTTCCTTTATTGATGAATATTCAAGTCCCTCCAAGAGTGTTGCATATTTAATATGAGTATTGTCTTCATACTTTCTAAAAGTTGTCTTTTGGATCACATAGTAGTTGTTGTAGGAGTGTCTGTTGAATCAAAGAGTAGTGGCTATAGGACTGATTGTAAAACCAAATAGTAGTTGTTGTAGGATTGACTCTTACAAAATGAAGCCTATAGATAAGACGAACTAGATACCATCATTGAATAAAAAATTCTTGACATCATGAAGACTCAACTACTTAATTGAATATTTGGAAATATATGCAAAGACTCTCTTCCACAAGTTGAAACTTGATTCACTCACAACATTGGAAAAATGATTTTAAATATGAGCAACCAACCAACTATGAGCTCCAAAATAGTCTCAGAGACAAGAAGAACTAAGAAACAAACTAAACTAGACAACTACTAACTCTAAGACATTGTGTAAGAACACTTATTGAATAAAAAACCTAACCTAACTTATCCTACCCTTCACTAACTAGATTACATGACCCATTCAAACAAAACCATTCACTAGTTCTTTGAAGTATCTTCCTCTTCTCAAAATCTCTCAATGCTTTGCATGTCTATGCATAGTGAGAAATAGTTGCAACATCAATAGAAACTTCACAAATGACAATACTTTTGGAAAGACATTATAAAAATCACTTATGACTTCATGTTCACAATATATATTGTTGTGCTAAAGTATATAAGCAAGCTGAAATGTGTCCCATTTAGGTGCAGCTACATGTGTCACTTTGTCTTCAACTATAAGTTCTTCTTTTGTTGCAATCATAGCTTTTGATAACATCTTTTCCTCCATATGAATGAGATGTCTAATAGGACACCCTTGTGAAAGAACAAATTTTGAACCCTTCTTGCTAGATTTGTGTAGATGAGTTGCTTCTCCATCCTCTTCTTGATTTTTAAAAACCAACTTGTGTGCCTGATTTGATAAAAGCATAGAAATTTCCACACCATCTTCATAAGGCTTAGAGTTTCTCTCTACAAAAGATGTTGGTTTAACATTGAATGTTAAGCAAAACTCCTTTAAATCATCCCAAAACTTATCTTCTTCAATATCTTCTTTATTTTTATGCATGAGAGGACTGATTTTTACTTTATTGCAACTCTCTTCTTGAAGTAGGAGTTCTAATTTGACATCACATTCATCTTGAACAACAATCTTGTGTATGGTGATTTCTTCATTTTGAAAAATAAGGTTGTATTACTTTTTCTCCTCACAAATCAACAATTTTTCATCAGTATGTGAACAAAATTCCTCTACTATGCAAGAGAACACATCTTCATTGATTTCCAAACTTGCTGAAAATGATATTGGATCTTCATTCTCCATGGATCTAAAATCCATATTGTGTTGCATGCAAACTTCTATGATCCTAAGTGCTTTGAAAAGAAAACTAAGATTCTAAAAAAACTACAATGAGCAACTAAAAACTCAAAGACTCTCATAGCTTGACTTGTCCCCGACAATGGTGCCAAAAATGCCAGCCTCCCACTTAGATCAATTACCTAGTTTACAAACACAACTCACGGATTAGACATCCAAAATGAGTAGTTATATTTCTAATAGAGAAGGTTCATTTAAATTATCAACCCGAGGATGTATACTTGAAACAAGTCTACAAAGTATATGCACCATGAAACTTTCTAAGTTATTCTATCATTACAAAACATAAACTATAATAGTGCTAAAAATAAATCTAAGTACATAGTAATGGCTGCAAGAAACTACACAGTAATGGCTGTAGGAACTGTGTACTACAAACTACAACTTTTCATATATGTTTGCATCTATATCTCCAATGCTTGATTACAATTTTTAATATAAGATTACTGACTCCCTAAATAAAATTTAACAAGTTTTCCATCATTCCTTTAAACACAGAAGAATCTTATTACAAAAGTAATGACAAAGTGTGCTGAATTTCAGTTCCACATTTTCAGCAGTCCAGTCAAATGCATGGCTCTCCTTAATTATTATGAATTAGATCAAACCAATATATTATGTTATGCTCCTCCTTTTCACCTTTCTATATCATTTTTAAAATCTAAATTTCATTAAGAAATATGAAATTTATGGTCATTTTACTGAAAGTAGCTTTGTGCTGCCTGAAATCGTGCCACTTTTTCCTCAACCAACTTCTGATCTGTGGTGCTCATTAAGTGTTTCAAACCAACTCAAATTCTCAAAATGGTTTATGATCCTTTTTTTCAGCTTTCCAAAACCATAATCCATTCTTAATTTTATTAATAATTGAGTGAGATATAATTTTTTTCTGAAACTGACTTTTAACTTTATCTTTATTTCCTGCACTTATTGAATATTGACAAGTGTCAACTTGCTTCTCCTTCTTTTCAGCTATATGAATGACTCAAATAACTCAAAAAAAAAAATATTAACCACCTCAAGAATATTATTATTTAGTGTTAACCATTTATCACAATAAATCATCATAATCTAGCATCAACTAGCTACACATGCAATTGTTAATCAATAAATCATTAGTCATAGTTAATGCTTCATAAACCAAGTTAATGTATGAAAATGGCTTGGAAATATATTTAAAAAATGGGGTAAGGTGTTATAAAAAATGGATATAGATATAACATTTTATAGGCTCATCATTTCCCCTCAGCTGAAATCTTGCTTGTCCTCAAGTATGGGATAGGCATTAGTTAGTCATGAAAACTCTTAGCATGGAATCTTGTGACAAATTTAATCAATCATCAAGAATTTCAAAGGTGTTATAAACGGTATACATGAAAGGTCATCCTCCTATGGTCTATGTCAATAAAACTATGTATACATCTACTCCCCCCAGCTAAAAGGTTGTTTGTCCTTGAATGAGAATGTATGGATGAGGGTAACATCAAATTGCTTATGGAGCATATAATTACAATAATGATAATTGAATATTAAAATGCAAAGCATAGATAATCAATTAATAAAAATGATAATTATTATGAATAAATGGAAATCATAGTACCATTTGTGTTTTTGTGAGAAACTTTAAACTTTGCTAATAGCTGAAAGCACAGGTCCCTTTATTGATGAATATTCAAGTCCCTCCAAGAGTGTTGCATATTTAATATGAGTATTGTCTTCATACTTTCTAAAAGTTGTCTTTTGGATCACATAGTAGTTTTTGTAGGAGTGTCTATTGAATCAATTACTAAAAGACACTTTAATGTGAGTATTTTCTGGATACTTTCTGAAAGTTATCTTTTGGATCACATAGTAGTTGATGTAGGAGTGTCTATTGAATCAAAGAGTAGTGTCTACAAGACTAATTGTTAAAACCAAATAGTAGTTGTCTTAGGACTGACTCTTACAACATGAAACCTACAGATAAGACCAACTAGATACCATCATTGAATAAAACATTCTTGACATCATGAAGACTCAACTACTCAATTAAATGTTTAGAAATATATGCAAAGACTCTCTTCCACAAGTTGAAACGTGACTCACTCACACCTTTGGAAAAATGATTTGAAATATGAGCAACTAACCAACTATGAGCTCCAAAATAGTCTCAAAGACAAGAAGAACTAGGAAACAAACTAAACTAGACAACTACTAACTCTAAGACATTGTGTAAGAACACATATTGAATGAAAAACCTAACCTGACCTATCCTACCCTACACTAACTAGATTACATGACCCATTCAAACAAAACCATTAACTAGTTCTTTAAAGTATCTTCCTCTTCTCAAAATCTCTCAATGCTTCACATGCCTATGCATAGTGAGAAATAGTTGCAACATCATAAGAAACTTCACAAATGACAATACTTTTGGAAAGACATTAACAAAATCACTTATAACTTCATGTTGACAATATATATTGCTATAATGAAGTATATAAGTAAGCTGAAATGTGTCCCCTTTAGGTGCAGCTACATGTGTCGCTTTGTCTTCAACTATAAGTTCTTTTGTTGTAACCATAGCTTTTGATAACAACTTTTCCTCCATATGAATGAGATGTCTAATAAGACACCCTCGTGAAAGAAAAAATTTTGAACCCTTCTTGTTGGATTTGTGTAGATGAGTTGCTTCTCCATCCTCTTCTTGATTTTTAAAAATCAATTTGTGTGGCTGATTTGATAAAAGCACAGAAATTTCAACACCATCTTCATAAGGCTTAGATTTTCTCTCTACAAAAGATGTTGGTTTAACATATAATGTTAAGCAAAACTCCTCTAAATCATCCCAAAATTGTTCTTCAATATCTTCTTTACTTTTATGCATGAGAGGACTGCTTTTCACTTTATTGCAACTCTCTTCTTGAAGTAGGAGTTCTGATTTGACATCACATTCATCTTGAACAACAACCTTATGCATAGTGATTTCTTCATTTTGAAAAATAAGGTTGTATTCCTTTTCCTCCTCACAAATCAAAATTTTTTTATCAATATGTAAACAAAATTCCTCTACTATGCTAGAGAACACATCTTCATTGATTTCAAAACTTTTTGAAAATGATATTGGATCTTCATTCTCCATGGATCTAAAATCCATATTGTGTTGCATGCAAACTTCTATGATCCTAAGTGCTTTGAAAAGAAAACTAAGATTCTATAAAAACTACAATGAGCAGCTAAAAACTCAAAGACTCTCATAGCTTGACTTGTCCCTAACAACGGTGCCAAAAATGTTGGCCTCCCAATTAGATCAATAACTTGGTTTATAAAAACAACTCATGGATTAGACATTTAAAATGAGCAGTTATATTTCTAATAGAGAAGGTTCATTTAAATTGTCAACCCAAGGATGTATACTTGAAACAAGTTTGCAAAGTATATGCACCATGAAACTTTCTAAGTTATTCTATCATTGCAAAACATAAACTATAACAGTGTTGAAAATAAATCTAAGTACATAGTAATGGCTACAAGAAACTACATAGTAATGGCTATAGGAACTGTATACTAAAAACTACAACTTTTCATAAATGTCTGCATCTATATCTCCAATTCTTGATTACAATTTTGAATATAAGATTACTAACTCCCTAAAAAAAATTAACAACTTTTTCATCATTCTTTAAACAAGGAAGAATCTTATTACAAAAGTAATGACAAAGTGTGCTAAATTTCAATTGCACATTTTTAGCAGTCCACTCAAATGCATGGATCTCCTTCATTATTGCGAATTAGTTCAAACCAATTTATTATGTTATGCTCCTCCTTTTCAAATTTCTATATCATTTTGAAAATCTAAATTTCATTAAGCAATATGAAAGTTATGGTCATTTTACTAAAAGTGGTTTTATGCTGTTTGAAAACATGCCACTTTTTCTTCAACCAACTTATGATCTGTGGTGCTCATTAACTATTTTGAACCAACTAAAATTCTCAAAATGGTTTATGCTCCTTGTTATCAACTTTCAAAACCATAATACATTCTTAATTTTATTAATAATTGAGTGAGATATGATTATTTTTCTGAAACTGACTTTTAACTTTATCTTCATTTCTTGCATTTGCTGAATATTGACAAGTGTCAACTTGCTTCTCCTTCTTTCTAGCTGTATGAACGACTCAAATAACTCACAAAAAACATATTAACCACCTCAAGAATATTATTATTCAATGTTAACTATTTATCACAATAAATTATCATAATCTAGCATTAACTAGCTACACATACAATTGTTAATCAATAGTCATTAATCATAGTTAATGCTTCATAAACCAAGTTAATGTATGGAAATGGCTTGGAAATATATTAAAACCATGGGGTAAAGTGTTATAAAAAATGGATATAGATATGAAATTTTATAGGCTCATCAAGGACACTAGAACCTTGTCAAAGGATGAATTTGTTTTAGGATTCATTGTAATTCTAGTGGTAAGATCTATAATGGGATTCTAGATGGTGGTAGTATTGATAACTTAGTTACTGAAGAGATGGTTTAGAAACTTGGTTTGAAGAGGTTGAGACATCCTTGTCCTTATAGGTGTAAACACTCAAAATAGTTAACGTCTATGGCTTCTTCACATTTTCATACTAATTCATCCCATTTTCTCATTCCACTAACTCTGATCTTTTGGCCAAATTGATCATATTTCATCATTTGTATCCTCTTTCACATCAATTGCATGTCATTTTGAAACCATTTCAAATCAACTCAGAATCACATCAAATCAACTCAAAATCACTCAAAATCAGCCCTAATCAACTCAAAACATGTCAAACATCCAAAATCCATCATCATTTTTCCAATCCTAAGCATTGTTGTGGCTTTAAGTGCCTTGGAAACCTATCAATTTATCAAACTTATTAATCTGACCTTAGTATTGTCATGGCTCTTAGTGCTGGTAAAACTTTCATTCAATCATGGACATTGTTGAGTCTCTTAGTGTTAGATCATGGAATCATCAAATCATTTTAATAATATTTACTGTGTTCTTTGATATTATTATGGTCAACCATATCAATCAATCTCAATCCTGTAGCATTTACTATATCAGTTAAGTGATACATTTCTTTAATTCATGTCATGTGTCCTTGGAATGTTAATCAATGAATCAATTTGACCATGGATTTGGTCTATCCATCATCATCCTAGTCAATCCACATCATCCTCACATTTTCACCAAAGGATACTGTCACACTTATTTAATCAAATTGGCCAATCATTCTATTAATTTTCTCTATAGGATTAAATAATTCATAATTTAATCCTATGTCATTTTACTAATTATTCTTCCTAATTAAAATCCTCAATTAATTAATTTTATTAATTAATTTATTCATCATTTGCAAACCATTGAAATTCAAAATTTCCTAAGTCACATTTTACAACATTAATTCTATTTTTTACTAATTTATATTTGTGTAGAATTTTGGATTTTTAATTGAAATATTCCATACAGTATTGATGTCATCATGACACTTGGGTATGACACCTCATGGATTCTCCATTGACCTTTGGGCAAGATATGTCATAATCCAATATTCTTATTCTCTTAAGTGCATCCATATTTGGCATTCTTTGTCATAGATTCTTGGCTTTAACAAGGTTTTAGGTGTCATATGATGCATTATAGATTCTCAACCATATTTAGCCTTGTTTGACTTCTAAGTTTCATAGAATCCTACACTTGGAATCTTGTACCATATGCATCATTGATTCTTGAAGGAATCTCTTGCCAAGTTGCATATCCAAAGGTGACAAATCCAATGCTCTCACCTTGTGTGTTGATTATAAAATGAGCATTCTTCCTCTCATTTTTGGTCCTTGGGTCCTAATTCTTAAGTCCTTGAGTCCTTGAATTCTTATCTTTTGGCTTTCCATTTCTCTTAAGCTTAAATCACATATTCAAGTATTCTCATAGCATCATCACTATCCTAGGCTTTTGCTTCATGATTGTGAGAAAAAAGAAGGACATGGGAGCTACAAATGAAAGAGGGAGTTTTAACATTGTGTTGCTTTTTTTTGTTCATTTAGATTTCATGGTATACTAGAGGGTGTGATTTTCTCATATTATGTTAGACATTAGCCTCTTTTCTGGTCCTACAATTGGTGAACGAAATGTGAATATGCTTAACTAACTTGGGTTTCTTGTGTTTGTGCTTGTAGGTGCAAGGAAGGAGCTCACTTGAAAGGGTATGATGACTCTTTACACTTCCTTATCACACCTAGATTAATTAGGGGGTCTAGTGATATGGTTATATGCTTTCATTCTATACATTTTGTTATCTTGCTATCCTAGGTTGCATTCTGCTCTGTCAGGGTGCACTTGGGACCCTTAGGAGCCACCACAACCACCATCTGTTGTTCCTAACTTACCAAATACACTTAGAACTTACCAACTATGCCCTTATGGGCCTCAACTACACCATGGGCACAATCTACACTGTCTAGGTGTACTTGGGAGGGTAGATTTAAAAATTTTAGTTTCTGGATATTGTTTAGGGCTCATTTCCCCACACTCTGCAATTGACCTCCCAACCACACCTAAAAACTACCAACTGTGCCCTTCTAGGCCCCAAGTGCACCATGGGCATAGTTAGAATTTTTTGATCACACTTGGGGGCATCCTGAGCCATTCTAGCCTTCAGGGATGTAGTATGCTCTATCAGAGCACACTTGGTTCACAAAAAGCATATGTTTTAATCAGAATCTACATCTAGGCTTTATGTTTGCTTCTAGGACCTAGGGTAGATGTTTTTGTGTTATTGATGGTCTATTTGTAGCATGTGGAAATTTTTAGATGAAGACATAATCCTTAAAAACTACTAATGCTTGTTTGTAGGATGTTGGCAAAGACCTTATGTGTTTGTCAAAACCATGTGCGTGGATTTCTTAGAGTAAATAACACTTTGTTTGGTGCTTAAAATGATTTTTTTCTTTTTTTCTTGGCATGTCTATAGTGTTTAAATCCCTAGGAGTTGCATGGACATATCATCTCCCCTCGCCATTCATGGATCTTGGGTGTAAGAGAAATCCATCTAACTTTTATAGTGAAGCCTACCTTGGACCAAGATATCCAATATTGTGTATGCCAAGGGATGACTTCAGAGTGCTAATGGACCAAAGCCAGGTCAATGCTCTAGCCACTATATAAAACTAGATTATGGTGAAAGCCATGTTGGTGGTATTTTTGCATGATAGCTCTCCTCCAGTACCCTTCTAGTGCATCAAACCCTGATTCTCAAGGCTAGGAGACCTTCTATAGAAGTTTATCATTCACTTGCTAAAAAAAATGCCCTTACTAAAAACCTTGTTTTAGTGGCCAAAAACCTTTCTATCCACTAGCTCGAGGGGTCACCCATGCTCGTGAAGAAATCCTAGATTCTTGCAATCCTTAGTAGAGACAACAATCACTTGGGAAGTCATGCCCCTTTGGAAGTAAATCTTGGTAGCCTCGAGAAGTGAGTGTGTTGTAAGGGGGAGCCTATGGTGCCAAGGTCCTAAGTTGTCCACTTTGGATAAGTGTGGCTCAAATTTGATTCAAGTAGGAATTCAGTGGATATAGTCCTAAAGCCTAGGTTGTGGTGTGACTATTCACTTTTAACAATAGGTATTCTTGTCTTAATGTGTCTTCCGTGTGTGTAAAAAATTAATCAAGATAAAAAAAAAAAACTCTCAAATTTACACCTTGAACCTTGTCAAAACATTACACATTGTCAAAATGTTACAACCTTTGTCAAAACTTTGTAAACTTTGGTCCAATACATTCAACACTTGGAAAACATGGCCATTTGTGATCCTAAACGTGCTTGGCATATCATAGATTTCATCCTTGCATAGAACCCACTTGCATTCACCTTAGTTTGAGCCTCATAATTACATCATATAGGCCTCATCTTTCATATTTTAGTCCCTACTTAGTATCCCTCACCTTTCATATTGCATCCATTAGGGTTTAGTTTGCCTCCCTTAGTTTTTGCATTTCAAACTCAAAATCTGAACTTTGCATCTTCCATCTTGCATCTTTGCATGCAAAAAATTTACCTTGCACACTTTAAAAATCATTCTAAGTGTCCTAAAAATCATTCTAAGTGTTCATTCTGGT
Organism: Cupressus sempervirens; assembly: GCA_028749045.1. Lineage (NCBI taxonomy): Eukaryota > Viridiplantae > Streptophyta > Pinopsida > Cupressales > Cupressaceae > Cupressus > Cupressus sempervirens. Next base: position 894,731,991 of record CM053786.1, on the reverse strand, counting down.
CTTAGTATTGTCTTCTATTGTTTATCTCACTATGACATTGATCTAGAAACTCTAGCACTTAAAATTGCCCTAGTTTTAGCCCAATTTACCAACTGCACCCTGCAACTACCAACTACACCCAAACTAGCCCCAAATACACCATAGGTGGATTTGGTACTATCTAAGCACACTTTTTGGTTTGAGGACCAAGATTGGGCTTCCAAAGAACAATTTGAGGCTTCAATAGTGTCCTTAGGTACCTAGATAGGCCCCCATGTCTCAGCATGCCCTAATTTGCATTCTACATCTCCTAACCTTCATTTTCTTCACTTAGGACATCATTTCTTAGTTCATAACCTCCATTTGGAATCTCCTATCCAATCAAAACATCATCCCTAGTATCCTAGCTTTCTAGCATATCAACTTGGCAACCACATAACTCATAATTAGTAACAGTCAACCTAGTCTCCCAACTATGCCATGAAACTACCAACTATGCCCAAACTATACCTAACTAAACCATAGGCATATTTGGTACTATTTTAGTGCACTTGGTGTTTTTAGAGCACATTTGGGCATGTGTATGACCATTTTGGGCCTCCAAACTGCATTTTGGGACCCTAAAATTGCATTTAGAAGCCTTCATAGGTCTTTAGTATGCATATGACCCAAAATGACATCTTGCACCCAAAACCTCATTTTGAATCTTAGTACATGTCCATATTTCATATTTTATCAGCATAGCCACCATTTTGAGCAACCCAAATGTCATTTTGAACCCAAAACCTTTGAATTTAGTCAAAAATCTGAACAAAGTATGAGTACTAGAGTATCTCCTAGTGTTGATGGATGATGGATCTTGACTAGTCCTTTTGTCATTTTTATCATTTTTCTTTGGTCAAAATCTATCTATGTCTTGATGGATTTGACCTTTTCATCTTTTTCAACTTGATACTTTTTTCTTTTATCACTTTTTGGTCAAGATTCAAAGTCTATCTTCACAAGGTTAAACTCTTAGAAAAAATACTTTCCAAAGATTTCACCTAAGTTTAAAAATTTTACATATAACATTGAAATTGCATTGTCATATTCCTAGTGTCCCTAAACATAATTTTTACTTATCCTAGTGGTATTCCCCTCCCCTCATCTTGCATTGTACAAAATCCTAGCGTCATTTTCACTATCAAACCCTATCAACTAGTCTATCAACCCACTTGTCTTCTTGATCATTATCCTCATTTTTCATATCCCAAACATCATTATCAACCTTAGCACACCATTCCTTGCATATTCCACCTTTCATACACCAACCCCTAGCATCATTTCCAATTCCAAAGTATAACCCTAATCATTATTTTGCATACCTTAGGGTCATTTTCATCCCCTTTAGTAAAATTTCAAAATGTCACTTTACATTTTCATTTGCATACAATCCATAGGAAATTTTCACTTTTCATATCAAAAACCTAGTTCATTTGGCATCTCCTTAGGCTACATAAGATCCCTAAGCACTTAAAAATAAAAAAATACTAATATCTTGCATACCCACATCCTAATTATCAAATTTTTCCCTACTTTACCAACTACACACTTTGGGTGCACAGTTGGTAGTTTTAGTGTGTAGTTGGTAGTTTTAGAGTGCAATTGGTAATTAGGGATATCATATTAGGTTCCAAATCCCTGATCTACACTTCCACACTTTGCATTGCATCCCTAAACCTTGGAAAACACTCAAAAACACTCAAATCATTCACATTTTGCATTTTAGTCACCCTAGCACCTCTGTTTATCAATTGCATACCTCCTACTTACCAATATCTTACTTTCAGAGCCCCAAGTTTACCAAGGGAACACTTGGTACTATCTGAGCATAGTTGGTATTTTAGGTGCACACTTGGGAGGTAGGGAGTCCATTTAGGTTTTCCTACATTGCTCTGCATCCTAAGTTATCATGCCAGCACTCACTAGGACACAATCAATTCAAAGACCTAAAGAACTTTATCAACCCTTGTTTTCTAAGGTGGAAACATAACCAAAGCCTCATCCAAGAAAAAAGAAGAGAAAGAAAACCCAACCAACATTTGACGAAGACCAACTCGAGGCATCACAAGCATTACTTGTAGACCCCTTAAACATGTATCTGCAAGATCACCATAATCAAGAGATGACACAACAAACCTTAAAAAATGCACCTATTATGAGGTTTCCTTCCAAGACTTAACCTACACATGCGATGGTTTGATGGAGTCTTAACTTTGAACCTATATTCATGCCGATACCACTCGAAGATGGAAGTGTACCCACCACACCCGAAGATGAACAAACACACTCCTTTGAATTCAGCAAACCCAACACAAGTACCTTCAACTCCAATACATCAAACAAAAAAAAAGGTATTTTACACCTAAGTGATGACTCTAACACTAATTATGGCATCACTAATGAAGAAATGGCTAAGGCATGTCAAGACAAAAAAATTAGCAAAAACTTCAAACTTTTGGCAGCCCAAGAAATTGTCAAATTCAACCCAAACTTGGAGGGAACTAAGTCAAAATATCAAACCAACACAAAAATTGAAAGCATAAAACCCATGATCACTTTTGACTTAGACAAGGGAAAAAAACCCTTATAGTCTTCAAATGCAATAATAGTGCATATAAGGTCTCATCAAGAATCCACCATAAAAATCCTCCAAGGTACATTTGAGCACATCAATATTAATCCCTTGTTTGATGAACCACCACCAATGAAGGGAAACACAACTCTTCCTAAATATCCCAATAGGACATTAAAACTTGATCTTAATCACATGATGTAACAAAAAGACACACCTAAAGGGACTTGTACACTAGGGATTCCAAACATACCTCCTTTGGAGGAAAACCAACAAAGCACACCTTTGCTCCTCACTCTTCCAAATATTATGATGTCAAATGTTATGGAGCCTCTCATGAGTACAACATGTGAAACTTTAGTTGCAACAATCCCTATGGATGTCCAAAGGAAAAGTCTTATTGACATTATGCCCATTCCCAAAAGGAACACAACTCATGGTCAAGTCAATATGATATCCCAAGAAGAACCATCTAATAGGCAAAGGTACCAAAACAATAACCAAAACATGATGATCAATTCTCAAGGACATAATCAATTCCAATGACAACATCAACCTACAGTGGTACAAGGACTTAATGTTTCCAATCCACAATCAAGTTGAAATCCATCAACACAAATTTGACATATCAACAACAACATCAACGTCAACAACAACAACCTCATGTAGTGCAAGCATCCAACATCCCTAACACACACTCTAACATAAACCCAATTGACTTACACAAAAATGTATCAACAACAATTCCAACACCAACAAGCCTTATTTGTTAAACAACAAGAGAAACTTAAACAATAGTTGGAATACCAATGACACCTTGAGCAACAAATTCCATACCAACAACATTGATTACGACAACAAAATGTGCCACAACAAACTCAACAACAACAATCACATACATGGTCTCATATGTAACCAATAGAGGTATCTCAACAATAACCACAACAAATGGCATACCAACTACCTCAACAACACATGGTACAACAATCGCAGTCAATCTTGCAACAAATGCCACATCAAATACCATAATGAGTACCCCAACAACAGCGACCCTTTTGTCTTCAATGTACTAACATACTTCCACCACCTAGTGACACATCACCAAACTCACCAAACATAAAAATGTTGGAACCGAGTAGACATAGTTCTCACCATAGTAAAAGATCTATTCATAGATAGAAAAGACATGAAGGAAAGACTATCATGCAAAACCCTAATGAAGAGCTATTACAAAAATTCAAACAACTTTCCAAACAAGTCGAGGCATTGGGAATCCAAAAGAAATAGTTTCTATATATAGAGAGGGACTTATATCCTAATTAATTTTATAAAAGTCTATATATGAATCCATTCCCAAAACACTTCGAGGTTCCAAGATTTGAAAAATATTGAGGAAAAGGCAACCCTATTGATCACATTAGAGAATTTTGTGCCTCTTGTACTGAGCTCAGTGATGAGCCCACCTACCTAATGAGATTGTTCCCTCATTATCTAGGTGGGCCCACACTTGAATGGTATTCCAAACTTCCCAGTACTATCAAATCTTGGTCATAGTTGGCAGACAAATTTATCTCCCATTTCACCTTTAACATTACAAACAAGGTGACACTCTCTATTTTGTGCTCAACTAAATAGAAAGTAGGAGAACCCTTTATCATATTCTTACTATGGTGGAGAAGCTTAGTCATTCAATTCACACTAGACATTCCTAAAGAACAACAAGTTAACCTATGTGTTGAGACTCAAAGTCAAAGCCCCAATTTTGTGTATCATTGAAGAAATTAAGCCCTATAAATGCTTATTGATGCATATGTACTCAGTTGTCCATTTGAAACATAAGAGATGTTTAATGCTTCTAGCACCTTGCATTTAGTATGCCTATATGTTCCATAATGATAAATTGACATTTCAAGCTATTCTGTGAAGTCCTATTTTGAGTATTTGTCAATTCTGCATTTTTGCTTAAGTGTCAAACAATGACAAGAAGCGGTGTTTGCATTTGAATATCTCACACCTAGTAATGTTTCATGACTTACTACTATGGGAATTTTTAGTTTCCATCAAAGAGACCCTATGTTTCAGATTTTGAGTCATTTTGAATCTGTTTGACTAGGTTTTGAATCCCTCAAAGTTGGTCATTTACTGATATCATCCTGATGTGAATTGTTCTGAATTCTAGGAGGCCATGTTTGACTTGTTATAACTTTTGACTAGTTGACCCAAATGAGAAAAATCCTATTGCATTGCATTTTAGGGGATAGAGACATGCTATGTTTCAATTTTGAGCCTATGATGAATCTGTTTGATCAGTTTTCAAGCACAATTCCAAACACAATTTATAACTTTTACTAGTGTCAAGAACTGGAAATTTGTCAGAACCCCTATTCAGGATGTTATAACTTGAGATCTACAATAGTTGAGACCAAACAGATTGCACCACTATGTTCCATACTAAAAATACTTTAAGTCTGCCAATTTTCAAGTCCTGACTAATCTGTTTTCACACTTTCCTAGGTTTTGCCATTGTTTCAATCTACAAATTTTGAGTAACCCACTTTGACCACTCACCAAACACATCCAGTTATTTTTCATGAGCCCTAATCCCATATTTACATTGTCCTCATGACAAGTGAATAAGTTCCCTAGTTTTCATGCCCCCAAGTGTTAATTTGTCTAGTTTTTAAAGCTAAATTTGAACATGATTTATTGCTTTCATATATGGTTTTGTGCAGGTAGTTCTAAGAGAGAAAATTTGACAATCAATATCTTTTAACTGAGAATTCTTCATGAGACAATATTTAATAGGGTGCAAGTATGTAGAACAAAGAATCAGTGTGTCAAATTTCAGAGCCTAGTCAGGTGTTTGGGTCAACTTTTAAAGCTAGTCAAAGGACCCTCTAGCATTAAATTGACAGTTTGTAGATTAATCATAAAATGATCTTTAATTGATGATTCAGTGATTGAGCTTGATTCTAATTAGTAAAATATGGTGAATGGATCACTTTGGTACTTCATGTTTTTTAAAAAGAATTTTTTTTTAGTCAGACCCACTTTTGGGCCTGACTAGATCCACCAGGACTAATAGAGCTTTAGGGATTTTTAAATTATTTTAGAGGAGCAAATATAATGGTGTTAATCACTATAATGCATACTATATACTTCATCTTTTATTTCAAATTAATGAAGAGGATAACTTTGATGGTCATTTATCATCATTTGATACCATTTGAGTATATGGTGTTACATACAAGATGAACAATGGTCATGAATAGTGTGGGGCTCATAACATCAGGGAAAACACACATTTATAATGCATGTTTAGACTCTTGTTTTCCATGGGACCCTTGAAACAAAATCAAAATGCCTATTTTCATGGTGGTCTCTAGTTGAGATGATTAAAGAAAAAGTAGATTTCTTTCTTAGTGGCTTCATTGGTTAATCCCACAACAAAGTTTTTGTTTCTCTAAGTATTGATTCTTTTTTCCTTAAAACATGGTGATATGCCAGTCTAGTTTCAATGAGTATAAAAGAGAGCATGTAATGTTGAAAAAGTTTATTACTAAGAATGACAAGAGCCTCACCATGTTCTTGACTAGATCATATTAGTTGAGCTTACATCCTTTACATTGTAAAATGTATTCTATGCTTCTTAGAAGGATTTTGGTAGTGTCAAAGGTTCAAGTTTGTGGGTGCTTATAAAATTTGAGGCTATCATTAGCACTTGTGGACACTTAATTATTGATTTATTTGGATGAACTATTGTGATGAAGAATTCTCATCTTGAAATATAACATGTGAGGGAATCAAATTTTTGTTAGACTCTTTGAAGTAGATGGTGCAAGGGTTTGTAAAGAAAATCTTATCTGAGATTGATATGAAACTCAAACCATGTTGTGCAATTAGTTTTTGCTTTCTTTGTGATCTTTTATGATAAATGACTCTAGGGATAGGGCCATACACTTGAAAAATAAACTATAATATTTTTCCTGAGAATAAGAGATTTGTAAGGCTTTATGTAACTTTTTCTTGAAGCATCTTAGCTCTATGTATAGAAGGAAGAACTGGAAGATCAATTAACAATAATGCAAAAATAACTTCAAAGGGCCAAAGGGTGATTGAACAAGACAACAACACATTAGAGGGTGAGCATTAGCAAAAGGAATAGAGTAGATAAAATTTAGTTAAAGAAGAAAAAGGGGGAAAATAGGGATATATAAGGTTGTTCCCCATTTGTATTCATAGGCCCATCTTACAATGGATTCCTGTGGTCATGTTTGGTCAATTGATGATCAGAGTAGTGAAGATGATGGTTTAAGAGGTCTTAATGATGAATATGATAATGACATGGAGGATTTTGATGGGAATCCCAATCAACAATTAGAATTGCAACAGGGTCATAATACTCACCAATCTTTTCACAATGGCCCCTCTCAGACTGAGACCACTTCTTCTAAAGAAGATAGAATTAATTATTACACAAAGAATGGGAGTACTATGTATGCACAAAGGCTCAGTGAGCAAGTGGATGTTGGGCTTGAGGATGAATTTGAATACCTAACCGAGGAAGTGGTCAAGATTGGGGATGATGAAAGTGGGTATAATGAAAATGGATTGGAGGATGAAGTCCTAGATAAGGAAAAGGATGTAGAAAAAATGGTGCCTGTTACCCCCAAGGATCCAGTAAAAGGTGGGTCATAGAAGAGGAAGTCATTGGCTTCCATGGGTGCATATGGGGATTCTTTTTCCTTTGTAAGTAAAAAGAGAAAGAAGAAAAGCACCAATGTGTGGGCCAAATCTTCTTCAAGGAAAGGGGGTAAGAAAAATAGGGTTGGCAATGGTATAGTCATAGTAGAAGATATAGTCAACATAACCCCTATTGCTAGGGTTCCTAAAAAAATTGATGATGCATCAAAAAATAGAATTTTCCTTTCAAGAATACACAAGGCAAAGAAATTTGAGGTTGTGGAGGAGAGTGCCCATAATATAAATGCTTGAAGGAATTTGTAAAGGGGAGACGCAGGTCAGAGATTGAAATCACAGAGAAGAGAAAGGAAAACAGTGAAACATTTATCCCATATGCATGGTGTGGTAGAGTTCTTTGCTTTTAAATACAAGAGCTTTCAATATACATAGTGTCTTAAGGACATAGGATTTTGGAAGCTACATGTGCATGGTGGGGCCCATGGTTGGCTAACTAGTAGGTTGCCCAAGAAAAATTTTTAATGAGAAAACAAGTGACATGATGTGGCAGTGAGGCACATGATTACACCATGTGGTGCATCCTGTAGTGGGCACTTCCCCGCTTGGGGAAGTTTCTTGACCATTAAGGAATGAAGGAATGCACCAGGGCACCATGTGGAAATGGGCCTGGGATGCATTCTAAGGTGGTGATCTAGTCAAAGTAGGTAGGTGCTGATGGGGCAGCCAATAATATGGTGCCATGTGGCACACGTCAAGGCCCAGGGGGTGGGTAAAAAATAAAACATTTTAATTGTCATTTTAAAAATGTTTTTTCAAAAATGGGTGCACATACAGATTTTTTTAAGTCAAAAAGGGGTACATGCAAGTTTTAAATTCAAAACTGGTTTATTCTAAAGTTTTCATTTAAGATTTTTTTAATTTTTGAAAATTTTATAAAGTGTAGACCAGATAGTTTTAGCAGGGGGTACCTTTTCCAAACCAATTTTCAGGGGGTTCCTGAGAGGCAAATGTAGGCATATTATATATCACAAAAATCAGGAGAAGATGAACTATATGATTCTGGATTTTTTTTTGCACAAGAAGTAGTATGTTCGAGTTATTCAATGTTTTCTTCTAGATTCCCAATTTGCAACCATATTCAGGTGTCAAAGTTCAAAATTATTTTCTAGCATGATAATGAGCTGAGTGTGGGTAAAAAATGGTAAGAATGTAGTTGGGGTCAATTTTGGTCATCATTATTTAGTTTAAACCCAAATTTTTACCAGCATTTCATGATGCAGTTCAGATTTTTGATGACACAAAAGTTTTCATCATTTCAGCAGAGATATTTTCAAATCAATTACAAAATAATGATGGAAACCATACTAGATCAAATGGGTAGAGAGATTAAAGAGGTTTTGCAACTTCAAGGGATGGAATTTCAACTGCACACATGTCATCTTTAGATCAAATCTGGGAATTCATCTTCTTCTATATCTTTTTTTCTCTCATCCATTGTTGGTTCTAATTTTTTGGAGAAAAACCACTCGCTATTGTGATACCATGTTTTGGTTCCAATTTTGATGTGTTCCCATGATTGAGAGACCACATTTCCTTTAGCAATTTCTCTTGTATGAATAGTAGTAAGAAAGATAATACAACAAGTTTAGATCTATTAGGTGTTTCTATGTTTTGATTTCATGCATATGAATGTATTATTTCAAAGAAATAAATACAAAAAATAACAGATGATTGAGTTTCATTTTAAATCTTGTCTCCTTTCTCAGTGAGTTGTAATGTTTTATGATCTTTGAAAAAAGAGCGTATGTCATAGTTGTAGTTCCTTAAGGTTGTATGTTATTTCATTGTTTCTTATAATTCAAGGAATTATGTAAATGCTTTAGGGAAATCTACAAGGTTGCAAGTTTATTCAGGAGGATATCAGCTAAGAATGAGATTTAGATTGAACACAAATGTTTATTTATAAGGTGAATGGATAGATTAGATAGCTGAGTATATGAGTATGTATTAGGTATCCATATGTATGTGTTTGATTTATGGAATTTTCCAATAGATAAGGCACTTATCAGCTACAGGATCATTAGTTCTTACTGCTGCATATTAGGGGTTTTTCTGAATTCAACATTATTAATCAAATTATTTTCCCCCTTTCATGTTGAAGAGCTAAAAATTCTATCCCTCACTTAGCTTATGAATTTTATAGATTTTCATTTAGCTATTATAGATCTATGTTATTGCATGAGTTATTAGGAGATATAAGGGTTAAATTTGCTTTGATAGATTTAGGAGTATATTTTTGCACTAGTACCATATTGAATGAATCTGAGGTCCACCCACATAGGTTTTGTAGAGCCTGAAGTAGAAGAAAGGTCAAGCCTTATAGTTGGCCCAGTGTCTAAAATGAGATGTTAAAGATGGGAGTTAGCTACCCCTAGATGTACCATATTCTAATTTGGGTAAATTGAAACCTGTAGCATTTCAAAACACCAACAAAATGGTGACTCTAGTGGGGATTTTATTAAATCTATGTGATAGACAAACCTTAAGAATTAAAAAAAAAGATTCAATACAGTAGAAGAAGTGCATAAAAAGTTGTAGTGGCAAGTTATCTGATATGTTTTCCAATTTTCTTGCTCAAATATCATGCACCCTAGTTAATCTTTGTTCATGGACAATCGTATGTTGTAAGATTGGATGTGAATTGTGTTCTATGACTATTATAAGTTTATCTTCAATCAATTCAATTTTTACATATGTTGTTGAGAAAGTTTTAGAGCCAAGAATCAATTTATAAAGTGTATTCTCTTTTCAAGGTGTTAGTGATATGCAAGTTTCTTCATATTGAAAGTTTGGTTCAGAATTTACAAATGGTAAATTGTTAGTGGTGAATCTAGTCTAAATCTTTGTGCCAGTACATGGTTTATTTTAATGTCAGAGGCTTTCAAAATTTATGGGCAGAACTAGTTTGTTTGGAAAGAGGAAGTATAATTTCTTGATCAATATTTTATGCGGTTGTTTGTATTCTAAAATAATTTATTTCCAAAGATGAATCACTACTGTGATTTCATTTTCCTCTTCAAGGAGGTGGAAGATTTACAAGGATTCTATCTACAGTGTGAAGGTTTTCATGTTTACACAGTGCCAATTAGTAGATCAGAGGTTTAATGTAGCAACAAATAAAGGTATTTCTAGCTTTCATGTATTTTTCTTTCATGAAAGTTGAATGATAAAAATGGTTGCCTCCATTTAATGTTCTCAGCACTAAGAAAATCGAGGTAGGAGTTTTTTGTATAAAATGGATTCAGAGTCTAGGTCTGAAAGTGATATGCCAACTCTTGAAAGTGTTTGTGCAAATATTGCTAGGCTAAAAAGAAAGATTCATAATAAGACTGTCATAATGATAAGAAATACAATTGGTGATATTAAGGGTCTTAGTGGAATTCAAATTTATATGAAATTTAAATCAGTAGTTATGAATCTTGATGAGTTTTTTAGACCTGAGGAGTCTTCATGGCCAGTGGTACTCTTAGAGTTTTTTATGCCATATTCAATTGATTGGTCAACAAAGTCAAGATTAGATAAGATTTGTGAAATCTGAGATTTTATCATGGAGATTGAAGGTGCTTTAAATGCTAGTGAATATAATGTTAACAAATTAAATTAATCTGTTGAAAATGATGTTAAAGATGAAGAGTCTCAGTTTTATGAATCAAAGGATAGTAATCAGAAGTTTGATGACATGCATAATATGGATTCATCTTTCTATGATGATGAGAATAAAGAAGATGAAAAGTGTAACAACAATAAGAGTAGTTCTTCTAGTGATGAATGTGAATCTACTAAGATACCGATTGTTGAGGTATTGTCTAAAGAGGAAGATGTAGGTGATAATCAAAATTCTAATTTTTCACAATGTATTACTAACAAGTCTTCTATTGTAAATGTGTCAAGCTATCTATATAATAATCATAGCTAAGGGGAAGAAACCAATAATGAAGTTTTGTTAAGTGTTGATGAGATTTCAGATTTGTTGGCTCATCATTTTGAAAGGTATGCTAACCTATCCAAGGATTCGTGTGCTTTGCCACATTTTGCAATTTCATATAGTGAAGTCATTTCCCGTAAATTTGATGTTGAAGAAAATATAGTTTCAGAATATGCTCTATCAATTTTTGGAGGTGTATGTGATGGTAATATGTATATCAATACACATGATGATTTCTATGTTGAGAAGAAAGATATAGAGATAAGGTCTATTGATGGTTCATTTTCTTCTTGTTTTCATGATGTTGAGATACATTCAGATTGCTGATATGATGAGGAAAGTAATAGTAATAAAGTGGTTTATTCTAGAGAGTTATTTGAGAGAAACATTGATATGGATCAGCATATTATGAACATGCAATTTCATGATGATTCTTGTGATTTAGTATCTAATCAGTTGTTTTAGTGTGAAGAAAATGCAATGTATGTTTAGTTTGATTCATGGAATATTGATATTGCAAATGAGGAGAAATCAGATTTTACATTTTCTTCATATCTAGATGCACAAGGTGAGTTACCATCTGATTCATGTAACTCGTTGAATGAAGTAGAATACCAAGCTTTTGTGTTTCTAGTTGAAGGTGTCCACGAGTTGATTATTGATGATTAGTGTCAGTTAGATATCAGTAGTTATGATCACACTGATTCATAGTTTCATAGTGAACAAGATGAAGAAATTAATGCTGATTTATGCATGCACTATGAAGATGATGATAATAGTTTTGTTTTGTGTAACAAAGTGATTGAAAGAGATGATGTGTTGGGTGAAACAAAGGAGAATGAGAATTTTAGTTTACCTCAAGAAGATGTTAATTAGAATTAGGTATATGACAAAGGTAAAAAATTTTGAAAACTTTCCAATGGCCCAGGGCCATCATTTGTACATAGTAGGAGTAGTTGTTTCCCTATTTTCAATAAAGTTGTGTTAGAGAGAAGTTTTTGCTATCAAGTGTGTGGTCTACTTCTTCTAGAGATTTGAAGCCTTTCCATGCCCACAAGGGACATGCATCCCCAGATAGATCCACTATTGGGAGTCCAAATCGAAGCCTCAATTTTGAGTACCATTGAAGAAATTAAGCCCTATAAATGCTTTTTGATGCATATGTACTTGGCTATCCATTTGAAACATAAGAGATGTTTAATTCTTCTAGAACCTTGAATTCAATATGCCTATGTGTTCCATGATGATAAATTGACATTTCGAGCTATTCCGTGAAGTCCCATTTTGAGTAATTGCCAATTTTGCATTTTTTCTTGTGTCAAACAAGGATAAGAGGTTGTGTTTGCATTTAAATATCTCACACCTAGTAATGTTTCAAGACTTACTACATTGGGAATGTTTACTATCCATACCAAATAACCTATGTTTCAGATTTTGAGTTGTTTCAAATCCATTTGACTAGGTTTTGAATCCCTCAAAGTTGGTCATTTACTGATGTTATCCTAATGTGAATTGTTCTGAATTTTGGGAGGCCTTGTTTGACTTGTTGTAACTTTTGACCAGTTGACCCAAATGATAAAATTTCTAATGTGTTGCATTTTATAAGTTAGATATATGTTATGTTTCAATTGTGAGCCCATGACGAATCCATTTGATCAATTTTCAAATGCGATTCCAAATGCAATTTGTAACTTTTACTGGTGTCAAGAAGTGCAAATTTGTCAGAACCCCTATTAAGATGTTATAACTTGAGATCTATGATAGTTGAGATTGAATGGATTATACCACTGTGTTCTATACTGAAAATACTTTAAGTGTGCCAATTTTCAAGTCTTGACAAATCCATTTGCACACATTCCCAGGTCAATTCCATTTGCAAAAAATGCTTTTCTACCATTGTTTCAATCTGCAAATTCTGAGTAACCCACTTTGACCACTCACCAAATGTGTCCAATTATTCTTCATTTCCAAATGCAATTTGTAACTTTTACTGGTGTCAAGAAGTGCAGATTTGTCAGAACCCCTATTAAGATGTTATAACTTGAGATCTATGATAGTTGAGATTGAATGGATTATACCACTGTGTTCTATACTGAAAATACTTTAAGTGTGCCAATTTTCAAGTCTTGACAAATCCATTTGCACACATTCCCAGGTCAATTCCATTTGCAAAAAATGCTTTTCTACCATTGTTTCAATCTGCAAATTCTGAGTAACCCACTTTGACCACTCACCAAATGCGTCCAATTATTCTTCATGAGCCCTAATCCCAAATTTACATTTTCCTCATGATAGTGAACAAACTCCCCAATTTTCATGCCCCCAAGTGTCAGTTTGCCTAGCTTTTGAAGCTGAATCCGAACGTAGTCTATTGCTTTTTGGTATATTTTTCTGCAGGCAATTCTGAGAGAGAAATTTTGACAGTAAATATCGTTTAACTGAGAATTCATCATGAGATGAGATTTGATAGGTTGCAAGTATCAAAATAGAGAATCAATGTGTCAGATTTTAGAGCCTAGTTAGGTGTTTGGGTTATTTTTTAAAGCTGGTCAAAGGACCCTCTGGCATTAAATTGACAATTTGGAAATTAATTCTAAAATGATCTTTAATTGATGCTTTGGTGATTGAACTTGATTATAATCAGTACACGAGGGTGAATGGATCACTTTGGAACTTTAGGTGTTTGAAAATGAATTTTTTTTAGTCAGACCCGCTTTTGGGCCCAACTAGATCCACCAAGACTGATAGAGCTTGAGGGATTTTTAAATTATTTTAGAGGAGAAAATATAATGTTTTTAATCACTATAATGCATACTATATACTTCATCTTTTATTTCAAATGGATGAAGAGGATAACATTGATGGGAATTTATCATCATTTGATACCATTTGAGTATATGGTGTTACATACATGATGAACAATGGTCATGAATAGTGTGGGGCTCGTAATGTTAGGGAAAACATGCATATATACTGCATGTTTGGACTCTTTTTTCCATGGGACCCTTAAAACAGAAGCAAAATGCCTAGTTTCATGGTGGTCTCCAATTGAGATGATTAAAGAAAAAGTAGATTTCTTGCTCAATGGCTTTATTGGTTAATCCCACAACAAAATTTTTCTTTCTCTAAGTATTGATTCTTTTTTCCTTAAAACACAGTGATATGCTAGTCTAATTTAAATGGGTATAAAATAGAGCATGTAATGCTAAAAAAATTTATTACTAAGAATGACAAGAGCCCCACCATATTCTTAGCCAGATCATATTAGTTGAGCTTTCGTCCTTTACATTGTAAAATGTATTCTATGCTTCTTAGAAGGATATTGGTATTGTCATAGATTCAAGTTTGTGGGTGCTTATAAAATTTGTGGCTACCATTAGCACTTGTGGACAGTGATTTATTTGGATGAGTTGTTGTGATCAGGAATTCTCATCTTGAAATTTAACATGCGAGGGAATCAAAATTTTTTTAGACTCTTTGAAGTAGATTGTGCAAGAATTTGTAATGAAAAGCTTATCTAAGATTAATATGAAACTCAAACTATGTTGTGGAATCAGTTTTGCTTTCTTTGTGCTTTGTTATGATAAGTTGCTCTAGAGCAAGGGCCATACACTTGAAAAATAAAATGGAATATTTTCACTTAGAATAAGAGATATATAAGGCTTGATGTAACTTCTTATTGAAGTATCTTAGCTACATGTATAGAAGGAAGAACTGGAAGATCAATTAAAAATAATGCAAAAATCACTTGAAAAGGCCAATGGGTGATTGCAGAAGACTACAACACATCAGAGGGTGAGCATTTACAGCAAGAATAGAGTAGATAAAACATAATTAAAGAAGAACAAGGGGGAAAATAGGGATATATGAGGTTGTTCCCCATTTGTATTCATAGGCCCATCTTACAATGGATTCCCATGGTCATGTCTGGTCAACCAATGATTAGAGCAGTGAAGATGATAGTTTAAGAGGTCTTAATGATGAAGATGATGATGACATGGAGGATTATAATGGGAATCTCAATCAGCAATTAGAATTGTAGTAGGGCCATAATACTCACCAATATTTTCACAATGGATCCTCTCATATTGAGACCACTTCTTTTGGAGAAGATAGATGTCATTATTACATGGAGAATGGGAGTATCATGTATGCATAGAGGCTAAATGAGTAAGAAAATATTGGGCTTGAGGATGAATTTAAATACCTAATCAAGGAAATGGTCAAGAAAGTTAATGATGAAAGTGGGTATAATTAAAATGAAATAGAGGATGAAGTCCTAGATAAGGAAAAGGATGTAGAAAAAATGGTGTCCATTACCCCCAAGGGTCCAATAAAAAGTGGGTCATAGAAGAGGAATTCATTAGCTTCCATGGGTGCATATGGGGATTCTTCTGCCTCTACAAGCAAAAAGAGCAAGAAGAAAAGAACCAATGTGTGGGCCAAAACTTCTTCAAGGAAAGGGGGTAACAAAAATAAGGCTAGAAATGGTACAATCCTAGCGGAGGATATAGTCAACATAACCCCTGTTGCTAGGGTCCTTGATAAACGTGATGATGCACCAAAAAATAGAATTTTCCTTTCAAAAATACACAGGGTAGAGAAATTTGAGGCTATGGTGGAGAGTGCCCATAATATAAATGCTTGAAGGAATTTGTAAAGGGGAGTTGTAGGTTAGAGATTGAAATCATAGAGAAGAGCAAGGAAATAGTGAAACATTTATCCCATATGTGTGGTGTGGTAGAGTTTATTTCCTTTAAATACAAGAGCCTTCAATATACATACTGTGTTAAAGACATGAGAATTTGGAAGTTGTGTATGCATGGTGTAGCTTGTGGTCATCCAGTTGGCAAGTTGCCCAAGAAAATTTTTAAATGAGGAAAAAAGTGAAATTATGTGGCGGCGAGGCACAGGATTTTACCACGTGGTGCATCCTATGGTGGGCACTTCCCTGCTTGGGGAAGTTGCTCGACCATTAAGGAATGCAAGAATGCACCTACGTGCCACATGGTAGTGGGCCTGGGATACATTCTGAGGTGGCGATCTAGTCAGAGTATGCAGGTGGTGATGGGGTGACCAATAATATGGTGCCACGTGGCACACGTCAGGGCCTAGGGGGTGGGTTAAACATAAAATATTTTAATTGTCATTTTTAAAATTAAAAAAAATGGGTGCACATACAGATTTTTATAAGTCAAAAAGGGGTAAATGCAAGTTTTAAACTAAAAATTGGTTTATTCTAAAGTTTACACTTTAGATTTTAAAATTTTTGAAAATTTGAAAAAGTGTAGACCAGATAGTTTCAGCACAGGGTACCTTTTTCAAACTAATTTTTAGGGGATTCTTGAGAGGCAAATATAGGCATATTATATATCATCGAGATTGAGAAAAGATGAATTTTTTGATTCTAGAGTTTTTTTTTGCATAGGAAGTAGTTTGTTCAAGTTATTCAAGGTTTTCTTCTAGATTCTTAATTTGCAACCATATTCATGTGTCAAAGTTCAAAACTATTTTCTAGCATGGTAATGAGCTAAGAGTGGGTAAAACATGGTAAGAATGCAGTTGGGGTTGATTTTGGTCACCATTATTTAGTTTAAACCCAAATTTTTACTAGCATTTCATGATGCGGTTCAGATTTTTGGTGACACAAAAGTTTTCATCATTTCAATAGAGATATTTTCATATCAGTTATAGAATAATGATGAAAACCATATCAAATCAAATGGGTAGAGAGATGAAAGAGGTTTTGCAACTGCAAGGGATGGAATTTCAAGTGCACACATGTCATCTTCATATCAGATTTGAGAATTCATCCTCTTCTATATCTTTTTTTTCTCTCATCCATTTTTGGTTCCATTTTTTGGAGAAAAACCGCTTGCTATAGTGATACAATGTTTTGGTTCCAATTTTGATGTGTTCCCATGACTAAGACACCACATTTCCTTCAGCAATTTCTCTTGTGTGAATAGTAGTAGGAAAGATAATACAAAAGTTCATATCTATTAGGTGTTTCTATGTTTTGATTTCATGCATATGAATGTATTATTTCAAGGAAATAAATACAAAGAACAACAGATGATTGAGTTTCATTTTAAATCTTTTCTCCTTTCTCAGTGAGCTGTAATGTTTTATGATCTTTGAACAAAGAGCCTAGGTCATAGTTGTAATCCTTTAAGGTTGTATGTTGTTTTATTGTTTCTTATAATTCATGAAGCTATGTAAAAACTTCAGGGAAATCAACAAGGTTGGAAGTTTATTGAGTAGGATATCAGGTAAGAATTAGATTCAGATTGAACACAGATGTCTATTTACAAGGTGAATAGATTAGATATCTAAGTATATGAGTATGTATTAGGTATCCATATGTATGTGTTTGATTCATGGAATTGCCCAATAGATAAGGAACTAATCAGCTATAGGATCATTAGTTCTTACTACTACATATTAGGGGTTGTGTTGAATTCAACATTATTAATCAAATTTTTTTCCCTCTTTCATATTGAAGAGCTTAAAAGTTTAACCCTCACTAAACTTATGAATTTTATAGATTTGAGTTTAGCTATTGTAGTTCTATGTTATTGCATGAGTTATTAGGAGATGTAAGGGTTAAATTTGCTTTGATCGATTCAGGAGTATGTTTTTGCACTAGTACCATATTGATTGAATTTGAGGTCCACCTACCTAGATTTTACAAAGCCTGAAGTAGAACAAGGGTCCAGTCTTATAGTTGGCCTAGTGTATGAAATGATATGTTAAAGATGGGAGTTAGCTGCCCCTAGATGTACTATATTCTCATTAGGGTAATTTGAAACCTGTAGCATTTCAAAACATGAACACTATGCATTGAAAATCTAGTCCTTGACTTGATGTATGAACTTAAGATCAAAAGTCAAAGCACAGTCTCCAAATTGATGAAAAAAGGGGCTATTATTGAAGATTATCTTATTTGTAAGGGAATCCTCAAGAAAAAGAAAGAAAATAAAAACACCAACTCATCTAATGACAAGGAAAAAAATTTCTTCAAAAATAAGAATGTGACTAATGATGGCATTGTGGATGCCCAAAAAATTAGCACATCATAACCTCAACTAACTTTGAAAGGTGTGAACCCTAGAAATTCACAACCTTGCAATCAAACATCACCTCCACAATAGAAAACTGAGACCCCTACATAGGAGGGACCTTGTAGACATCCTAGAACCAAAGATAGAAAATTCACACCCTTGGGGATACCTCTTGAGACTACAGTACAAAAATTACTCAGTAATAACTTCTTGTAGTTACCACCAATGAAAGATGAACCACTAAGTAAATCTTCTTGGTGGGATACCAAAAAATTATGTGATTACCATCACACCAAAGGATATAAGACCTCATCATGTTTCTAGCTAAAATATGCAATATAATACCTTATTGATGATGGTGTGATCACTATCCATCCATCACTATTTGCATCCAACTCTGATCACACTATTTTTAAGGATCCTTTGGGTAATCACTGTCATGTCCCCTTTTCAAATAATTAACAAATAATAATCTTTGCTAAGGCAGGCAGGCCCAAGAAAGTGAAGTTTCGGAAAAAGGGGGTTAATCTTTGGAAACCGTTGGACTAATAAATAAAAATTATTATTAAAATAAGTTGCATTAACCTCTCTTGGATGTGAGTTATAGTTATGCCCTCTTTTAAGGGGTTTGGAGGCATTTTGGGCTCATTCCAAAACTTGATTTTTGCTCATTCTTTGTTATCCTTCAGAGGCTGCCAAACCTGTGGAGAAGGAGACCCAAGAACGGGAGTTTGTAGGTTTCTAGGGAGACCCAAGAATGGGAGTTTGCAGGTTTCTAGGAAGGCTAAGGATGGGAGTTTGAAGCCATTCCATGTGCATGCTCATACAGAGTTTGCCTTTGTGCTAAACAGTGCAGATTTGTGGGTTTTCGGGTGTGTTTTTTGTATGAGTTTGGTGTTTACAGTTGAGTATTTCATATCAGTTTGGGTTGCCACTGTATATCAGAATTTTAAATGTTAAAATAGAGCTGAATATATATATTGGCACATGATTAAACTTCTAAGATAGATTATTAGTGTTTTTGTGGTGTTTCTGGGCATATTTTGTGCTATTTCGGGAGCCCGATGAGCATAGTTTTGGTCCTACATTTTTGAGCTGTTGTGTAAAGGCTATAGGATCTGGAAATGTCAATTTTTAGGCTGTTATGCTACTGAAAGTTCTATAAAAATTTCCATTTTCAGATTTATTAATAATTTGTGAAGTTGTGAAGCTTTTAGCACTATTTTCAGCATACCCGATTTGGGGTTTCTTGAGGAATTTGGTGGATCTTTGGGATATTAGTTGTTTGATCTTAAAGATCTGATTAAAGGTTGGAAATATCATCTAAAATCAGAAAAAGGAAATTTCAGTGGTATCAAAGCCATGATCTTGCCAGCCTTAGGGTTTGTAGAAGTTTGCAGGTCAGTTTTGACAACTACCCAGATCTTGCATTTTAGTTTTGAGAACTACCCAAATCTTGCATGTCATAATTTATGATTGCATGTTGCTTCTAATCAGATGCATGTCAAAATTTATGGTTGCATGCTAATTCTAATCATTTTCATGTTAGTTCTTGGTGAATTTGGTGGTTGTAGAAGTTTGCATTTCAGTTTTGACAAGTACCCAGATCTTGCATGTCAGTTTTGACAACTACCCAGATCTTGCATGTCATAATTTGGTGGTTGCATGTTGCTTCTAATCAGTTGCATGTCCAAATCTATGGTTTCATGATAATTCTAATCATTTGCATGTTAGTTCTTGGTGAATTTGGTGGTTGTAGAAGTTTGCATGTTAGTTTTGACAACTACCCAGATATTGCATGTCAGTTTTGACAACTACCCAGATCTTGCATGTCATAATTTGGTGGTTGCATGTTGCTTCTAATCAGTTACATGTCCAAATCTATGGTTGCATGCTACTTCTAATCATTTGTATGTTAGTTCTTGGTGTTTGAAGAAGTTATATCCTATTGGGGTTACACTCTACTTTATCCAGAATGGACAGGTATAGTATAGAGTCTCAGAGGGAACGATCTTGGACAATTGATAGCCAGAGTCAAAATAGTAGAAAGGATGGTTATTTAGACATTCGAGATAAACTTATGAAAATAAGCCATGACATGTCTAAACAGTTGGTTGAGCACCACCATATAATGAATGACATGTTATCTGACCCAGCTAAGGTGGATAAGTTGACTGGATTTCTATTTGGCAGATTTTCTCACAGGACAGATGACACAATTCCCAAGAACTTGCATGAGGAGTTTGAGAAACTAGCTGATAGCTAGGTAGAGGTCTCAAATTCTACTCTACCGCAGGAGGCGGTGGGAAAGGATATTACAAAGATTGATAGTAACGGTCAACTTGATACTCAAATTAAGACAATTGTTTACAGGTTGTCAAAGGGTGATGCCACAGGTATTCAGGATGGTATAGTTACAACAGGCAGTGACTATAGTGTAGTGGGTTCAGATGATGATTATGAGGATGTTGTTGTGCAGGATGGTGAGATACCTAGTAGAGATGAGCAAACATTGAGCATTCATGACTTTGCTAAGAAAGAGTACCAGGCACAGTTAGATGCTTCATCACATGAGGTTGAGGCAGGTAGTACTTCACATGATTTATCCCACCAGCTGAAGGTGAGTGAAGATAGTATTTTGACTTCATTATCTCATCATGATAGGTATGTGGAGTTAGTTGGTATTGGTCATATTACTCAAGTGAGGATTTTTCTTGAGTTACCAGCTGATTCTAGTTTACAGATATGGACTCAAGATTGTTATATTGGCATTTGGGATTCAGTTGACAGGAGATCTTTAACACTTTTTGGTAGCAGTGTTTGTTTGGGTGCTATCATGGATTTGATTAGCAGATTGCACGGTGTTGTCTTTTCTTGTGCTAGCAGCTTGTCCAATGTTGGTATTAGTTTTTATACACCGATGTTGGGCTTTGTTCATATATCCAGTCGACCATACTTGCTAGAATGTGTTGATGATATTTCATATTTGGCAGTGTGTATAGATGAGTCCCAGGATCATATTGGCATTGATGACATCCAGGAGGATGCAGTGGGCAATTTTGAAGACTTAGTTTCCTTGGGTATAGAGAAGTTGGACAGAAATGCTAATGTTTTTCATACTCCGTATGTTGACATGAGTTTTAGATTTGATTCACAGGATATGGATGGTAATACTCTAAAGACTAGTAACTTTGAGGATACTCCTTTAGACAGTGCATCAGAGGAGGTTTGTAGGAGACAGTCAAGCCAGTGCCATCATGTGTCTAATCAGTTGAGAGTTAGTGACCAAGACATTGCTATCACTTGCCAGCATTTTGATATTGCTCGTCAGTTGTTAGCAGTTTATGGATGGGGTTCTCCTACTAGTGATGAGCAGGGAGGCAGTTATCTTTCCTTGACAGAGTTCCACTCTTTATGGGAGGCTATCCAAATTCTGAGACAGGATTATATGTAGTTGGTAGATGACAGAGATTATCTTATGAAGTGGGGCAGTACAACATATGATGCATTGTTGGCCAAGGAAGATGAGGTGAGTGAGCTTACTCAGTAGCTTGTGGTGACTTCTGAGATTCTTGAGAGTACATAGTTGGCTTTCAAGGAGTCACAGTTTCATTTGGCTAAGGTGACCATGGAGTTTGCAGGTTTCCAGGGAGACCCAAGAATGGGAGTTTGCAGGTTTCCAGGAAGGCTAAGGATGGGAGTTTGAAGCCATTCCATGTGCATGCTCATACAGAGTTTGCCTTTGTGCTGAACAGTGCAGATTTGTGGATTTTCGGGTGTGGTTTTTGTATGAGTTTGGTGTTTACAGTTGAGTATTTCATATCAGTTTGGGTTTCCACTGTATATTAGACTTTTAAATGTTAAAATAGAGCTGAATATATATATTGGGATGTGATTAAACTTCTGAGATAGATTATTAGTGTTTTTGTGGTGTTTCCGAGCATATTTTGTGCTATTTCGGGAGTCCGATGAGCATAGTTTTTGTCCTACATTTTTGAGCTGTTGCGTAAAGGCTATACAGATCTAGAAATGTCAATTTGTAGGCTGTTATGCTGCTGAAAGTTCTATAAAAATTTCCATTTTCAGATTTATTAATAATTTGTGAAGTTGTGAAGCTTTTAGCACTATTTTCAGCATACCCGATTTGGGGTTTCTTGAGGAATTTGGTGGATCTTTGGGATATTAGTTGTTTGATCTTAAAGATCTAATTAAAGGTTGGAAATATCATGTAAAATCAGAAAAGGGACATTTCAATCACAACAAAGATAAGGCCTCTAGTTCAAAATCAAACTCACAAGGCAATGTGAATTACACATGCACAAGATATGACTACACTATCAACTATTTCAATGAGTCTGATTCTTGCATATCCACATTCACCTTAAAGGCAAAAGACCCTCATTGTGCTATCACTACACATCATACCAAGATCACCCTACCTAGAGCTCCATCTAGACCTAATGCCTCTACTAGACCTACACCCCCTAGTAGACCTACTGCTCCTATTTCATCTTATTATAGCCTTCTTGAATAGCTTAGCAAGACCCTTGTGCAAATATCCATCTTGGACCTACTGCATGCATCTCCCCAACATCAGAAGATCTTGGATCAAGCCCTTAAAGATTCAATAGTCCCAAATAACATTGATGTTTCCCAGTTCCAAGCCATGGTGGGGAACCTATCTATATCATAACATATCACCTTTTCCCCTCAGGATATTCCTGAAGACAAACCCAACCACAATGATCCCCTTTATCTCAAAGTCTTTATACATAAAGCCAAGGTCAAATGTGCCTTGATAGATCATGGAGCAAGACTAAACATATATACCCTTAACATTGTCAAGGGTTTAGGTTACTCTAAAGAAGATGTAGATCCCTCTCATAGAATCATAATAAAGGCTTATGTTGATGGCAAACTCTTCTCTAAGGGTGTCATCATATTACCCATCAGAGTTGGTCCAACCACTAAGAATACATTATTCCAAGTCTTAGACATAGAAATGAATTACAACATGATACTAGGATGCCCTTGGATTCACTCTATGAAAGTAGTACCCTTTACATATCATCAATGTCTGAAGTTTTCCTTCAAAAATGTGGAGGTTACTATCCCTGGCGATCTAGACCCTTTCCATTTTTGTGCTAATCTAAGAGATGCTACTACATACCAAGTCCCAACAAAAAATGAAGCACAACCCAAAGATTCCTCTAAGTATTTGGATGTAGATATACTCCTCAGTAAGGCTAAAGAAAAGATAAAGATTGAAGATAATGGGTGTGGAGAGTACTTTATGTCTCAAGTATTCCACATTAAGGAGTCACCACCTTCTCCCCAATCTTATGGATCATCACATCTATTCCAAGCACAACATTCTAAGATTAGTAAAAAGAATGCCACTTCTATCAACTTCATTAGTGGAGGTCATCTAGTTGAAGAGCATGTCTATAAGAATACATTTTTCTATATTGAGAAAGAAAAAGAAGAACAAGAACCCACTTTGATATCTCCTAGCAAGTATGGACCTGGGTTTACTATCATGCAGAAATAATGCTATGATGGGCACAGTGGTCTAGGATCTCAGAAACAAGGAATTATTGACCTTGTCACTACAAAAGGACAACCTCCTAGTTTGGGGCTTGGATTCAAACCATTACAAATAGGTCCTCCTAGTATTACAATACCTATATATAAGACTATGGATGTTTTGAATGATGAAAAGACATCTGAGGATATACAACCTAAAACCAACAACCCTCCAGCTTCTAAGAATGACCCCAATTATACCACTAAATCAAATACCCATATATCTACCTTCAACCAAAGTCTATTCAAAAATTATGATGATATCCCCTCAAGTTATCCAAAACTATTGGATTGGGACCAACGTGGACCACCAATTTTTGATCAATTTGACAATGATGATGCTCTTGAAACAGACTTTGAAATATATGAAGGCATTAGAATTGGTGATCACAATGAAGCAATTTCTCCTAAAGTGAACACATTAGCATATTTTGGGGAACCAACTCCGCCTTCTAGTTGTCAAGAAAAAAGAGAAAAAAATGACAAAAATAAGTCTCTTGGCGGAAATTGAAAGGTTCCATCAGACCATCAAAATTCAAAAGCTAAGCAGCTCCCAAGGATACAAGATGAAAAAGATGATGCCATGAATATCAGTGTTCCAATCTTCAAAATTCCACATAGTCTTTTTGAGCACTCTTGATCAACATTCATGTGGGAAGATGTTGGTCTCAATCTTCCCAATCCTTCCTTATATCCACCAGTTTATCCCCCAATCCTACTATCTAATCTATCCAACACCCAAAATCAAGCCTCTATCCAACAAGCCTTTGAGTATGTCATCATTAGTGTCATCCCATACAAAGAATCCATTGAGTAATTTATCCTTAGATTCCTTGATTTGCAAAAAGAAGATATTATCTTACATATAGTACATGATGTTATATCTCGAGGCCTTTCTAGTGGTTTGATTTTAGCTACAGACTCAGAACAAAACCTATGTACAAAACCTGTGTAGTTATAGGTAGCTTTGGATCTAGAGTTTATCAGCTAATAGCACCAACAAAAGATTTCTTCTCAGCATTCATCAGTGACATTCATGATTCTATCTAAAAGTCTTGAAAAAATATCCAAAAAATGGCAAAAAGTCTTTAAAACATATCAAAAAAATAGCAAAAAGTCATGAAAAAATGGATGACTTGATGAAAACCTAGCAAATAGGTGTATTGGCACAAAAAATTTAGTCAAGAGAAAAATTTCATACAAAAGTGAAAACTTGGCAAATAGGCACTTTGGGAAAGTACCATGGTGAAAACTTCGCAAACAAGTGCCATGTGTAATCAATTGTTGCTCCTCCATCTATCAAGATTCCATCTACTTTTTCCCCCTAGTTGTCATTCCTTGATCATATCCTTCATATTTAAAGACATCCCTAGTCCCTTATCATGGCTCATGAACTGGTTAATATTCCTTGTTATCTTACCCAAGCATCACCAATCTATATATAACCTATCATTAGCCTCTGTACATAGTCTGTGTCTTGTCTAGAGGCACATCACCTATATAGTGCATGAGTTTGAACTTGAATAAGGTGCATGGCCCTATTCACTTCTTGTCCATTGGACTTATCGCATATCATATTAGAATTCTAAAAATTCTAATTCGCATTTCTTATCCTGAAAGAATCCTAAAAATTCAAATACAATCCTAAAAAATCCTAAAAATTCAAATATGATCCTGAAAAAATCCTAAAAATTCAAAAATGTCCTAAAATAATCACTAAAAATTATAAAACATCCTAAAATAATCATTAAAAATCATAAAATATCCTTAAAAAATCACTAAAAAATCATAAAACACTATGAAATAAATCTTAAAAATCATAAAATGTCCTGAAAAAACCAGTTACACAAAAACATCAAATACCCCCAAAAACCATAAAAATGACTAAACCCACCAAAACTGTGTAATAAACCTTGTAAATAGTCACTATGGATAATCAATCCTTTTACATAAACACTCACACTTTGTAGATTGAAAATCAAAACACTACACTTTGATGACAATCACACCTATCTAAGCAACATGAATCGACAATTAATTCAACTTATCACCATGAACCTATTAGCAGAACTATCACATCATCAACCTATCATACACTATCTCAAGACCTAAAAAATGAAAAGGCAAGTACTAATTGATAAAAATAGCTATTGGCTCATGTTTTTTGGTGAGTGATTTATTTTTGCTTTATTTTTATTTGATCATGTTCCTATGCCATTTGATGATATAAACTGATCTATGAGAGTGGTCAAGATGGTTCATGGTCATTTTTTATTTTTTGTCTATTACAATGTACCTTTAAGATTCTAGGGAATGTATATATGCCTTAGGAAGGAAAAGGTCATTTTATTTTTGCATCGTGCTTTTTTATGCAAAAGGTTTGCATTTGTGCTCTGGCCCTTTATGCCATGATGTGTTGCATTCTATTTGTCATATCAAAATAAAGCTCCATTTGACATATAGTGCACTTTCTAAAAGAAAAAGTCTTCATCTCATTCTACTTGTCCTCATCTCATATCCTCAATCTTCTATCATTCTTCTCTTCATCCAACACCATGATCATGTACTCTGATACTTGAAATCATCTTCATTTTGCATTCTTGCATTCCTACATCATCCTACACTGTCAATCAAGCTTCTGTAGCTTTCCATCTAGTCTCACCTTAGCTTGACCTTTTTTTGACCAATTTTGACCACATATAACCATTTTTGGCTTATTTCACTCATTTTATGACATCTTTCCAATCATTTTGGGCATGCACACAAATTTTTGGGTCATTCCGAGTCCAATTGAGCTAATTTTGGCCCTTAGAGCCTTCTACGGTGCAGTCTGCACTTTTAGAGCATAGTTGGGCTTCCCAAGCACACCTAGGTACACTTGGTACTATCATAGTGCACTTGCACTTAACAAGTGTGAAATGGGTGCACTGGGGTGCATTTTGAGCACACTTGGGGTAGTAAGATGCCCAGAACTACTCTTGGAGCCCCTATGTTGCACTCCGGAGGCCATAACTTTTTTGTTTCAACTCTGATTTGCAATTTGTCAATTGCATTGGATTCATATATTTTTTTTGAAAAAATATATATATATATTTTTCATTATTTTATCACTATATTGAGTGGTAAGCAATTAAATTACTCTTGGGCTCTTGATTGACCCCTGTCAAGCTGATTTTGGCCCTCAGAGCCTTCTAGGGCACATTTTGCACTTTCTAAGTGCACTTGGGCTTACCAAGTGCACCTAGGGCACACTTGGTACTATAATAGAGAACTTGGGCCTACCAAGTATGCACTAGGTGCACTTGGGTGTGTTTTGGATGCACTTGGGGTAGTAAGATGCCTAGAACTGCTTTTGGGGCCCCTATGTCGCACTCTAGAGCCCATAACTTTTGTGTTTCAATTCCAATTTGCAATTTGTCAATTGTGTTGGATTTTTATCTTCATTTTGAAAAAAATGAGCTATAATTTTCATCATTTTTTCACTATCCTAATTATTAAATGATGCAATTACTCTTGGGCTCCTGATTGACCCCATTCTATACTCTAGACCTCATAACTTTCACATTTTAGCTCTGATTTTCAATCTATTAGTTGATATGGTTTTTTCTTCTTGTTGTTGAAAAATTGACTTATCATATTCTTAACTTAGTAAATTTTTTGAGGTGGCACCCATATATATCATCCATACTGTGGCATGTTGTGGATTTCTCATCAGTTATTCTTTGACATGATGCTCTAAATCACATTGTATCAAAGAAGGGAAAAATATAGATGCTCAAAAATGGTTCACATCTATGGTTTCTTCACATTTTCATACTAATTCATCTCATTTTCTCATTCCACTAACTTTGATCTTTTGGCCAAATTGATCATATCTCATCATTCATATCCTCTTTTATATCAATTGCATGTCACTTTGAAACCATTTCAAATCAACTTAGAATCACATCAAATCAACTCAACATCACCTAAAAGAAATCCTAGCCAACCCAGAACATGTCAAACATCCAAAATCTATCATCATTTGTCCAATCCTAGGCATTTTTATGGCTTTCAGTGCCTTGGAAACTTATCAATATGACCTTAGTACTGTCATGGCTCTCAATGCTAGGTCAAACTGTCATTCTTGTCATTTGATCATGGAAATTGTTGAGTCTCTTAGTGTCAAATCATGGCATCATCAAACCATTTTCATAATATTGACTACGTTCATTGATATTATTATGGTCAACCATATTAATCAATCTCAATCTTGTAGCATTTACAATATAGGTTAAGTGTTACATGTCTTTAATTCATGACATGTGTCCTTGGCATGTTAATCAATCAATCCATTTTACCATAGATTTGGTCTATCGATCATCATCCTATTCAATCCACATCATCCTCATATTTTCACCAAAGGATACTATTGCACTTATTTAATCAAATTGGCCAATCATTCTACTAATTTTCTCTATAGGGTTAAATAACCCATAATTTAATCCTATGTCATTTTACTAATTATTCTTCCTAATTAACATCCTCAATTAATTAATTTTATTTATTAATTTATTCATCATTCACAAACCATGGAAATTCACAATTTCCTAAGTCACAATTTCGACCATTAATTCAATTTTTTACTAATTTCTATTTGTGTGGAATTTTGGATTTTTAATTCAAATATACCACACAATATTGATGTCATCATGACACCTGGGTATGACACCTCATGGATTCTCCATTGACATTTGGCCAAGATATGTCATAATCCAATATTTTTATTCTCTTATGCATATCCATATTTGGCTTCCTTTGTAATAGACTCTTAGCTTTAAGTCAGTTTGAGGTGTCATATGACGCATCATAGATTCCCAACCATATTTAGCCTTGTTTGACTTCCAAGTGTGATAGAATCCTACATTGGCATCTTGTGTCATATGCATCATGGATTCTCAAATGAATCTCTTTCCAAGTCACATATCCAAGGGTGACAAATCCAATGCTCTCACATTGTGTTGATTATAAAATGAGCATTCTTCCTCTCATTTTTGGTCCTTGGGTCCTAATTCTTAAGTCCTTGATTCCTTGAATTCTTAGCTTTTGGCCTTCCATTTTTCTCAAGATTAAATGGAATCTTCAATTATTCTCATAGCATCATCACTATCCTAGGCTTTTGCTTCATGATTGTGTGCACTATAGGCAATTTGGAGATACATCACATGGAGAACAAAGAAGGAAATAGGAGCTACAAATGAAAGAGAGAGTTTTAACATTGTGTTGCTTTCTTTTGTTCATTTGGCTTTCATGGTAGACTAGAGGGTGTCAATATATGATTATTAAGTTTGTGATTTTCTCATAGTATGTTAGATATTAGCCCATTTTTTGGTCCTACAATAGAATTGGCCAATTACAAGATGAACATGCTTTGGAAGTGAGGGAGAAATGTCTTGTATGATTGTAGGGCTATGCATGATCATGTCAAGAATGTGATTATACTTGAGAAGGGTTGTAGGAAGCATTCCCTAATTTATTTGTAGAATGGAGAGATCAATAGGAACTTGAGTATTGGTAGCGGAGTTGTGTTGAAGGATTTTGAAAGGGTTGGAGATCAGCATGGAAAGAAAACATGTTGTAGACCAAAGATAGATGTAAAGATGACAATTATAGAAAAGAAGTTGTAGAGAAAGAGTAAAGGGAAGAATGTACAAGTTGATGTAGTGGAGAAAATTTATGTAAATAAATAATTTGGATTTTATGTGTTCAACCCTAAAAGATGTTCTTCCATGTATTACAAACATCTTTTCTTCTCACTTGGGGTGTCTGATGCAAGAGCATTTGAAGGAAGTTAGTAATAATGCATGAAGGAAATTCATGATTAATTTATAAAATTATAGTTTGTGAGGTTGAGGATATATTGGAGACATTTTTTTGTACCTTTTCCTATGCTCTCATAGATATTGGAGTTATCGTGTTGAAGTTAGAGTCATTTTCCCTTGCTATTGGAGCTATATTTTCTAGTTTCAGTATGCTACTTTTGGGTTGTGTATTTTTTTATGCTTAATAAATCATCCTTTTCTCATTTAAAAGGTTTAAGAGGACCTAAAATAATACCTTCAATTAAATTTTCAAGTCCTAATTCAATAGGAGTAGGGAGATATGGTTTTCTCCCTTAGGTATCAATTTTTGGTTAGTTTTCGTGAAACATGTGGAGTTTTTTTATCTTGCATAGTTTCATATGATGGAATGGGATCTTGTTAAGTTAATGAAATGTTATTCAGTCATATTTGGACCTAAATATAACTTGGTATTGATTTTTGTTCATTTTTTTTATAGTTTTGATTGACTCTTGCAAGGTGGACCTATAATGTAACTAAATGCTTGACTAGCTGACTTGTGACTTAGTTGGCTAGATAAGGAGCTTAATTTTATTAAATATGATTATTAGAGAATTAATTTTGGATCATTATTTGGAGGATTTGATATCATCAATAGAGGAGTAGCTGAGATTGAAAATTTGGAGATGAGCTAGTGGTTGCAGTTTAGAAACAAGGAGGTGACTTGGTGGTTTGTGAGCACAAGTTGAGATCTTGGATCTTTCTACCAAATTATTGTTATGTTACAGATCTAGGCTAGATAGGATTTTATTTTAATCTTGAGGGATCTTTAAGAACTATTGTAATTTATTTGTATTTGGCCAAACCAAAAAGGCCTTATAGCCATGCACATTGATTGTAATCAATTATTTTATGAATAAAGAGTTACGAATTGGTATTATATCTTGCATTGTTGTATTTTTTCCATTGTGTGGTTATTTTTTTAAGGTTGGGACATCTCCATTAGGGATTCTCTTGCCTTTTACTACTTCAATGCAAGTCATAACTGATAAAATTCTAAAAGGAAGAAATTCTTCACAACACAACAATTGCCAGAAAATTAACACAACAAAAAAAATCTTAGAAAATAGGAAGGAAACATTCAATGTGAGGCAAGAATATGCACATAGTATTGAATTAAATAAAAGGTTAAAAAATAGAGAATTTTCATTAATGGAAGACAAGGAATTATATAGAATAATACTACCACAAAAATGTAGCCAAAGAGGGACCTGGAAAACATATTTACAACTTCCTTTTAAAGAGTCCAAGCATAACTCAAATCTAACCATGGAGTTCAAACACCAACTACTGGAGTTGAGTTGCAGAGGAGTAATAACTGAAGATTCAGAGTAGATTTTATCATGAAGTGCAATCTACTATGATGAAGTGATATGAAAAAACCCAAATTAATGCACCTAGTTGAAAAAGAGATCAAATCCAAAGATCTAATCATTACAATCAATAAAAGGGCATGGAGATGCATTGATTCTGTATAAAGAGGCCCAAAATGTTAATTTTTATTGAAGAAATGGTCCTTGTAACATGTCATAGTCCTGATGGCACTCAAAATCACAATCCCATTTTGAGTGTCCATTCCAAATTTTGAGTCACTTTGAGCCCCTATGAACACTTTTCATGCATACATACCTGGCTATCGTATTAAGGTGTATGAGGTATTTTATGTTTCTAACACCTTACAGTCAACTTTTCCATGCTTTTTATAAAGATAAACTAACATTCCTAGTCATTCTGCAAAGTCCCATTTTGAGTGGTTTTTTTTTCTACATTTTTTGCTTAAGTGTCGAATAGTGATAGAGGGCCCAAT
Source organism: Cupressus sempervirens (assembly GCA_028749045.1). Lineage (NCBI taxonomy): Eukaryota > Viridiplantae > Streptophyta > Pinopsida > Cupressales > Cupressaceae > Cupressus > Cupressus sempervirens. The sequence goes on along the minus strand of CM053786.1, from coordinate 894,700,376 downwards.
TTGCCTTTGAATATCTTTTACCTAGTTATGTTTCAATCTCACCACTTTGATGATGTTTAGTATGCATATCAAAGAACCTATGTTCCAAGTTTCAAGTCATTTCAACATATTTTGTCTAGGTTTTGAATGTCTCAAAGTTGGTCAGTTGCCTGTGTTATAAATTTGCATTTTGTTCATATTTTCAAGTAGCCCTATTTGACAAGTTATAACTTTTGACTATTGACCCAAATAAGGAAATTCCATTTGTATCATATTCTAAGGGTCAAAGACTTTATATGCGCTAGATTTGAGCTTATGATGAATCCGTTTGATTAGTTTTCAAATGTGATTCCTTTTGCAATTTATAAAGTTTCATTGGTAATAAAAAATGCAGATTGATCAGGAGCCCTGTTTAGGATGTCATATCTTTGAGTCCATTATTTCTTGGGCCAAATAGTTTGTTCCCCTACATTCTACTCCAAAAATACTACGAGTTTTCTAGTTTGTAAACTTTGATGAATCTGTCTACAAACTTTTCCAAGGGCATTCCATTTGCAAAAAACACTTTTCTACTGATGTTCTCTGTCTTGCAAATCTAGCTAGCCAACTTCAGTCCTTTGCCAAATGTGTCTCATGATTTCTCATTAGTTAAAATCATAGAATTATATTCTCCTCATGACAATGAACTAGTACTCTAGTTTCCAAATCCTCAAGTGCTCGTTTACCCAATTTTCAAAGTCAATTCCAAATGGATTTTTCAATTTTTTGACATCTTTATTTGCAGGTGATTATAAGTAAGCAACTTTGGGGGTCAATATCTTTTGACCCCAATATTTTCATGTGATGATATTTGATAGGCCTATTGAATTGTTAGAGAGATGAGATATCCAAAATTTCAAAGCCTAGCCAAGTGTTTATGACAATTTTTTAAAGCTAGTTATCAGGCCTTCCTATCAGAGAATCATAGTTTAAAGGACAGTGATAAAATGAGCTTTAAGTGATGATTCAATGCTCAATTTTGATTCTAGATAGTTTGAGGTGATCGATGGATCAATTTTCCATGTCAGTTGTTTGGAAATGATTTTTTTTAACCAGACCACCTTGTTGGAAATCTGATTGAAAAATATCATTGTTGAAGATCAAAGAGGGAGATTGTTGCAAGGAAGGAAGTTGGTTGATAAAGAATGTTTTCAATCATTGTTTTTCATTGATGTCAAACCTACTAATTTTAGGAATGAAAATTGCTTATAAGATCCAAGTACTATCACTTAGTTGATTGATGAAGAGGATTTGATCAACTAGATGTAACAAAAGTACCTAAGGGAAAGGTTGAGTTATGGTTTTGTAATGAAGTGCAAGGATTAGCTAAGACATTGATAAAATAATGTATTGATAACATACTCTAAGAGAAAAATGTTGGCCACACTTAGAAACTTTAGAAGTATAAGTTGTAACAAGGTTAACTGCAAAGCTTAACTAAGTTCATTAGTGAGTGTCGAGCAAGCTAGTTGGAGCCAAGAAAATTTTCAATTGGAGCTAAGTAAATGGAAAATCTAGTGTGTGTCAAGTAAACTTTAGGTGCCAAGTGAAGTTCAAGTACCGAGTAAGATGTAGATGCCGAGTGAACTTCACATGCTGAGCATCAATAAAATGTAGTGAATGTTGACTAAATTCACAATAGGTGCCAAGTAACATAGTGTGTGCTGAGTGCCAGTTTTTCAATAGTGCCCAGCTATTGCATTATTTGAAATGTCAAAGATTTGCTAGATCGGAGCTGACATAGTTGTTACCTTGAATTTTGTGAATCAGATGGATGATAAGGATGATGAGCTGGTGGCACAAAATTCTATGTAAACTATTTTTGGGTGAATTCAAGACGATTCTTCATGATGTTTATAGAAGGAACAAAATGTGGATTAGATTCAATGAACCCTACCTAATCCATCCAAACTAAAATTAAAGGAGGGAAGAATCAAGTGGGAAAGAGGATTCTAGATTTCTATTTAAGGAATTATAGGCCAAGAAGCTAGAGTTGCTAGAGTGCTAAATTGTGAAGTGGTTGAAGGGTTTCAAGGAGAAGGAAGAATAGAGTACAAAGACTCTACTTTGATAAGTGGTCAATGAGAGATGATTGCACTAGTATATTGAGCATGGAGACTCAAGGATACCAAGCTTGAAAGGAGGGCAAGCTGTCAAGAGTTGCAAAGATTGAAATTCAGGCAAAGTGTTATGAAGTGAAGAGTGATCTAAGATCTATAAGATAAGTTGTGAATTGTAATCAGGTCAAAACCCCTCATTGTTAATTTCTACCAATTGTATCAGTTAGGGTAAATGAAGATCCTATGGACTTAGGTTGGTTTAATAGCCATTTGTAAATCATTTAATAGAATGAAATTCCAAGTGAGTGTTCTAAAGTCCTCTGAGTAGGCCCACTTCTAACAAGGTGGTTAAATTCTTTAACTAGGACACATTTAATAGTGTGTTGTAGCCTTTAACAGGGCAAGCCTTTCATAGGGAATCACTTCAAAAGAGTGAGAATTGAGTAGCATGTCATTGGTGGTTTTTCCCAAATTGGGTTTCCACATAAATCACTATGTTATGTGTTGATTTTTCATATGTTATGCTTGCATGTTGATTTATAGTAACTTGCTGAATAGGAATGTTTAAGCTTGAATGAACGAATAGTTTAATGGGCACACTTTACTTAGTGAAAAAAATTGAATTGGACACTTGGACCTTGAATGAATAATTCAACCCCCCCCCCCCCCCCCCACCCCTCTTAGTTATTCTAAAGCATTTCTAACGATTGGTATCAGAGCATAGTTGCTGATTTAGTTTAACGGGTACCAGAAGTAGAAAGATCAAGATGTCAAAGAGAGAGGTTCCCAAGCTCAACAAGGAGAACTTTTTTGCATGGAAAAGTATGATGAAGCTGCATGTTGGATCTATAAGAGATTATGCACAAAGCTCAATTGAAACAAAACATGTTGACCTAACCGTTGCTCCTATTGTAGATGATTTGAAGAAAAAGTAAGAACACAATCAAGCAATGCTAGGAATTGCTTCTGCTCTCAACTATGCTAAATTTGATGACATCAAGGGATGTGACACTACATTCAAGATGTGGAAAGCCTTGTTAGATATCTATGGAGGAGATCAAAATGTTCAAAGATCCAAAAGAGAAAGTCTCAAAGGAAATTTTGATGACATGAAAATGGAGGAAGGTGAGAATGCTACTAAATATGTTGCTAGAATGAAAGAAGTGGTAAGTGCTATAAGAATTTTAGGTGGTCAATTGGATGATGACATTGTTAATAGAAAATACTTGAGAACCCTACTCCCTATCTATGCTATTAGAGTTTCAGCCATCCAGGAGTTGAGATGTGTACCAGGAAATGCACTAACTTTTGAAGGGATAGTAGGAAGACTTACTGCATTTGAATTGTCCAACTTTGACTACTACAAACTTGAGAATATTGAATCTGCTTTCAAGGACAAGTTGACATTAAAAGACATTGAGGAGGTGAAATCAAAGAAGAAGAATAAGGGAAGGCATGCATCTAGTGATACCAACAAAGATGAGAAAGATGTGGAAGAATTGGAAGCATTATTGGCTAGAAGATTCCATAGAGGAAAAGGTAAATTCAAGGGTAAGCTACCTATTATTTACTTTAATTGCAATGAAGTAGGACATATTTCTGCAAGATGTACATAGAAGAAGGACTACAAAGAAGGAAACAAGTACAAGAACAAAAGAGAAGATGATAGCATAGATAACAAGGACAAAGACAAAAGATGCTACATTGTTGAAGAAGATTTAGATGAGAACGATGATGAAGTAGTCTATGTGGCCATGAAGGATGAATCAAATGAAGATGAAGCAACAACATTGGTAGCCTATGTGAACAAAAATGACAAGTGGATCATAGATAGTAGATGCTCACATCACATGATAGGAGATAGAAGTAAGTTCATTACCTTTACTCAGTATAATGGAAATAGTGTTAGATTTGGAAATGATGCTCCATGTCAAATCAAAGGGAAAGGTTCTATCAAGCTTATAGAGAGAATCTCATGTGATAATGCATACTATGTTGAAGGATTGAACTACAACTTCTTGAGTGTATCATAGTTAAGCAATGTAGGTTGCAAAGTAGAATTTGGAGACAAAACTGCCAAAATCTATGACACTAATGGAAATATGATAGGAAAAGATGAACAAATAGAAGTACAAAGTTACCAAGGAGATAGATACATAATGTTATTTGTAGATGACTATTCTAGGATGATGACTGCTATGTTTTTGAAACAAAAATCTAATGCATTTCAAATATTTAAGTGGTATTTGGCTAGAGTGGAGAAGGAAACAAGAAAGACTCTGAAGTGCCTAAGGTTATTCTTTTTAGGCATTGGGAGAGTTTCTCTTTTTCTTTCTTGAGTTAGGAAATTGTCATTTCCAAATCCAACTTTTCATTATCATTAGCTTTTTCAAGTCTGAATATCTCCTTGTACTTTGATCATTTCTTAAGCTGTTAAACTTTCTCTTGAGAACCACAAGGCTCTGATACCAATTGTTAAAAATAGTCAAGACTATGCTAAGTTGCTGAGAGGGGAGGGGTGAATCAATAACTTCTAAAATTTCAAAAATTTAAATTCATAATCCAACAATCCAATTAGAATTTAATTCATCATATATAATCTGATTTAATTGCATGCATAAGAAACTAAAAATATGAAAGCATTCATAACACTTTGACACACAGATTTGGTGACCTACAAACCTTCCAAATAGAAAGTAAAACTAGGTGGAGATAATACCCACAAACTTTAATAATATAGCATAAAGTTGGCCTATTAAGGCTTGCATTGATCATTTCTGATGATCTTCCCTATTAGAATCACTAAGGACTACTAGGTCCACCTTGTGAAAGGATTTCCAAACATAAAATGAATCATGCACTCAGTAAAGAGGTTTATAAAAGATTGCTAGGTCTATCTTGTTAAAGGATTTGATTGATCCACCTGTTAAGATGAAATAATAACTGATCTTTGATCTACAACTTGATTTGCTGAATGAGATTCCTTTGTGTACTAATCACCTTTCTGTGATAGATATGTCTTTGCTGCTCCTTATATAACTATGGCCTTTGTAATTCAGACTTTACTATTCTTCCTTGATTGTATTTAGTTACATTGTACACAAATTGATTATTTGGATGTGATACATTACATGACATATATATCAATCCAATTTACATAATTACAAAGTAGGCCACATTCACTAATACATTAGGGGTCAATTTGCAACATCAATTTGCGATGGCAAGAAAATGTAATGTGTTTTTGGCTTTTTTTTTTCAATTTTAGCCCGATGCCGTCACAATTGTGACACTATCTCCAATACATATGGAGTGGAATTGTGACAACAGAAAATGTTATGTGATATTTTTGGCCCTTCTTTTTCAACTATAACTCAAAAATGTCACAATTGTGACACTAACGGGATATAAGAGAAAAAAAAATAAAAAATGTTGCTCATTTGAAAGAAATTGACACAAGGTTCTTTGAAAAGGAAAGGCAGGAGACTTCAACAGCATTGAGAGGGGTAGAGACCCGCATCTAGCACTAACTCAAGGCATTGAGAGGGGTAGAGACCCACATCGGCTAACTTGACGCATTGAGAGGGATAGAGACCTGTATCTACTAACTGCTTGCTTGACCTACTATATTCTATGGGGATCCCTGCAGTGAAAGGGCCAAGGGAAACATTCAGAGGAGGATGATGGCAAGGTGCAAAACAAACAAACCCATTACTCTTAGAATCCTTTTTTCTCCAGTCATTATTATTCTTATATCACAATGGATTCCAGTCATCACAAAAAGGATTACAACAGTTAGTCACAAGTTGTTACAATAAATTCTACCCTAATACACAGTATCGATAAGTTTAAATCCCCCTCTCATAAGAACCTACACATCACAATGCATCTTTATAGTCTCTCCATACCAATTGCACTCTAAATAGTAATGAAGTAAGTGAAGCCTTCTAGAGAAAGTGAAGCAAGACTCACTCATTGTCATCAACATAATAGCCATTAACTGAAACATTCCCAAAACTTGAAAAATTCAACATCGATAACAAATGATCTGGCATTACAGGAACAACATAATGCTTGACGAACAATAGTAATCATCGCCCTGACTTTTAGGGCATGTGATTACTTCTACAAATACCTAATTTTTATTTAGAAATAAATAAAAAATCATTGCCATTTAAAAAAATCAAAAATAGAAAAGATTCAATTTATTTGGCACCTTTAGAGTTGTAATACTGGTTTTCAATGGTGACATCTTCTTCATCCGGATCCTCATCAGAATACTCGAATCCATAATCCATTTCATCCATATCTAAAACAATCCCTATCAAAAAAAGAAACTTATTGAATTAGGGATTTATTCATTAAAAATCAATTGAAAAATTTTTGCACAGAGGGTTTCAACGACTTTCTCATTCGCACTAGCCACAATAATTGAATTATAAGATGGAAAGAATAGAAAAATGTAGGGATTTTCAACGGTACTTGATATTCTAAATAGTCGAGCAACAAAAGAACTGAACAACAGAGAATAAACAAATAGAGGATATTTTGATAAGAAATTGTTCTCTGTTATAGTTACTATTGATGCTTCTTAGAAAACTTGCAATTTATAACGATTAACGAAACCTCAAGGAGCTGAGACTTCAGTGAGCCCAAGCTACTTTATAACCATCACATAAAAAAATTAATTTATTTAATCCATATATATAAAGAAGACATATTTGTTCAACCAAACCTAGCAAATACGATTATATCAAGGGAAAGACAAATATTAAGATTGAATCAAAAGTTAAAGTTGATTGCATATTGAGATATGCTTTCGAAAAATAGTGCCATTTCAATACAAAAGGTGCCTCATTATGAATCCATATGTAATAGTGACGGCCACCAAAAGAATAATATTAAATGATCAGTAGAAGTGGCTAACCTACATTTACCCCATGAAAAATTTGCATTCACCATAGGTTATTTGCAACTGGTAAAGTGGGAAAGATATAACTAAGCAGTCAAAGAGTCAGAAACTCGATTACCAACCAATTTTCTTCCTTTTTCTTGGAAATTGATCTTTTGTCTTCTAACATTGTGAATCAAGGAGCTATTATAAACTTCTTCATCCTTGTGAGATTGTTAGATAATACTAAAAACTGATGCTTGGGCATTGGTCCCTTGGCGTTATTTGACACAAAAGAATCCAAGATAGAAACTATTGCTGGTATTAATTTGATACAGTCAATATCTAGGATAAAGTGATGATTTTGAGAATGATATATGGGACACGACTTATCATGGTAATATATATATTATCTGTGGATGGAAAGTATATTTAGTCACCATGATATTATTGCATGTGCAGTGTATCTACAGTAATAATCCGGATTTATTGAAGGAACAATTTAGGGTATCATTAAATCACAACAGTGAGGAAGTATGTACAAATATATCTGCACAATAGAAGAGTTTAGAAAAGTGACAATAATTCGTAGAGTAAATACATACACAAAATTCAAAAGGTATTATATCTGATCTATATTTATTAATATGTAGTAGTGGACAAGCCCAAGGTTGGTCATGTCAAAAGACTGGCATAAATTATGTTTGATTCCATGAATTAAGATGCCAAACTGCAAATGATTATTAAATCATCGACATATATAACTAGAAGGATGATATCATTGCTAGTAGCCTTGACGTAAAAATTTGAGTCAGAAGTCCTTTCAAAACCCTGATCTATGATGTATTTATCAATTTTCATGTACCATGCTTAAAGCAGACACGTACATTGTTTGCCATTTGAGGCTATATCTAAATTATGGGAGGCAAAATATTAGCATCTAAATGGGGAGATTAGAAAGCTGACCAAAATTTGTCAATCCATTTGTAATTTATCTTAATTTTTTTACTGTGTTCAAGAATTATTTTGTTTTCTTGCAATTTTAGGTATGGATTTTACCATGAATTTCTGAGAAAATATGGAAATGCAAATGTATGGAAGTATTTTACAAATCTCTTTGATTACTTGCCACTGAAAGCCCTTATTGAAAGCCAAGTAAAGAAAAAGATATTATACACTATTTTGTTGGTACCCTATGCAGCACAACAAAGTTGTTCTTACTATAAGAAAATTTTCTTTTCTTTTGTTTCATTGTAGATCTTCTACTTGCATGGAGGTCTCTCCCTATCATTGGACACACTTGATAACATACGAGCTTTGGATCCCATACAGGAAGTGTGTCTATACACATAAGTATAATGTTCTGTGCTGCATAGATTTGAAAAGAAGATCACAACCATAACATTCAGTTCTATGCATGATAGTGTCTTAGATCTGGTTCTATGTAGTGTTCTCTATTAGAAGAATTTTCTGTCTTGGTTACTAAATAGTTTGTATTTGAAAGTATTTTGGTTGTACTAGCTATGTAGTGTCCCGCCAAGGAACCCTTGGAACTAAGTGTAAAACATGCAAGGGATTTTGTTAAAGAAATTGCATCATTACACACTTAAATTAGGACAACAATGCTAACAACATGAACAAAAATGAACAAAAAATCACTATCACTTTGTGCTTGTGCACAAGTAGAAGTCTTGAGACACTTCTAAGGATCACCTAGCACTCTACTAAACAATTGTAATGAAATTCCCACATTCCATTATTTTTCTTGACACAAATGGCCTGTTATCAGACTAGGGATGAAGGTGCCAATTACCAATTGGAGGCACTGATTAATGTATGTGTTGAAATATTGTTGGGGACATTAATCTAGCAAACTTTCCCACAAGCTAAGTTAATATTCACCCAAGATTGTGCTAACTCCAACATATGTCTGAATACATAACATCATCTTCAATTAGGGTCCAATAACATGATTGTCAAGGCCAAATCACTTGAGTATAACAACATACATATGCATCAATTTTCTACATTACAATATCCATGAATACATGCATGACTCTTACTAAAATTGGAAGAGAGAGAGAGAGAGAGAGAGAGAGAGAGAGGTGCAGAAGGAACTCATGTAGGTACCACTAAATCTGATTTAATACTTGTACACCAGTCCCCAACAGTGTCTTGTCACACCACTCAATCATGTGGTACTCTCAGGTCTGCCTCACTATGCTTGTGGAGATAGTCACATAGCCCAAACAAGAACACAAGCCATACAAGGAGGTATAAGCATACTCACACCAATCAATATATATATAGAGTGCAAATAAATCATAGGCTTATTTAAGAGAAAACATGGAGCAACACAACATGAAGCAATGGCCACAATGCAATATCCAAACACACTCAATCAACCAATACCCAAGAGGTGCTATTCATACTACTAGGACTTCAGTGGTTGAGTACAATGCATAGGGAATGTCATCACATGCCCATACATGTGTCAACTATCCTCACAAGTCACCCATTGCCTTGAGGAAGTGCTCATGGTATTATGCTCATGGATTTAATTATGAAACTACCCTCACAAGTAACCCATTGCCTTGAGGTAGCACTCTTGGTATTCTTGGGGATTTAATTGTGAAACTACCCTCATAATTCAGCCATAGCCTTGAGAAATTGCTTATGGTGTGCTCGGGGATTTTATAATGCATATTTCCCTCAGAAGTCACCCATAGCCTTGTAAAATCATGTATGGTGTGCTTGGGGATTCTATTATGCGTACTATCCTCACAAGTCACCCATAGCCTAGAGAAACTGCCCACGGCATGCTCATAGATTCAATCGTATAGCTATCCTCACAAGTCATCATAGCCTTGTGAAAGTGCTAATGTGCTCATGGATTCTATTATTTTATTTTCCATACCTAGTCAAAGCACCTAATCCTATGGCTTAAACTTTTTAGAGAAGGTAACAATATAAAATCAAAAGACTTGATTGATCTTCACCAAGAGTACAGGTCCCAAGATGATCACACAATATAATAACCTGTGAAGTTAGTTGGAGTTGATGTCAAGTACTTGCCATCACTACAACACGAATTAAGTTAAGGAGCTTATTCCATTTGTAACCCATTATCCCTTCCAATAGTGGGCATTTGACCTTGAGGGTTAAATCTATCCCAACTTATCTAATAAAAACAAATACATTACCATGAGCATAAAGTACTTCATAAGTGGTCAAAGTAGTTCCACTACTCAAGGAAACTGGGAAATAGGTCTCTATGTTCATTCTCAACTATTTCATTTGTGAATAGGGGACACCCTCCTTAATTGTAATAGAATGTGTAGTAAATTTTTATGAATAGATATGGATGAGTTGCATGCTAAATTCAAGATCTACCAACACTATTCCTCAATCTACTATTCCTACAATGATGGTACAAGTCATTTGAATACAGAATTGAGAATCTTGGAATATGATTCAGAAGTATATGATTCTATATTGGGTGTGGTCTAAGATGAATCTTTATTGGAAAGTATTGCCTTTGATAGAGTCAAAGTGTCTAATCAAATATTATGATAATATCTACAATGAAAATAAAATAATCATTTTACATTTAAACCATAACCATATTATTGCAAACAACTGCAATTAATATGTTTCAACATATTCAACCTGGTAAATAAGGGAAATAAATAAAAACAGTTTCACCAAAATCTCAATGCACCAAATATGGAGATAAATAGACACGACTTTGAGTAGCCAAAAATGGACACTGAGTTGTTATGTTGTCAGATGGAGCAATGAGGTCCCAAGTTGAAGGCGGGCATGAAGGTGCTTCCATGAAAATTAGGCATCCATATGGCTTACCCCTACAAACTGAGCTTGCCACATTGTTCACATGTACAAATCCACTGATCACATGTATTTCCATTCTTATTATTTTTAAGCTTGGTCATGCTACCCTCCAGTAAACACAAACCTCCATACCTATTTTTGAGCAAATTTCTTTTACTAAGCATCTCTATTTTATTCATAAATAAATGAATATTGTAATTTGGTATACTAGTTAATAAGAGGAATAGTTAGTTCAATTCAATCCCCCATTAAATTTGAAACTAAAGGCATAATTATTTAAATCTAGATTGACTTTTACAAAATAAAGCTAAAACTAAAATAAAGAAGATTTGAACTATAATAATATACTAATTTGTGACATTCTAGAGTTACTCCTACACCTCACATGTAAGCTTTGTGATGAACGACTATACTAGAGCTAAAAAAAACATGGGTCATCCACCACTCTCTTCCAAATCCACTGGTACCACTGCACACTCCTGGTTCACTCTCTAGAAGAAATTGATATTAAAAAAACTTTTTGCAAATAATTCCAATCCATAACTTGCAAACGGATAGGATATAAATTCACATAATCATAATATAGCTTAATGGGTCAAGAATACTATCTCCAACATAAGCAACAACAGCAAAATGCATGATTGCATCAAATGCATTATTTTTAAATATGTTATCAACTTGACTTTTCTATTAAAGGCTCTCATGCTGAATTGTAACAAATGGTGAGCTCAATAAACAATAATCTCTTAAATTCAAATGAATTAACATCATTTCTCAATTTAAATACAACCATTTTCTCACCCAAGTCAACATTTATGAAATGTAGCTGGTTAGAGTTCAAAAATCATTGTTGTAACACACGTACAACTCCTATATTTCCCAAGATAAATTGTCCTACAATTTAGCAAATATTAAATTAACTCCTCCACCATCCTTGACTTCATTGAAAGGTAGAAGAGGATTTGTTACATAAATTTCAAATTACGTAGGAGAACATAATTCAATTTACGAACTCCAAATTACCAAAAAAAATTGTTGCTTGGCTTGTTTGACGAGGGGCACTAACTATAGTATTTCTTCGTATCATCATGCTTAAAGAAGACATGTACATTGTTTGCCATTTGAGGCTATATCTAAATTATGGGGGGGGAAATATTAGTATCTAAATGGGGAGATTAGAAAGCTAACCAAAATTTGTCAATCTATTTGTAATTTATTTTAATTTTTTGACTGTGTTCAAGAATTATTTTGTTTTCTTGCAATTTCAGGTATAGATTTTATGATGAATGTCTGAGAAAGTATGGAAATGTAAATGTATAGAAGTATTTTACAGATCTCTTTGATTACTTGCCACTGACAGCCCTCATTAAAAGCCAAGTAAAGAAAAAGATGTTATACACTATTTTGTTGGTACCCTTTGCAGCACAACAAACTTGTTCTTACAAAGTTGTTCTTACTATAAGAAAATTTTATTTTCTTTTGTTTCATTGCAGATCTTCTACTTGCACAGAGGTCTCTCCCCATCATTGGAGACACTTGATAACATACGAGCTTTGGATCGCATATAGGAAGTGTGTCTATACACATAAGTATAATGTTCTGTGCTGCATAGATTTGAAAAGAATATCACAACCATAACATTTAGTTCTATGCATGATAGTGTCTTAGATCTGGTTCTATGTAGTGTTCTCTATTAGAAGAATTTTCTATCCTAGTTACTAAATATTTTGTATTTGAAAGCATTTTGGTTGTACTGGCTATGTAGTGCCCCACTAGGGAACCCTTGGAACTAAGCATAAAACATGCAAGGGATTTTGTTAAAGCAATTTCATCATTACACACTTAAATTAGGACAACAATGCTAACAACATGAACAGAAATGAACAAAAAATCACTATCACTTTGTGCTTGTGCACAAGTAGAAGTCTTGAGACACTTCTAAGGATCACCTAGCACTCTACTAAACAATTGTAATGAAATTCCCACATTCCATTATTTTTCTTGACACAAATGGCCTGTTATCAGACTAGGGATGAAGGTGCCAATTACCAATTGGAGGCACTGATTAATGTATGTGTTGAAATATTGTTAGGGACATTAATCTAGCAAACTTTCCCACAAGCTAAGTTAATATTCACCCAAGATTGTGCTAACTCCAACATATGTCTGAATACATAACATCATCTTCAGTTAGGGTCCAATAACATGATTGTCAAGGCCAAATCACTTGAGTATAACAACATACATATGCATCAATTTTCTACATTACAATATCCATGAATACATGCATGACTCTTACTAAAATTGGAAGAGAGAGAGAGAGAGAGAGAGAGAGAGAGAGAGAGAGAGAGAGAAAGAGAGAGGTGCAGAAGGAACTCATGTAGGTACCACTAAATCTGATTTAATACTTGTACACCAGTCCCCAACAGTGCCTTGTCACACCACTCAATCATGTGGTACTCTCAGGTCTGCCTCACTATGCTTGTGGAGATAGTCACATAGCCCAAACAAGAACACAAGCCATACAAGGAGGTATAAGCATACTCACACCAATCAATATATATATATAGAGTGCAAATAAATCATAGGCTTATTTAAGAGAAAACATGGAGCAACACAACATGAAGCAATGGCCACAATGCAATATCTAAACACACTCAATCAACCAATACCCAAGAGGTGCTATTCATACTACTAGGACTTCGGTGGTTGAGTACAATGCATAGGGAATGTCATCACATGCCCATACATGTGTCAACTATCCTCACAAGTCACCCATTGCCTTGAGGAAGTGCTCATGGTATTATGCTCATGGATTTAATTATTAAACTACCCTCACAAGTAACCCATTGCCTTGAGGTAGCACTCTTGGTATTCTTGGGGATTTAATTGTGAAACTACCCTCATAATTCAGCCATAGCCTTGAGAAATTGCTTATGGTGTGCTCGGGGATTTTATAATGCATATTTCCCTCAGAAGTCACCCATAGCCTTGTAAAATCATGTATGGTGTGCTTGGGGATTCTATTATGCGTACTATCCTCACAAGTCACCCATAGCCTAGAGAAACTGCCCACGGCATGCTCATAGATTCAATCGTATAGCTATCCTCACAAGTCATCATAGCCTTGTGAAAGTGCTAATGTGCTCATGGATTCTATTATTTTATTTTCCATACCTAGTCAAAGCACCTAATCCTATGGCTTAAACTTTTTAGAGAAGGTAACAATATAAAATCAAAAGACTTGATTGATCTTCACCAAGAGTACAGGTCCCAAGATGATCACACAATATAATAACCTGTGAAGTTAGTTGGAGTTGATGTCAAGTACTTGCCATCACTACAACACGAATTAAGTTAAGGAGCTTATTCCATTTGTAACCCATTATCCCTTCCAATAGTGGGCATTTGACCTTGAGGGTTAAATCTATCCCAACTTATCTAATAAAAACAAATACATTACCATGAGCATAAAGTACTTCATAAGTGGTCAAAGTAGTTCCACTACTCAAGGAAACTGGGAAATAGGTCTCTATGTTCATTCTCAACTATTTCATTTGTGAATAGGGGACACCCTCCTTAATTGTAATAGAATGTGTAGTAAATTTTTATGAATAGATATGGATGAGTTGCATGCTAAATTCAAGATCTACCAACACTATTCCTCAATCTACTATTCCTACAATGATGGTACAAGTCATTTGAATACAGAATTGAGAATCTTGGAATATGATTCAGAAGTATATGATTCTATATTGGGTGTGGTCTAAGATGAATCTTTATTGGAAAGTATTGCCTTTGATAGAGTCAAAGTGTCTAATCAAATATTATGATAATATCTACAATGAAAATAAAATAATCATTTTACATTTAAACCATAACCATATTATTGTAAACAACTGCAATTAATATGTTTCAACATATTCAACCTGGTAAATAAGGGAAATAAATAAAAACAGTTTCACCAAAATCTCAATGCACCAAATATGGAGATAAATAGACACGACTTTGAGTAGCCAAAAATGGACACTGAGTTGTTATGTTGTCAGATGGAGCAATGAGGTCCCAAGTTGAAGGCGGGCATGAAGGTGCTTCCATGAAAATTAGCATCCATATGGCTTACCCCTACAAACTGAGCTTGCCACATTGTTCACATGTACAAATCCACTGATCACATGTATTTCCATTCTTATTATTTTTAAGCTTGGTCATGCTACCCTCCAGTAAACACAAATCTCCATACCTATTTTTGAGAAAATTTCTTTTACTAAGCATCTCTATTTTATTCATAAATAAATGAATATTGTAATTTGGTATACTAGTTAATAAGAGGAATAGTTAGTTCAATTCAATCCCCCATTAAATTTGAAACTAAAGGCATAATTATTTAAATCTAGATTGACTTTTACAAAATAAAGCTAAAACTAAAATAAAGAAGATTTGAACTATAATAATATACTAATTTGTGACATTCTAGAGTTACTCCTACACCTCACATGTAAGCTTTGTGATGAACGACTATACTAGAGCTAAAAAAAACATGGGTCATCCACCACTCTCTTCCAAATCCACTGGTACCACTGCACACTCCTGATTCACTCTCTAGAAGAAATTGATATTAAAAAAACTTTTTGCAAATAATTCCAATCCATAACTTGCAAACGGATAGGATATAAATTCACATAATCATAATATAGCTTAATGGGTCAAGAATACTATCTCCAACATAAGCAACAACAGCAAAATGCATGATTGCATCAAATGCATTATTTTTAAATATGTTATCAACTTGACTTTTCTATTAAAGGCTCTCATGCTGAATTGTAACAAATGGTGAGCTCAATAAACAATAATCTCTTAAATTCAAATGAATTAACATCATTTCTCAATTTAAATACAACCATTTTCTCACCCAAGTCAACATTTATGAAATGTAGCTGGTTAGAGTTCAAAAATCATTGTTGTAACACACGTACAACTCCTATATTTCCCAAGATAAATTGTCCTACAATTTAGCAAATATTAAATTAACTCCTCCACCATCCTTGACTTCATTGAAAGGTAGAAGAGGATTTGTTACATAAATTTCAAATTACGTAGGAGAACATAATTCAATTTACGAACTCCAAATTACCAAAAAAAATTGTTGCTTGGCTTGTTTGACGAGGGGCACTAACTATAGTATTTCTTCGTATCATCATGCTTAAAGAAGACATGTACATTGTTTTCCATTTGAGGCTATATCTAAATTATGGGGGGGAAAATATTAGTATCTAAATGGGGAGATTAGAAAGCTAACCAAAATTTGTCAATCTATTTGTAATTTATTTTAATTTTTTGACTGTGTTCAAGAATTATTTTGTTTTCTTGCAATTTCAGGTATAGATTTTATGATGAATGTCTAAGAAAGTATGGAAATGTAAATGTATAGAAGTATTTTACAGATCTCTTTGATTACTTGCCACTGACAGCCCTCATTAAAAGCCAAGTAAAGAAAAAGATGTTATACACTATTTTGTTGGTACCCTTTGCAGCACAACAAACTTGTTCTTACAAAGTTGTTCTTACTATAAGAAAATTTTATTTTCTTTTGTTTCATTGCAGATCTTCTACTTGCACAGAGGTCTCTCCCCATCATTGGAGACACTTGATAACATACGAGCTTTGGATCGCATATAGGAAGTGTGTCTATACACATAAGTATAATGTTCTGTGCTGCATAGATTTGAAAAGAATATCACAACCATAACATTTAGTTCTATGCATGATAGTGTCTTAGATCTGGTTCTATGTAGTGTTCTCTATTAGAAGAATTTTATATCCTAGTTACTAAATATTTTGTATTTGAAAGCATTTTGGTTGTACTGGCTATGTAGTGCCCCACTAGGGAACCCTTGGAACTAAGCATAAAACATGCAAGGGATTTTTTTAAAGCAATTTCATCATTACAAACTTAAATTAGGACAACAATGCTAACAACATGAACAAAAATGAACAAAAAATCACTATCACTTTGTGCTTGTGCACAAAGAGTTGTAAACACCAGCATCTACATGTGAAAATATACGATCTCACTTGTTTCCTATTAGAAGAGCCTCTTATACATTCACCATACCCTTGATGGTGTGTTAAATTTTGTGCAATGATGATTAAATCACTGGAAAAAAGAAGCTGCAACAGTGGCCTAGAAATGATATGTAAATCTTTGGGTCATGCAATAATAAATGTGGCATGGATGAGCATCGATTTTTCTTTGAATTCATGCCAACCACATAAAGGACAATTTTCTTGGAGCCTTCAAATTGAATCTAGTAGTTGTAGGGTCAAATCAAACTATCAATGAAGCTCTAAGTTGTTTAAGAGGATAGGTGGGACCTATGGTGAAAAATGTCACAATTTTGGGTACATTGGTAAATTTGGGAACTTTTTACATGCTGAAATGAAGACTTGAGGGATTTTGGAGTGCGTTCAGACCTTTGTGGGTGAACATAATACAGACATCAACACCAACCAATATAATCAAATGAAACTCAGATGCAATCGATGAATAATGTAGATGCTGAAGTTCTAAACCATCCAAATAGCCCTAATAATTGTTGGACCTAATTTATTGCCAACCACTATAGTGTTCAACATTTAAGGTTTGATTCTTCACAAATGGCCATTCACATCAATGAATTTTTAAAAATATATCACACCTCCAAGAGTCTACCTTCGATAAAATGTGACTGAAATGTTTCTCCAAATAATAGTATCTCCAATGTTGTCAGACGTTGAATATAATTTTAGGCTACTAAAGTTATCAACTTGCATAAATACAAAACATTGGAAGTATGGGGACAGTATAACAGATCACACCTTAATTCCTTGCCCCATGCAGAAAAATCTAATAATGGACCCTTCTACCATCTCTTGTCTCTTGTATTCTGAGTTCCATGGAAAATCAGTTTCATACATATCATTGAAGGAAAAGAGCTTCTAGAAGTCTTTTCACTGCCTACTCTAAGGAGCATGCTCAACAGGTTGAATAGTCTCATACTCTAAGAAGTCAACATCCCCTTTACCATTGTTAACATTTATGCCACCAACTATGAAAAGAACATTGTTGGAATCTCTTCAAGTATGCTAAAATTGTCACATGCCTAAATAGTTCTAAATTTTTTTGGAAAAAAGGAAGTTGTCAAGTGAAGAATCTAAATGGTGAATTAGTGGCATATATTATGGATTCATCTAAACATGGTTAAATCCCTCCTATCAAAGGAAAATATTCTTGGACTAGTAAAGATCTGGCAAGCAATTCATTGCCAAAAAACCAAGATCTTCCATGCTCTATCAATAAACTAAGCAATGTAAATTTATAATTTGTCTTCCAGCAAATGCAAGCTATAGCACTAAATAGTCTAGAACATAAGAGATGACATTTAAATACTCATTATTATCCAATCAGAATTTGGTTAGATCTGTCTTAAGAATTTGAAATGGAGGCAATAATTCTAACTCTAGATTCTAAACTAAGACTTAATGAATGGAAAAATGGCTTCACACTACCCATTGCCTTTCAACATGACAATTTAGAAGCATGTTGAAGAATGGAATTAATAATTGAAAAATTTTCCTAAAATTAATAATGCCAAATTCTAATAATTAAAATTTAAAAATATAGTCCCCTATTTTTTCAAATATTATTGCAAAGATCATGCACACCAGTCCAAGATATTAGCTTCACCCTTTACCTAGCAATAAAGGGGCATTTGGATGGCATAATCATTCTTATATATTCAAATGTTAGGACATTGACCCTTTCATATCTGATCACCATTTAAACCATCATAATAATAATGTAATTAAATATATGCATTTAAATAGCATTTAAATAGCAATAATGAGTATATATCAAATCTCCAAACTAGATAATAACAAAGCATTATCAACAATAATATGTCAGAAAATCAATAACCAGATAATTTATGTGCTTTTTCATGACTATGTTTGACTCATATAATTGTGATCTATCTAGCACTATGATGTCATTTAATATGTCTTGGTAAAGCTTGTAAATTTTGTTCCTTTTTCCCTATCATGTAATATGTCTTGCCTTGTAGCTTATATGTTTTGAAATTGCTGTTAGGCCTTGTAGCTTATATAATTTGATTGGTGGAGAGCTTCTATAGCTAAGCAAGAAGGCCATTGCATGAGTTATAGCCACGCGCTTCAGTATGAAAATTGTATATTTTTTAATCTAATGTATATTTTAACTAGACTTTTAGCTTATATGTTTTGAAATTTCTTTTAGTGGCTTAATGTCGTAAGGTCTCTTGAAATAAGACCTTCAAGCGGTTGGTCAAAGTTTTACAAATAATCTTATCCACAAATTTGCCTAGAGCAATTGACTGAATGTTATAAAAGGTGATTGGGTTAAACGTCTTAGGAATAAAGTCAATTAAGAAAGTATTTTTAAAATATTAAAGTATTTAGCCAGGTCTAAGAAGATTTGTGTACTTTCAATAGTTTTGCTTAGTTTGTGAAAGTTGTAGACCAAATTTTTCATAGCCCAATTTTTGCTTCCTGTGAAGAACGATCATGTCAGATAATATAAGTGAAGAACAAAATAGGGAGACAATTGATAGATTATGGTCTAACTTGAAAAGAAAAGGTTACGAAAAATGTTATTGTCCTTGCAAAAATTGTAAGGGCTTAAACTGTAGAAGACTGCTAATTAGAACAGTTAAGAGACATTGTAGGGAGAATGGTCACATTGAAGGGGGGCATGACTATCATCCACTGGTAAGTTGTTCATTGTATCATTTTAACAATTTATATACATATGAAATCACTTGATAAAGAGTTGATGATCATGGTTAATTTATGTTGATCAATTTTATATAGGTTGATCTCCCTAGGGAAGTACATGATATGAACCACAACAATCCAAAGAATATGGTTTTCAAAGTGGAGGAACATGGAGGTGTGAATATCCAAGGTGAAGATAATGATCCCATGCAAGATGACAATCATATGCCAGAAAACACAATTGAAGATGACAGTATAAATACATTGATCCATGACACATTTAGTCCAAGCGTATTTAATCATGATGATGATGATAGCCTCGATGTACCTCTACTTGAGAAGGCATACGAGCCTCTATACAAAGATTCTCAAACAACTCTTCTCTCTGTTGTATTGTTGTTGTTGAACTTGAAGGTTATGAATGGTTTATCCAACATAACAATGTCACGTATGTTAAGGTATGTCATATATATCTTTATAGTTAACAAAGGGTGAATAATGTACCACTAATATTGCTTATATTAACAACTTATATTTTTTGCTGAAGGTTGATAGGAAAGTTTCTGTTACCACCATCAAATATTCTACCTCACTCATATCGAGAACTATCTGTTGTTATGAAAGATATTGGAATGGAGTATGAAGCAATACATGCTTGTCCCAATGATCATATTATATATTATAAAGAACATGAATTTTCAACACAATGCCCTGTATGTCATACGACTAGATATTGAACAGATCGACTAACAAAAAAGCTGCCTCAAAAGGTTCTTCGTTACATCCCCATTATTCCATAGATGCGACAATTATTCAAGTGTAGTAGCTTGGATCAATTTATGGATTATCATACATGTAATGAAGTCGAGATGACATTATTCGAATCCCTATAGAAGGTTCAGCATTTATGCACATAGAGGAAAAGTGGCAACAGTTCAAAGAAGAACCTCATAATCTCAAGCTTTCATTGGCAGCGGACGGTGTCAATCCATTTGGAGAGATGAGATCTATTTACTTAGTGTGGCCTATGTTTGTTATCAACAATAATATTCCTCCATGGATGTCAATAAAGAGGGAGCACATTATGTTGGTAATGATTGTTCCAGGTATCTTATCATTTGATAGTTATTAATTTACATGTACTTACAAATCTTGCAGTAAAATGGTCACAATAATTATGTAATGTTACTATTCATTCAAGTAGGTAAATATCAAGTTAAAGATATGAATGTATATATTGAGCCTCTTATTGACGAGTTGGTGGATTTATGGAATGATGTCACTATGTATGACGTGTCTAGACCAATAGGACAAAGAAAATTTCAATTCCATGCAATACTTGCATGGACAATACATGATGTCCTAGGGCTAACACATTTTTGTGGTATGTTATAGTGAATTCAAGTTGTGCATGATAATTCTAATTAGAAAAATAAACATATTTAATAATCCAATTATATTATTATCTTGTAGGTCTTCAAACAAAGGGAAAATTTGCATGTCTAGTTTGTGGTCCAAAGATGAAATCTCATCCTTCAAAAAGTTTAAGGAAGTAGGTGTTTGATGAGTGTAGACACTTCCTCCACAAGAATCATAAGTATCAAAGTACGAAAAAACATCTTTTTAATAGGAAAGAAGAGACTACATCAAAGCCACAAAGAATGACACCTCACCTATGGAAGTTGGAATATAATAGAATTAATCGTCGAGGTAATGTTGTTCCACCTAATAGTTTATGTTTGTAATTTATATATTTCTATGGTGATTTTTGTTTACTAATTATGTAATTGATGATCATGAAGGTCGTCAAGGTAGTACTGACAACCTTCCAAAGGGACTAAAAAGCTATCCCGAACAATTTAGTAGGTTGCCCTACTATAAGCACTTACAAATTGTGCATTTGTTTGATACTATGCATATTGGAAAGAATATAATAGAGACATTGTGGAAAATATTGAATGGAAGGCGTGACAAAAAAAAAATTGTCAAAATTTGTAATGACATTCATGAATCCAATCATGCATTGAAAAATTTCATTCACTCAAATAGCAACAGATATCAGATTAATATAAGTGCCCTTCCTTGGTTATTAACGGAGCAGCAAAGTGATGCCATAAAAGAAGTCATACAAAAAATTTGATTTCCCATAGGATTTGCTGTGAACATAAACAATCTCATATCAAAAAAAGGTGAATTTGGGCCAGGGCTCAAAACGCATGATTGGCATACTTTCATCAAGGTAAGTTATGTTCTTCTGTATTTACAATATATTCATAAACTATGTGTATTGTTCATTATGTTATGTTAGAAAACAATAAAATGATTGGTTTATAATTACTGCAGTACGTGCTTCATCTATCTCTCCCAGAGCCCTTCAGCAATAACATCAAACAAGTGATATACGATCTTGGAAAATACATGAGGTAAGCAGTAATATCTGTTCAATTTTTCATATATATTAATTATATTTGTGATTTTTTTTTTGTTGATATGTAATCTATTGTATATTATTTTGTAAAGTCTCGTATCTATATATTTTTTGTGACTTGAATCTCTTAATGTAGGTGGTTGTCATCTAAAGAACTCCATAAAGAAGATATAAACTATTGGAAGAGAAGAATTCCTCATTTACTATGTCAAATGCAAAAGTGTCTACCTCCAACTTTTTTCAATGCACAGGAACACTACCTCATACACCTAGTTGAGGAGTTTGAATTGTGTGGACCTATACACAGTAGGTCAATGTGGATGGTTGAGAGGCACTTGAAATATTTGAAGGCTTTGGTTTGACAAAGAGCACATCCTAAGGGTTCTATGATAGAGGGATATATGGTATACTAGACTATGGTGTACATTACTCAATATCTTCCTAAGTTTGCATCAAATATCCATGTAGATTGCATTTGGGATCTCGAGCCTTTTAAAAAATTAGAAGGGGAGTACTTGATGGGGAAAGGTACATTGAGGAAAGTGAGAGGTAATAAATTATAATATGTTATTGTAATAAATTATTTCTTAATCTTCAAAGTAAATCGGTTGTAAGTTGTCTTTTTTTTTTTTGTACAGGTGCTCGAGAGTGGGATGCACTACATTTGTATATTGCAAACAATCTTGATTGGATGACGGTATGGATTGAACGATGTCAACATTCTGGTCAGACATTAACATGGGAAGGTGTATCTTCATTGGTTAAAGAAGCTCATCGTAATGGAGATTCCAATGTTATGCAAAGGGAAATAGATTTAGCACGTGGTTTAAGAGATTTCTAGGTATGTACAAATTTATTAATCACCCGTATGTTTATCAACTCATGATACAATAATTTTGACATGTTTCACATATTATTGCAGGTTAAACACCACAAGCCTATGTTCTATAATGGTCATAAATTTTGCATCAAAGTGTTGGATGACACGAAGAAAACTTGTGATTCAAGAGTAACTGCAGTCTTTCAAGTGACTAATATTTCATCTAGAAATGACTTACATCCTTGAGAGTCTAAAAATTGATACTATGGTATTTTGGATGATATACTTGAGTGTGACTTTAGTTCCTTCAAATTAGTACTCTTTTTTGTCAAATCGTACAAGCTACAACTTAATCCAAATGATCCTAATAGAACTGTTATTGAACATGATAATGGATTTACAATTGTTAATACAAGGTCGTTTGAGCCAGTTGGGGATGAGCCTTATGTTCTTCCAAGCCAATGTGAGTAGGTATTTTACTTAGAGGTTCCACATAAACTAGGTTGGTCATTTGTTGCTAGACATGAACCGAGAGGAAGGCCAATAAAGTATAATGCGATGGAAGAAGAAGATACTGAAGAAGTAGAAGATGATGTAGATGGTGATCACGATCGACAGTTATTGGATGATGTTCCTGACACAAATTTTCATGAAGAAGAAGAAGATGATGATGACGATGATGCTGCTACTGATGATGATGATGAAGATGATGTTGATGTTGATGATGATGATGTTGATGATGACGACGACGATGACAACGATGATGACAATGACGACGATGATGGCGAGGATGATGATGATGCTGACGATCATGATGATGATGAGGATGATGATGATGATGATGATGATGAGGATAATGATGATGAAATTTAGAGGTATGCCATCAATCTTTAATATATTTAATATTCATTTGTTGATAGAAATATATTTATCTTATATATGGTTACATAGTTTATTCATTATCTATTTAAAAGCAACAAGTTTCAACTAAAAATAGAATACTACTAATCTAATTAACTATTAATCTAAATTAATTAAATAAAACTATATAAAACACATATTGATGCGTGAATGTATTGAGCCTTATTTTATTTTAGGTCAAAAGCATTTGTAAGTGTTTAGTTTAGAAAAGGGAATTTATTAAATATCTATAAAAGGGAGTTTTACCTAGAATAAAATTCATAGGGAAAACATAATATAAGTGCTTATCCAATTTTTTGGTTAATAATTCTGCCTCTGTAGGTGATGCAGAGACCCTAGGTGGACTTGCAATCATTCATAACAAGAGGGACTTCCATAGTGTTCTCACAACACCAACCAAGCATCTTTAGAAGATCCCTCTCCTTGATCCAAGTCAACTCCATAACCTATCAGAGTGCAAACCAAATCCTTATGCCACCTTAGGTTCTACATCTTTGGAATAATCCCATGAATGTCCCTCAATCCATCCAATGGATTCATCCAAGCAATCTAATCAACAAACTATCAAATGCTCACAATGCCTCAATAGGTGCCAAACTTGACTTCACCTTAACTAGGTGTTTCCTCCACCTCCACACACATCAACCAACTTCAAATAGCATGTCCCCAAGATGAATAAGCCCTCAACTCATTAGCTAATACAAAAACCCAATTTTAGCCCTTCACTAGGCCTACTTCCCTAGTAGGCTTATAATGTGAGCCTGATTTAAGTGTTATATTGTGTACCTTTTAATGTTTTTAATTTTTATGTGATGATAATGATGGATTTGATTATGATTATGATGTGATTATGCTCACAATAATTGAATTACATTTGTAGGAAACTAAACCCCTTTCAGGAGCATCCCGCATAGTCTCATGAATCGACAGGTATAAATCAATACTCCTTATAGATAGTCTATTTAATACACTTATCAATAGTAAGATTGTTGTCTTCTAAGATCTCTCCCATTTGTAGGTACCAGTGAATAGATATTTTTCAGAAGTGTCTTCCTCGAGTGAGGGAAATATAGGAATAGAAGAGGAAAGTGAGACATGCAATTTATCTAGAATAGGGAGATTAACTAGAGGTCAAAGGACTAGAAGGAAATTCAATAAATGCATGAAATTTTTCCTTTCTCAAGATGGGTCATGTTCTTATGATGATGAGATGGAAGGCGACATTGAGGTGCCCTTGAGGTACCAACATCTACAGAAACATTGGGTACCCAAGAAACTTCCTCCAATAAACACTAAATTTTGTATTAATGAGAGGATATATCGCATAGCACCATCATCACTACATGGTTTGGGCCTATTTTCTATGGATGGCATAAAGGTGTCTTACAACAAAGTTTCTAAATTCATGGAGTATGTTGGACCATGTTACGATTACAAAAGCTGGATGCATATTGTTAAATATAAAAAAAGGATGCGTAGGTATGCCCTCTCAACAAATTATATACAACAACAAGACAATAATCAAAGTAAAAGTGTGGCTATATACATTGATGGAAGGCCAAAAGCAATAGGGAATATTGTGGGTTTTATAAATAGTACACGACCTAGGTCAACTATAAAGAAATCCAATTGAATATTTGAGGCATGCGAGGGAAATCGTGTATTCATCTGTGCAATAAAATCAATACATGCAAGGGAAGAGATTCTTATTAATTACAATTTAAACTACATAGATACAAATGAGGCTACTATCATGGGGGTGGTACATACTATTAAACCAACTTCTAATCAATGACTCCAACATACCATTTAGTCAATAAATTTTTGGCTAACATTTTTATACTTGATCTTTGACATAGGGGCACAATATGGAGCAACTGCTCGAAGGGGATGTTGGTGATGTTCTTTGCTCATCTACACATTAGCAGGTAAAACTCATTGTAATTGTGCAAACTAGATAGAAGCAAAATGTTATTTTTTTAATGTTGTTTTCTTCATTTTTTTGGAGTAATTTTGATAATACTAATACTATTGTTGTCACAGAGGGCCAGTGGTCGAAGGGAGGGAAAGGAACCTGCAGTCCCTGATCAGTAGCCCCCCCCTAAGGAGGACCCTTTTTATATTGATTTAGCAGACACCAATGACCTAATCGGTTCGACTAAAAAGTTGCTAAAGAAAATTGGCAGAGAAATTTTATGTTTGGCAACCATCAAGCCTACTACTCAGGAAATAAGAAAAAGGGGATCTGAATTGATGCACACCTCTGAAACCTTAAAAGTAAGTATTAATGAAATTTTTAATTATAACAAGAGTTCAATAATGGTTTTTATGTTATGCTCTTTTATGGCATTAATTAAAATATTGATGCGTTGTCTTTACAGATTTTTTTGTGTGATTTTGAGCCCCGTTCCCATGATGAAGGTGCTACAGGTGATTCAGGTAGATTGCATGTTCCATTCCCCACTTTTATTTTCTACTGAATATATATAGGAATGATCATAGTCATTGACAATACATGCTCGAACAATCCTTTCTTTTAATGCTCTAACAATCCTGTCCATGCTAGTCCACGCGTTCTATATCTATGCATGCTCTAACAATTTTATTCTTTAGCTTCACATCAATTGAATCCTATGATGATGCTGCCTCCATCCAGGACAACCACAAATCTCTTTCTGACTGTTGAGTCAGCAACACACAGCTTATAGGCATCGACTGTTGCAACCTGACAAACCTTCTACACAATCTGTGGATGCTGAAGGTTTGCATGATGTGCATCCCAGTGGTGGAGGTATACATTTGCTATTAAATTTTTTATATGTAATTGCAATTGGTGTTTGGATTTAACATAACATTTTGTATAACAGTTGTAGAGGATCAAGGGGTCGATGTTCATGATCGTGTTGATGTTGAGTCCAAAAAAAATGATGTGGTCAAATCAGGTAAAGAGCGCCACAATTATGTTATTTAAAATAATTAAATACTTGTAACAATTATAATAAATTATTTTTAATTTAACTCTTTTATTTTTTATTGCAGAGGAACCCCCTTTGCAATAGCATAGAAATTTGAGATCATCAAGAATAGAGAACAAAACAACTGATGAGGGGGGAATTGATGATGACACTGATGCTCCTCTTAGAGCTTACATAGAAAAAATAAGTAGAAAGAAAAAAAGAAATGATTGTCATCTACATACCTTAATTGATAATGACTGAATTTTATGTCTCAATGAATTTAATTATGTGCTAATGAATGTTCATGAATTATGTGTTAATGTAGAATATTGATGAATGTTGCATGTTAACAAATCTAATGTGTTAATGAATGTTATCATGTGATATTGATTGAATGTTGCATTTTATTAGTGGTTGAAAGAATGAATAAATGTTAGATGTTAATGGGGAATTTAGAGTGATGTTAGGGGGAGGGGGGTGGGGCCAAATGAGCTTCCACCTTCACGTGGTTGGCCTTATTTAGTAGAGAATATTAAACTATTCTCGAAATAAAGTGAAGCTCAATAAGATACTAAATATTTCTCTATTTTGTCCTATGTTTAGACCTATAACACTGTATCTTGCTAAGGCCCCTTTCAAGTGGAAGGACACGAGCATCTTTTACATAGATGAAAATTTGATAGGATCTATTGATGATTGCAAGTAATACATGTTGTGTGTATGGAGGTGCTCCATATAGTCCATAGGAGAATGTACTATGCAGAGGTGTAGATGTTGTTGTTGGAACACCAGGTCCTATCAAGGTATGTGAGTAGCTTTTATTAACTACTTTTCTGGTATGCAACAGTTCATTGGTAAAAAAAATGTTTCGATTTCTTTACACAGGATCATATTGAGAGAGGCGGTCTAAACTTGAAATCATTGAAATTGTGTGTCCTTGATGAGGCTAATGAAATGCTTAACATGGGCTTTGTGGAGGACATGGAAAACATCCTTGGTATGATTTGTAATTTTGTATTGAAATTGTAACTAATAGACTATATGACTTCTTTTGTGAATGACATAAATTACATGTTTGCTAAGTTCTCAATAAGAAGTGCCAGTTTCCATGATGTATCTTTAGCACCTCACTTTTAATGGTTACCTTCTCATGTTTACTTGTTCTTATTCTCAAATTGAATTCAGTTTCAAGTGTTTTTTTTTCTGCAATGTGTCAAATTATGCTATTTGCTGCATTTAATTAAGATATCCAAATTCTTACAATCTTGTGATTTGTATAGATTACTCAAACATTTGGTGCTCTATATTGTATCAGTTTGTGCTTGTTTATCTGGATTCAACTTACAGTGATCCATATTTCAATGAGCAGTGGTTAGTGGTTAACTAAAGTTCATATCTCATGACCCATGTTTAAACTTTTTTGAACCATATTGAACATCAAAAATATTCTCAAAATTTGTTTGGAAAAATTGACCTTATATTGTGATATTGCTAACAGGATTCAACTCTTGACCCATGTTTCACAAGTAGTGGTTCATAAGAACAAATTTCTCATTACATTCACTTGTATGTAGTCATATAGTTTGCTGAGGCATTTTTTTGATGTTATTTTGAGTCAAAAAAGCTACTTCTAGGGCACTTACAGAGCCAACACGAGATTTGTAAAGCCAATATGTGACCAAACACTTCATAGAAAGAGCCATCATTTATAAGCTTTAGCATAAAGTCTTGTTAAAATCTTTAGCAACAAGTGTGAGGCACATTGTTCTTCCCTACTTTTATAAAGCAAGAGCAATGGTTATACCAAATGTCATTCGCTACTATAGCAGGTTGGACGAGAAATATATGATCTATGTATTTGGAAATGGTTTTTGTAAATTCTGATTATTGTATTGTCAAGCATCTCTCATGAGAAACTCCATTCTTAATCGGAAGGTAAATTCTTTTTTACTTTTGTAGTGGGGGACGCAGTATTATTTTTACAGAGACAATGAATGATGCATCTGAGATTGCTGCATCATTTCCTGGTAAAGCTCGTGCATTACATGGAGATATACAATAGTCACAACACAAAGTAGGTTATACTAACTCTTAGATGTGAACTGTTTGTCTTTAAAATGCTTTATGCTGAATGAGGATAGTTGTTACAAGTGGGAGGCTTGCACCTAATTGTGTATCTTTAGATTCAATAGAATTTTTTGGATATTTTTGAGATATTTAATGTTTGAGATACTCTCACTATTATAACCAAAGAGACGGTCAGTTGTGCTCAAGTAATGGTGATCATGTATTGTTTCATTTCTGTGAAAAAGGCACCATGCCCATATAGATGGGATGCAATGAAAAGTGTGAATTATTAAAATTGTGGAGTTATGGTGTTTTCATTTGGTATGGGATTTTTGGGAGCCTGGATATGTTTTGTGCAATTTTAAAAAAAAGAAAAGATTGTGAATGTATATTACAACCAAAAAACTGTAACATATTGATATTAAATTACATTGTATAATTTTTTTGAAGTATTGAAAAAGCCATATCAATATCATCCTCTGAATAACCTATCAATATCTTCTTTTTTAATTGATGTGTGAGAAAGTTACTAGTTCAGAGATCATAAATGATGAGATTATCTAGGGACTTGACAGTGAGAAATAATGTTTGATTGAATGAAGACCATATACTCTAGTTTTATCAAGAAGGAAGCAGGAATGGTTTTGTTCAGTCAAATATTGAAGTCAATGGATGAGAAATGGAAAAGAATTTTGTTAGATATGGTTGCGGTTTTTTTGTTGTGCAGCTGCAATCATTGTTCTTATGGCTGGTCAAAGTGGTGTTCAAGTAAGCAAAGTTTTCTCCTTTACATTTGTGTTCGATCAGCAAAGGGTTCCCTTGTTTCTCTTGGCATCTAGAACTCATGAAATGAAAGGAACACTATCATCAATGGTTTTTTACTTTGAAGTTGAAGCAGGCATCCTGGCCTGGAGGCACTATGAAGATTGGTGCATTGGTCAAGATAGATGCACAAGATTGCCTCTATTAAAATAATATCCTCACTTAGTTCAAATAATTGAAGTTATATAACCTCAGAAATGCTTGATCCTTTAACATTTACTAGATTTGGATGGTGCATTCACCAAATTGATGTGAAGATGCATTTTTTGAGTTGGAATCTCCAAGAGGAAGCAAATATGTAAGTACTTGAAGGATTTGAATTTCAAGAAAGAAAGAAGTAAATATGTTTGTGTCCACAGATTATCAAAAGCAGGTCAATGCATCTCAAGAGTACAATAGATTATAAAAAAGTTCAAGGAGATTCCTAGAGCATCAGTTATGTCAATTGATGAAATCATTGTATGGGTTGAAGTAAACTCCTTGTGCAGGGTACAACACAGATTGATTAGCACCTTTGAGGTCATGAATTATGTCAAAGTCTTTTAGGCAACAACTTTGCACACTTTTAAACTGGACTCTTAGTAATTGAATCCACACAAATTAATATTCAGTGTGTGTGTGTTAAGAAACTCGACAAAACTTTTTTTCATTATAAAACTACAACGTTAGAAATATAGTAACAATAATCTTTACAATTCCAACTCTCTTGTTGTTTAATTACACTTCTGTATCAGACACAGCTTTCAAACTACTAGTTTCTTTTGTATATTAATATGTGCACATGAAAATACTATCATGCCATTTATTTTTTAAATAGTGCATGATGCATATTTTCTCAGTACTTGCTTCAATTTATTGAAATCCATTAATGCCTTGTATTTTAATCATATAGATTCTGAGATCTGGATTTTACATTCAATGGAGTCATAGAGTATATTTCTAACTTCTACCAATTTCTAATTATAATTTTGCAGGTGCAAATTGGTACGCATTCATTTACATTTGATCACGTGTATGGCAGCACTAGTTCTCCATCATCAATGCTTTTTGGAGAATGTGTTGCTCCACTTGTTGATGGTTTATTCCAAGGTTATAATGCCACAGTTCTTGCATATGGATAGGTGTGTGTCATCTCATCATGGCACCTACATGTTGGTTGATCAATTTCTTTTTTAAATCCCTAAACATGTAAAACTAAATTTCACAGATCCAATCTCTAATCTCTAAACTTTTAAAATTTAATAAAATTCATATTCTAACTTGTTTATTATTTGATAGGTTGTTCCTGGAATCATGATTGTAACTTAGTTTCATCACAATGATCCTTATGAACTTACATGTACATTCACTAATAATGTAAGTTTATTTATCAACTTTCAACATTCTCACCAAAATTTGAACTACATTATCTCATGATTGTTGCAGAGTACCACTGCTCACATGTGAAATAGGCATCTAGATTACTGAACCCTTCTTAAAATTAGTTTCATTGAATTAATATATGTTATGCTATCACTGGGTGTGTAATTTGAGCATGAGAGTAATGTCATATCTATCTATGTGTTTTTCCCAACAAACTTCCGAAATATAATTTCTATAAGTTTTTAAAATTAGAGTAGATGAATTATTCTATAGGAAAAGGTGTTGCATTTAGGCATTTATTGATAGGTTTGGACATGAACAGTTTTCTATTTCTAGTAGATTATAATGATGATAGTATTGGATTTTTTTCCATGTTTAATTTTTCTGATGATTCTTGAACTTTCAGGTTGTTGCTTCACAAGGTTGGCCTAAACTTATAAAGCATGTAGGTTTGTTCTATGTATGCTCAAGCACATTGGAAAGAATTGACTCAAGAGATAGAAAGATCATATGAGGGGCACTGTATCTACACTTTCAACTCCCATGTATTTCTATATATTTCATATTCTGAACAAATAAAAAAATCATATATTCAAAAAAACATAGAAAAAACATAAAACTTTCTTTCACCAGTATGAGTATATTTATCTATATTGTTTAATTGAATCGCCTATTGCTTATGAGAAGAGTCTAGTACATAAAATATTTGGTGGCTGACTCATAAGTCAGGTTGTGATTTTTAGGTTTTTATATTTTCAAAAAATTTCATACTTTGTTAACAAGGATGAGTGAATGTAAGAAGATATCAGAAGAAGTTATTCATATCTAAACATCATCTTTTTTAATATTAGCGAGGGAATAGAGAGGGACTTATAGACACCTCCAAGATTTACTGTTCATTTCATAAATGGGATTTTTTGAGTCACTTAAACCTTTCAAAATTATTTCTATGTTGGGAACTCTAGGTTATAGTCTTAGAAAAGTATTTTATTCATTAATAATTGCTTCAACCTGGCTTGTAGGTGAAGTGCACACAATGTTCTTATTGCTCAAATAAATTTGATCCTTTCTTAGATTTGAGCCTAGAGATCATTCGAGCAGATTCCTTGTTGAAAGCATTATCCCATTACACGGTAGTGGAGCAATTAGATGGGGGTGTGAAAAGAGATCAATGTGAACGATGCAAAGTAAAAGTGAAGGCTCTAGAACAACTCAAAATTGATAAAGCACCACATGTTCTTGCAATTCATCTCAAGCACTTCAGTGTAGTTGGATCTGGAGGAAAAATTGACAAAAAAGTAGACTTTGGTTGTACGTTGGATCTCAAACCATTTGTTAGCAGTTCAAATGTACGTAGCCCTTACAATATTATTTGCTAGTGGATCACATTTTCAGTGGAATCTAATAATATAGTTTTTGTAATATCTACTGGTTTTTTAATAAATTTTGCACATTTGAATGATATTCTAGTTTCTCTGTCTATTGATCAATCACAAGAGGGCAATTTTAAGTACACTCTTTATGGTGTTCTTGTTCATGATGGCTAGAGCACACATTTTGGTCATTATTTTTGCTTTATTCATTCATCCACAGGCATCTGGCATGCTTTAGATGATAATCGGGTATACATTTGCTATAGTTGTGAAGACATGTTTAATTTTGTGGAGCAAGCTCATTATAATTTGTGTATAACAGAATACACAAAAGAACTGCAATTTTATGTAGAAACTTTTCTTTATATGGTAACACTAATTATATTGAAGGTTCTTAGACTAATTGAAGTTATTCTTATGACATTTTATAATCTAATTCTATTCAGTCAATGAGAAAAGTGTTCTTTCCCAGAAAGCTTACATGCTATTCTATATATGAAATAAGAAAACTAGCATTCAAATACAGGTGGGTCTAAATCTTAGTATAATGGCTCTAAACTAAAGAAGAGGGTGTCATTGAACATTGGTCATCCAAAGGAAAACCACTTACAAGATTCATATGCCCCCTAGGTGAAAGAAAACATGCATTCTTTCCAAACGATAGCAATCTCTTTTAGTGTTGCAGGTGTAAACAAGATACCCCAATAGGTAGAAAATTTGTCAAATGTCAATTTCATTTCAGAAAGTCTAGAAAAGAACACAAGTTCTGGCCAGTCATGCAGTAAATCTAGATCATCAACAGATCATGATGCTACATTATAGATGGTGCCTCCAAGAACCAATGGTATTCAAAAAAATAATGTCTTCTAGTCAAGTCATACTATAAGTAATGGATGCACATTGAATGGGTCTAGTAATAATGTTAAGAAGCAAGAATCTGAAATAAAGGGAACTGATTCTGTGGGTAATTTTAATATTATGGTTGTTAGACATTCTCGGAACTATGATGTGAGAAATGATAATGAGAACTATATTGGTAGAAATTCTAAAGCTTATTCAAAAAATTAATGGTAATAGATCATGAGCATGTCAAACATTCTACAAATGGTTTGACAGGTATTATTACTCAGCATCATGCTACTAAACTTCCAAAAAATGATTCAAATGGTAAACTTGTAGTTGGTGAGCATCTAGAGAATGGTAGTGTGGTCCACAATTCTATAGATAATGAGAGTGAGGCTGCTAAGCTCCTATCCCTAGAAGATGGTTCCTTATTTCAGGTGCTTTTTTTTTGGATTAATGTTGCAGTGTATATGTTTTTATTTGAGAAAATTTCTTTTAGTCCTAATGAATCTTTATATGTTCCTTTTGGCAGGGAGGCAAAAATGGTACTTTTCTCTATAAGGGAAGGGAAATGGATGGGTCATGTGTAAAATCTATGCATCCACATAGGTTGCAAAAATATAGTCAAGAAACTAAATGTATTTCCAGCCACAAGTACCAAAAACACAATGAGGACAACTACTACCTCGTTAGTAGAAATAGATTGAAGCTTATGAAGCATCTTCCATGTCCTTGATTTTTACAAGCATTGTCTTTCAGGGCACATTTTCTTCTAAGAGAAATGCATATTTTGAGGAAGAAATGATCCAATGAAAGAAAGAAATGCATAAAGTTACAGCTTAAGAAGGCTGACATTTTTCTTAAGCAGAAACGCTCTACAAAAATGCCTTCTGGAAAAGAGTATCTAGCTGCAAAAAGTTTTGCATGTTTAGTCACTTCTAAGTATCCACAACAATCTTGTGGAAAGGGTCTATCAAACAAAATAAATGGTTGTGTTTTTGTGCAGCAAATTGAGACATCAAAAATTACAGCTGGTGTGGTTTAGAATGCGTGTAACATTGCTAATGTTTGTGGCTGAAGTAGTAGGCTAAATATGCTTGTGGCAGGGTCGTTGTGGTAGTGACGACAGTTGGCATTGCTGCCACAGCGGCCCTACCACAGTGCTTGTCGTGGACGTCGCAATTGTGATGTTCGCCTAACCATTGCGATGGCCCTTGCATCGCAGACATAGTGGCACTGTCGTAATTCTTGCATAGATGCCACAATTGCAACGTTCATGCAAGCATTGCGATGGCCGTTGGCGTCGCCACCACAGTGACCCCATCACTAGGTGTTGATGCGTCCCTATCACAATTTTTTGTGGACGTCGTAATTGTGACATCCAGGGCAAGCATTGGGATGGCTACTGCCACAATGATGCCGATGTGACCCCATCAAAAATTGTTGTGGACATCACAATTGTGATGTCCAGGGAAAGTATTGGGATGGCTGTGCCATAGTGACCTCATGGCCAGATGCCATCATGACCCCGTCGCAATGCTTGGGGCAGACGTCAAAATTGTAACATATGTTTCATGCATTGTGACAAGATTCATGCCATTATAAAGTGGTTTCATTGTGATGGATGGGTGTCAAAATTGTGATGGTAGAGGATAGACGTCGTAATTTGTGACTAAAAAACAACGACATCTATTACTGTCATAGTGGCGACACATTGCAGTCATAATTGTGACACTTAGCCATTGCAAATCAATGCCAAATGTATTAGTGATTACAAGTTAACACAAATATTACAAATTCTACACACGTGAAGACACTTGGATTCTAAAGACTAACTCAGTGAGGTTCTGATACTTGGCATCCACTATCGATCCCTGGCATCATCATGCACTTGATAGAAATAGAAGCTTGGTTCATACTGATCACTTCTAATTAGTCTTGAACTTGGTCTACACTGGTGACTCAGTAGATATTGTGAAACTTAGCATGTAAAATTAATCACTTTTGGCAATACTCGGTAAACAATGTCACCTTGATCTCGATATAAATTGAGTCACTTTGTTAATGTTGGACTCACATCACATACACTATGAACTTGGTGAACACTAAATAGCTTGGCTTGCATTGGTAAGCTTGGCATACACTAAAATGCTCGAGTTTATTCTGTTGATCTTTACAATAACTGAATCTTTTGGGTAACCACTAGGATTTGTCCAAGGAACTCGATAGCAACAATTGAAGTGCTTAGCAAACATTGATAGTTGTATAATAAGATCGGTAGCTATATGTAATCTGAGTAAGTGTGTGTCACTAATAACAAACTTGACTGGTATGTCAACAACATGATGGCATAATATGAAGCTTTGGTCTGGGGTCTCAAACTAGCTTTAGAATGGAAACTAATAGCACTAGAGGTTTATGGAGACTCCCAATTGATCATCAATCAAATCACCAACACTAATCCAAAAAAAGATGAAAATTTATTTCCTTATATTTATAAATGGTTGACATGCTCAAGGCATGTTTCATTCATATTACTTTTGAAAAAATTCCTAGAGATAAGAACAAAGCATCAGATGCTATGGCTACCTTGGCCTCCTTACTCTAGCTACCAGAGTAGCATGAGCGATATGAGTTCTTAATAGAAGAGATGGTTCAAACTGCATTTACTCATCCTAATTCCCTTATCATTTTCCAATTAGATGCTCTCAATTCCCTTTGGTATAACCTCATCATCACTTACCTTCTTGACAACACCACTCTATCTAACCTCTCACGTTACCAAAAATGAAATTTCATTCGACAAACCTCATGCTACACTTTGATGGTTGATATGCTATATAGGAAGGGTTTTGATGGTTCTTTGTTTAGATGTCTTGAAAAGGATGAGTCTAGGATCACTCTATAGGAAGTCCATGCAGGGATTTGTGGGTCACACTACAATGGGTTTACACTAGCAAAGAAGATTTGTAGGATGAGTTATTTTTGGCCAACAATGGAAAATGATTCTATCAACTATGTTAAAACTTGCAAAAAATGCCAAATCCATGGTAACCTTGTTCATGTGCCAGCCCAAGAGCTCAACCCTTTAGCCACACCATGGCCTTTTTATCAATGGGGCTTTGATTTGATTGGAGACATCCATCCACCTTCCTTCAATGGACATAAATCGATTATCACCACCACAGAATACTT
Organism: Cupressus sempervirens; assembly: GCA_028749045.1. NCBI lineage: Eukaryota > Viridiplantae > Streptophyta > Pinopsida > Cupressales > Cupressaceae > Cupressus > Cupressus sempervirens. The sequence goes on along the minus strand of CM053786.1, from coordinate 894,663,977 downwards.
CACCAAGTGGGTAAAAGTGGTGCCACTTGCCCACTTTAGGGAAAACAAATCTCTTCCTTCATTCTAAACCATATCATTTGTTAGTTTGACATACCCCATGTCATTCTAATAGATAATGCCTTGTACTTTAAAAATCAAATAATTGATGAATTATGTGAAAAAATCACATTATACACCACTTCTCATCAATTTATTATCTCCAAGGCAATGGCCAAGCAAAGGACACCAACAAAACTATTATCAATATCCTCAAAATAACTGTCAACGATATTGGTAGAGATTGGCATTTACATCTGAATCTAGCCCTTTGGGCCTATAGGATGAGCATTAGGATGCCTATAGGTGCAACACCCTTCTCCTTGGTTTATGGTTGTGAAGCTATTCTTCCTTTAGAGGTTGAGATCCCCTCCTTGAGAGTTACTCTTTGAGACATCCTATCAAATGAGGATTATAGAGAGGCCCATCTAGAGAAACTAGAGTATTTAGAAGAACATCAATGTGCAGCACATGAACACCTCAAAGTGTATCATAATAGGTTATCGAGACATTACAACAAAAAGGTCAAACCCTATGTTTTTTAGATTGGTAACTTAGTACTCTAAGAAAACCCTAAGAACCAAGTGGCTAGGGAAAAGAAAGGAAAGTGGGAAGCCAATTGGATTGGTCCTTACATTATCACAGAGTCCTTTGGGACTGGTGCTTATAGACTTTCAGATTTTGATGGCATAGACTTAGTAGAACCCATCAATAGCATCCATCTCAAAAGATTTTATGTCTACAACTTTGAGAAACACATCAAAAATACCAAAAAAATCAAAAACACCAAAAAATTTCCAAAAAAAAACATTTTTGGTACAATGCCACCTTTGGTTTTAAAAGCAGTGAGAGACAATAGCTTTGGACTTCCCTAAACAACATAAGTCCTTCCATGCTGAAAAGCAGTTAAGATAGCACTCAAGCAGCTCCCTTTGTCACAAATTTTGCTTGTTTGAGGCCTATCTAGCATAGTCAAGTTAATTTCACACATACCCAATTGAGAGACACTTGTGGGTAATAGTTTAGTAGTTCTTTGGCATAAGATGTAGTTAACTATAGTAGAGATATTCAATATGATAGCAACAAAGGGAAGAACAACAAATTGGGAGAAATAGGGAGTTAGATTATGTATTGAGATACCATAGACATAAATTGTAGGAAAATTAATGCACATCTCAGCTATCCACCTTGATCAATGATCCCCAATGTTTATTATAGCCCTCACTCGACCCATTTGATGTCCTAAACTCCTTTCATTGCCTCCCACATCCCAAATATAGCTATACATGCCCACTTTTTGCCTTTTTTCCCACTCTTGGTCTCCTTGCCTCTTTAGGCGCCTCACCTAGTCCTAGTTACCCTCATATTCCAACAAATCTCACTCACATCCTCATTCCACTATCAAAGTCCAAAAATCATCAAAAATTATCCAAAAATTTTGAGAATTGTCAAAAAAAAATTTAAAAATAAAAAATAGTCCAAAATTATCAAAAAAAACTCAAAAATCATCAAAAATTATCCAAAAAAATCAAAAAATGTCCAAAATTATCAAACAAAATTAAAAATCATCAAAAATTATTCAAAATTATCAAAAAAATCCAAAAATCGTCAAAAAAAATCCAAAAATTGTCCAAAATTATCAAAAGAATCTAAAAATATCCAAAATTATCAAAAAAATAAAATTTTAAAAAATAAAAAATAAAATTTAAAAATTGTCCAAAATTATCTTAAAAAATCCAAAAATCATCAAAAATTATCAAAAAATAAAAAATTCCAAAATCGTCAAACATTGTCAAACATAGCCGCTAATGCCCAAGAAATTAACAACACCCCAAAATTCCTATCAAAAGTGGCTCACTACATCTCAAATAGGCATCAGAAAAGTCCCCTCTTCCTTCCTCTTGTCAAGAACAACAATTCCCAATGGATCATTAGTCTTATTTATGTTGCAGTGGCCACAATTGGTCTGGCCCCCTTTAAAAAATATATTAATGCTATCCTGAAAGCCCAGATATCCATCGGACTCTATCATCATCACCTAATTAGGGGCTCAAAATAAGTAAGCATAAGTACCCCCCTCAAGCACCTTTTTAGGCCCAAGCACCTTTTTTAGGCCCTCAAGCACCTTTTTAGGTATGAAGCACCTTTTTCAGGCCCCTCAAATGCCTTTTCTAGCCTAGGCACCTTTTTCAGGGCCCTCAAGTGCCTTTTTAGGCCCAAGCACCTTTTTCAAGGTTGTTAGAGTCAATAATTATTTATTAATTATTTATTCTTTTATTGAATTTTACTTAGGCTAAATGCATTTAGACTTTAGTTATCATCTAGGAGTTGTTGATGAGTTGTTTACAACATGGGAGTTTGTTCCTATCTAAGTCATACTTATCCTCTCACCTTGATCGAGGGTATTCCACCTTTTTTGGATGTATGCTTAGTTGTCACACTTATCTCCTAGTGCTTTCTAGCTTGTTATAGAATCTTCCTTGAGAACTTTATATTCAATCTCCCACATTGTATTTCATAACTCTTTTTCAAGGCATATTGTATAGCAATACATTTTTCTTTGTTTGCAATATCTTCTCTCAAGTCCGTTTAGTTTTTCCAAGCTCTTGCTCCCTCCTTCTTTGGTTTCTCTTTAATAGGTTATTTGCATGCAAGTGATCTTGGTGCATAGTAAAGTTGACTTTCATCAACTTCTACATGGTATCAGAGCCTCCTTGCTGCTTCTTAGTTGAAGGATTTTTGAAGCCACTATTCAGAGACACAAGCCCTAATTTGTGCATTTTTCTTCAATCAAGAGGAAGAGAAATTTTTAGAGCACTTGGGGCCTAAATAGATGCTTCCATTGAGTTTAGAAGGCTTGTTATAGTCAAGATCCATATAAAATTTGTCCATTTTAGATACAGTTGATCTAGGAGGAAAAAATTTTTACCCCCTGGGTGGTCGTACAGACTATATAAATTTTTTTTGCAAAAGAAATAAAAAAAGGTAGGCTGCTATGGTGCCATTGCAGGACCACCACCACACCACCAACATGCAGCCTACGTGCCACTGTTGTTAGCAGTGTAGCCATAGGGTAGCTGCTCTGCGGCCAGCACCACCCACCTTAGTGATGCCTCCCTTTCTTGCCACCTCTGCCTGGTTCTTCCTCCCTACTTTTGCCCACCTATGGCCAACCACCACTAGTTTCTATTGCTAATACGTGTCCTACATAGTTAGATTTTAGTGCACAGTTGGTGAGCTCTACGGGTGCCACCTAGCCCCTGCCACATCACTCAAACACATCAACAACTGCCACATGGCATGCCATGTGACACTTTTTTTGTTGTGACAGCCCCGTGGCTGTCAATTTTAACCTAGTGATTTGCTGATGTTAGCATGATGTCAACACTACATCAGCAAACCTACAAGCTCTCTAGGGTCCTTTTTGACCTACTCACAATTTTTTGGCCATAACTTGAGCATACAGAGGTATTTTTTCAATTCAAAAGAAGAGCTAGAAAGAGGGTTCCAAGATGAAGACATTGGTGTAGGTATTGTTTAGTTTTGATGTAGTTTTATTGCTCATTTTTGTAGTCAAATTTGGATTTTTTTTCACTTTAGCAAGCATATCTTTTGCATCCCATCTCTATTTTTTGAAAATGTTATATTTTTGGAAAGCTGATTTTGTCATCTTTTTAAAATCTTATCTTTTTTTCAAATTGTACCTCATGCTCTTTTTATCATGCTTTTTGCATTTTTTCTCTATGGTGGATATCTTGGGTGTTCTAGGTCTGAGGATCATTTTCATGGCATGGGATCTTTTATTTTTGGCTTTACTATCTTTTGTATCAACCTTTTTCCTTTTCTGATCATTGTAGCTATCATTTGTAAGAATCTTTATGCAAATGCATTGAGATAAAATGCCACTCTTGCATTTTGGGTTCAAGAATGTTATTTTGAGATAGTTGTACTTGTACTATTTTATAAAGCACCATGGGGGGATAGTTTTTGCCATTTGTGTGCCCTCTTCCTTTGTCAAGTGAATGTCCCTTCCACAACATTAGCCCCATGCATAATTAATGACCGTACCTTTATAGGTGTTTGCACCTCTTCGACTCTCTCATCATTCTTGGTTCTTTATGTAGAGGATTTTGGCCCACTTTCTTAGTTTCCTATCATCTCACCCCATCTACATTAAGGGGGGTTATTCTATTGTTCTAATGCTTTCTTGGTTTGATGGTTTGATAATGTGAACTATGTATTTAGTACATGATCCTATATACTAGGTGATTGCAGTCTACTTATGCATTTTGGTGAGATGGATCATCTACCATATAGACATGCTTGGTTCATGCCTCCTTCTTCCATGGAGGTTCTTTAGATTAGTAGTTTCTTTTTGATGACATAGTTTGCAGCTTCTTCATGCTTTAGTGATTCTCTTCATGATCAATCTTTATTCCTATTTTATGGGGCATTCCTCTAGTTAGAGGACTCTTCAATCTGTCACTAGATTTCCAGCTATCTCTTTTTGGAGAGGGTTTTTTCCCACTAGATTTTCTCCTTTGTCTCTGCCTTACATAGGTTTCCTTGTTCATGGGTACCTAACATAGCTTTGTTACCATGACCCATTCTGCATTTCATCTTAGCTTTTTGTGAGCTTAAGGAATTTCCCTAAGTTGCACTTAACGAGGGTGTTAGAGTAAATAATTGTTTATTCTTTTACTTAAGTTTACTTAGGTTAAATGAATTTAGACTTTAGTTGTCATCTAGGAGTTGTTGATGAGTTGTTGACAACATGGGATTTTGTTCCTATCTAAGTCATACTTAACCTCTTACCTTGATCGAGGACATTCCACCTTTTGTGGACATATGCTTAGTTGTCACACTTATCTCCTAGTGCTTTCTAGCTTGTTCTAGAAGCTTCCTTGAGGCCTTTATATTCAAGCTCTCACATTGAATTTCATAACCTTTTTCCAAGGCATATTGTATAGCAATACATTTTTTTTTTTTCGTAATATCTTCTCTCAAGTCTATTTAGTTTTTCCAAGCTCTTGCTCCTTCCTTCTTTGTTTCTCTTTGATAGGTTATTTGCATGCAGGTGATCTTGGTGCACTGTGAAGTTGGCTTTCATCAACTTCTACAAAGGCCCGACTCCCCCCTCCGTGTGCTTTTTTAGGCCCAAGACACCTTTTTCAAGGCCCTATTTCACCTTTTCCAAGGCCCAAGTCCCTATTTCGGGGCCCCAAAATGCCTTTTTCAGCCAAAGAACCTTTTTTTAAGGCCTTATTTTGCCTTTTTTAAGGCCCAAGTGTCCCTTTTGGGCCCCCAAACACCTTTTCATAGGCCTCGAGAGTGTTTGCCTCGGCCCACACCTAGAGAAACATTCCAACATTGGCCTTATAATCATCTATAACAACTATTACTATACAAAAAATTATGCCTTACACATCATAGCTCCCTAGATATTACACACCTCTATACTCATCTTTCATTAAGAGCCCACACAAACATTCCATCCCTGACGTAGGAGCATCCAGAGGTATAAGGGCAATCTTGTGTCACCCAAAAAAATGTACTTATACTTAGTTTCTGTTTCATGTCTTTACAATTTTGGATACCCATTTGGCTCAAACAAAGGTTCCAACTCTCGTAGTTCAACTATCAGTGCGTTTGAAAATCCCAAAAAAATAGGAGCATGTATTTGGGCCATCATTTCGATAAACTAGAAGGTGTGAATTGACCAGATGAACGTAATCATGATTTAGAGCATTCCAGAAAAAGAATCAAGTCAATAGGCCCCACGGTTTGAAAGTTATTGCAGTTTTTCAAGTTTTGGAGACCTCCTAAGAATGCTTCAAAGTCAGGTTTGGGGCATTAAATGACCTTGAAAAGGGTTGAAAAATGGGGGATGAGCAAAGCTTGTCCATAGGGCTATAGAGCACTTCGAGAGCTTTTTGAAAATGTAAACGGTTCGTCAATCAGAGCTATGGTTCAAAAGTTATGCCTCCTAGAAGTTCGGTTACTGTTTCTGAATTCTTCTAGATTTGCACCGACTTCTAACACAGCTTCCGAAACCTTCTATTTTGTCGGTGGATACCTACTAGCACTTTCTAGAATGTACTCCTAGTCCTTAACCCTTCGAGGTCTATTTAAGGAGATTTCTGGCATTGTAAAAGGCAGTTCGGAGTGGAGTTTGAGAGGAGGTACTAAAAGGAGAAATATTCTCCAGATTTATGCTATTGTAAGCCCTTAAGGCATGTTCTGAAGTTTATTTTCTCTGTACTATTTGTACTAGATTATTTTCTCAGTTAATATAATTTCCCTTTTCTGTTGTGTCCATTCTATTCTTGGGTTGTGTCCCCATCAATCCCCTTGCATACCCATATAGGTTTTCCTTACTCTACGAATCGTATTATTCCCACTTTTACAGAGATTAAAACCTTTCCAACAATTTTTCAAAAGTAACAAAAAAATTCAAATATCTACCAAAAATCCCAAAAACATTCACATATTCGTCAAAACGCTAAAAACATCCAAATATAATCCAAAAATGCCAAAATAAACATGGCAATGCATTACAATCAACATCAGTTGTCCCTTTGATTGCCACAACAACAAGCACAAACTTTTATTCTACTACAATGACAATGACAACATTACATTTGAATAATGTTTGGCAACTCATTTATTTTGGCTTCCTTGGGGAGGTGGCAAGACAAGGTGTCCTACCAATGGTGTTTCTTTTGACCCAGCTCTAGGAGAGGAAGCCCCTAGCATTAGTCCTCTACATACCCACATTACATCCATGGGAATTAGAAACCTCCCACCATGTAATTGCACATTCAACAGTTGTGTAAATTCCCTATCCACAAACTATGTCTCTTCTCAGTCCTCATTCAGGAATGCCTGATAATAACATCCCATATAATAAGTGGCTTCCTAGTGTACCTTCACTGTTTGGTGCATTTCCAAAAACACATTCTCCACCAACTTGTTTACTCCCAGTGCAGTGATCGTTCATTGGGCCACATCTTGCTCCTATTGCATTTGATCAATTGACATTCGCCAACACTCCACATATGCTTTTTCCTTCTCCAAATACTTCTACAACTATCTCACCTTCCCCTCACTTAATACTAACCTCTCCTATAGCTTCAATGATAGGGAGTTTTCTTTTACAATTTCCTCCCTAAATGACTCAAATTGTGACTGCAACAAAACTAGCTCATTCTGAGCACTTCTAAACCCACTTGCACCATCTTTAGAGATTTTTGAAACCTCTAAGTTTACAACTAATCCACCTCCATTCCAGTATCATTGCCCTCTACCCCCAATTTCTCCCCACACAATTCCACTTCTAGTGATTACACCCATGCCCACTCTACATCCACTATCACTTGCAGTCATCTTTCATTCATTCATGCTCCATCTTCTCACACCTTCTCCATCAATCCTAGCAAAAATGTGACTTCATATTCTACATTCTCTACTTAGACTCTCTCTGTGGCTAACATTCTCCATAATTCCTCCATGTCCCTTGATGATTTATCTTTGCCTCCTACCTCTAGTTATGGCTCCTCCACATTTACACCACTCACTTCCCCTTCTATTGACCCTTGTCCTGGTATGTCGAGGCTAATCAACCAATGCATTCAACTCATTTCCTCACCCACACTAATGCCTTTCACATCCTTTGGAGCTTTTGCCATGGAATTTTTAGGAGATTTTATCTCCCTTGCCTCCTCCTCTACTCTTGACATAATCTTTGTCATCCTAGGAAGACTACTCTCCACCTACATTATTGGCTCATCGTTCAATACCACCTACAATGCCTTTTGCACTACAGCCCTTGACAACGTCATTAATGCTGAAAAGGGCATTTCTTCTTCCCTGATCTCCACCTCTTTGGGTTGTACCGACCCTTGCCCTACATGACTCGCTTCACCAAGCTTCAAAGTTAGCACTTGTTATTTTGACTGATAAACTAGCTCCTTGAAGGTTCACCGAATGTGCTTCTCTATGCCCTTGCCTCATCCACATTCCCTAGC